>JAWNKW010000149.1:2560000-3054105 GCA_035041775.1 Chymomyza caudatula
GATATAAAATAAACTAAAACCGCGGGGTTTTAAGTTCATGATTTTGACGTCCTTGTGACATTTATTGTATGCGTCCTGGTTTTTTTTTTGTATAATTCTTTGTCCTTCCACATATTGGCCGCTTTCTTTTTCATGGGATTTTCGTTATTGGGCGAACCCAAAAGGTATTGTATGGACAGGAGAATGGAGCGCACATCACACGAAGCTGACCATTTGTCCGACAGTAAGTCAATGGATATGGCGCCCTTGGTGACCACATTTGGATGGAAGCATGGTGTCAGGAACTTTACTTCGGGTGCGACAAATGGATACATGTCGGAAAATGTCAACGACAAGCGGTATTTCTGTTGCTCATAGACCGTGCTGGAGGGACCCTCTATGGTGGCCACCCATTTGAAAATGTGTTCTCCCTCCGGAAATGCTGAAATGCCGCTCTCATTGGCCAGCATGAGATTTCTTAACTCCTTATGAAGTCGTTGGCTCGCACCATGGTTGTCGCTGCTTCGGTGTCCACTTCTTGGTTTTATGCCAGTTTGGTTTGTCTTTTCCGAGAAGACTTTTAGAGCCATTCTGCATTTTATATGTAATTTTAAGTCGTGTAAAAAGTTTACTGATTTGGAAATTAAACAGTTTTTACGTACGGTTTTGTTTCAAATAAGTGTTTTTGACACTAAATGCGATGTTATCATTTTGCTTTATCTACTTTAGTCAGATTTCAGAAATTTAATACTAATACGTTCAATTTTTGTTTTTTAAGTTTTTCACCCCATTTTTATGCCCCATATCAAAATGATCAGTATTGACTCGGACCTTGATAAGCTATTTCTGTCCGTTTGGCTGTCCGTTTGTATTAATACATAGACCTCGTAGATCATACGTGTAAGTTATCTGATATTTCTGATGCATTGTTTTGTGTTGATATCAAAATTTAGAAGAATATTTTTAAAAAACCTATATTTCGAAAACCGTGCTAGAAAGTGGAAAACGCTTGCCGAAATCCAAGTCAGCAATGCCAAAATGCGGCCTCGCATTATCCGTTTGACTATGTCAATGTAGTCGTGAAGCTCAGTTAATCGTTCTATCGAATTCGTAAATCTATGCAAATTTTTTTAACGCTTAAGTACTAAAAAAGGAGCTGCGTCATCCCCATGAGTTTACATTGTCCAGCGGGATTGTTCTCTACGATTGTGACATCGTTGTGCCAGTGTTGCCAAGCACAGATTTTAACTGCAATCTCGGAGTCTACTTGAAGAAAACATGTTATATTTCTTGCTCTTATTTGCAAGCAAAACACCCGAAGAGAGCTGCATCACTTATCTGCATTAGCAACTGAAACTGCAACCTGAACTCTGCACAGAGCTCGAAAAAGTACTCTTCTACTTAACGGTATACTTAAAGCTTGAGCTTTAAACACTATTAACTCTGGTTTCTCGTTATCCAACGAAATTCATATTCGATTGTTTTAAGTTTAAAACTATATGCATGCATTCACATGTATTCTGTGGCTTAAGAGAGACTGAACAGGAAAGAGAGCCACGTTCCATTTGGTTTAATGCCATAATGCGGCGCATCAATCACGTCACATTTCACGCCAGCTTATTATCATTGCATGCATATAATGAAATATGAAATTCCGCCGTACACACACGCACACACACACACGCACACACACACACACACCCAGCTGACTCTTATGGCATGTTGAATTAAGAGAAAAACCGTTGCTCAAGTTAAAAAAAGAAAATGGCAGCTCATATTAAAAACGCTGCTGCACACAAGACGCATAAAGCAAACATAACAAGCAAGAGCAGAATACAGTAAGGTCAAGGGGGTGGTACATGCTCGTCGAAGGGGGTAAACTTTCAAGGATATATGGGAGCCAAGGAGCTGTAAATGATGTTCATATTAAAAAGCAGAAGCGGCCATAGTTGCAGACGCAGCTGCGTCTTGCCATAGTTTGGCTGTCTGTCTGTCTGCCTGTCTGTGTGACAAGAACCGTTGGGCGAGTTAACCGAGTTGCCAACTGCTTGCTACTCCGAGTAGTAAGTGATAAAAACCTTGAAAGCATCGAGTCATAAAAATATTGTGCTCAACCCAAGTACAGACTCCAACCTCCAACAGTACCAGGTAATACATAGTTACTAGCTGAACATAGGTTTAGCATGGGGGAGAACAGCTGCACTGAGCGAACGTTGGAGCAGTTAACCGTTACTAATGAGTAATAGAATAAAACCAAGAATTGTTTATAGATTACGTAAAACTTATTTCAGACAGCAGACTCGTTTCAGTTCTCATTTAGCGTAGTGCGAAGTTTTAGTTGTAACAAAAATAAAAGCGCTGATGAGAAACTCGACTTTCCAAGAAATGACTGTGAGTTGCATGCGACATATGATCCATAGAGCGCCAGACAACTGAGAGAGCACAATTACTGTTCGGTTTTTGCTCATTTGTATTTTGTTGGTGGACATACAGAGTTCTACAAGTGTTGGCGAAATGTAAGTTTTTTACTACAAATCAAATGTATTGTTTTTGCTGCATAAAAAGTGTATATCTTTAGTACAGTTTTCACCAAAGCTGTTGTGCATTTGCAGCCTAATCTTTGTGGCAGGCAGCTCCAGTTACCACAGCGGCTCTATGACGATTGTTGTCTTAGTGCTTCTGAAATTTTTGTGGCAGATATCGTATTTTGTTTTGTCTAGTCGCGCTGTGCTGTTTCGTACCTGCATTATCTTCTGCTCAACTGGCCATAACAACCCGTTACTGGTTTTCGGCCTGATGTAAAGCCCTCCAGCGGAGGCAAGGTCTGCCCTTTTGTTGCCTTCATTAGACCCCAGCATTGAAGACCTTTACGCAACAGCTTCTTCATCCATACGCATAACATGACGGTTAGCGCACTTCATATCAGCAAGTGGTTGTTCTTCCCTTTAAATGTGTCTCTGAAGTAAGGACAACGAGAAGTACATTCGATTCGGTATCACAATGGACCGTCAATCGGACTAAGTGTGTCAACAACCGGAAACCACTGAAATACAGCCAAACTGAGCTTGCAGATCTAGTCCTGTACAACGCGAAAGGCTCTTTAATAGCTATGTAATACCATCGAAGTTGAAGTAAGATTAAAAAAATCGGTTAACGGGATCCTGTGTCCACTTAGGAGCGTCAACCTTCGCCTCGCCAGGGCACTCAGCTAGAAAGTGCTGTGAGGATTCCTCCTCCAGTTCTCAGAACTTGCAGGTACCAGAGCTGGTGATGCCTAGCATGCTCAGATCACCTCTAAGTTACAATGTCTAGTAAGCAGACCTATCAGAATTCTAATAGAATTATTTTCTAACTGTGACAGTTTCTTGAAGCTGCTCAGGTTATAAGAGCCGAGGAACTGTTTTGCCTGTCTACCTGTGACTCATCCTAGTCTTTCCTCTTTGTGTGTCTGCGAAAAAGGCTCTGGTCCTACAATGGGTTCGCAGCACCTTGGAGTTTATTCTGGTTCCTGCAACCGCCTTTATATTCCTATAGTTTATATTTAGGCTTATATCTGCGAATCGAACTATGGCGCAGACTTCGGCCTGAAATACGCTAGTATGGATACCCATCGTTTTTGACATGTTAGCGTGCGGTCCCGCGACTCGCAGTCCTGTGCCTTAGGGTTGTGAAGAGTAGTAGTAACGTTAGAGTAACGTTTTATAGAGCATTTCGTATTGAACCAGGCCAGACTTACAATCTCCATCAAGTCACACGAAATGTTCTTGACTGTTTTTGGTGGGCATTTGTTGTAATACAGGGTGTTCCAAAATTAACGCAAGATTTGAATGAAAAAGAAATCACATTTTATCATCTTTAGGGAGTTACGTTGTAGACAGTTCCTTGCTTTTTTAAATTTTCGCCGAGTTGATGTTCCGGGATTATCATCAACACTCTCATATGTACACGAGTTTTTAAAGTAAAGAAATGATAGCTTCGGCTAGTTGTTCTCGTCAAATCGCAAAAATACCCGGAAATCCAGGTTAGAATCTATTCTGTTAAGTTCCTTATTGTTATATGCATGTGTACGTTAGTGCTTGTGTGGGTGTGTGTGTGCATCTTGCTCTAACCACTGCGATTAAAATGATATTTTCAGAGAATGTCAAACAGCGTGTGACTAATGAGTCTATGGGTTGTCCGAAATGTCTGTTATTACTTGATAAATCTTGTCGGTCACACATTTTAGTAGGCATACATACCCGCATAGGGTTGCTTTTGTGCATATCGATTGCTTTCGCATCCAATGACAAATAGGTCAAAAATTTGCGGCTAATGACACAAATATGCTTGTTTTGGCCTATAAATTTTATGCATAAATAAACCCAACAAAATGTATCCCTGCATATGAGTGTGTGTGTTCGCTGTCTGTGTGTATGTATGTGATTGAAGACATTTCGTTAACGACCTTCATAAGGCTGCTCTGACCGTCTGCCCCACAAAGCGCTCTCTAACACACACACACATATATAAAAAACTTCTCATTAATCAATGAGCAAATAAACATAACATTAAGCTAAGTGTCATAAAACGTTGCCTTATAATGTTGTATATTTGTATGTATCGTATTTATCAGCCAACTCGTTTTATACTTATCTCAAAAGATAATAAAATACATAAAGATAAAAGAACTGCAAACTTTGGAAATTGCTTGTGAGGTTCAGATCGTAGGCTCAAAGCCATATACAAATAAACCTTATTGAGGTAACGATTGTAAAAATCGACTATCGGACTTTCCTAACTAATGCTATACATATGAGTCGATCTACAAATAAAATAGCTTTTGCCGTCACGGGACATAATGTGGCGCCATCTAGTGTGCGCACATGCTAGCGAGAAAAAAACAATAGCCAACAAACTACGTTACACTGCATGCTCTGCTTTCAACACTTACTGAAACACACGAACACAAACGTACAACCTTCTTGCTCTGCTGTGGACGCTGCTAGCTCAGCACCCGAGTCACACCGCCCGAGCGTGAGGACAGTTTTACCCCCAGGGCGCAGCTATAGGCTCTTCTCATACACAAAATGTAAGATTTTCCCGCTTAGTATTATGGACCATGCTATCTATATTCAACATCAGGATTGCAACGATTCTTCTGTTTTTTCATTATAATATATGAGGAGCCCGTGTGGTGAGCGGGTTAGAGAATACCACCACAGCAGGTCAAAGCTTGTCGTATGAGGCGACTAACAATGACACTGGGTTCTTTCGAGACCAGTAGGCCTTAAAAGGGTTGTGCGTAGGGTTTGGGACCCACCACGTAAAACAACAATTCCAATGAAAGAATGTATTTGTATGTAAGAATGTAATGTATGTATCAGGCCGTAACTCGATAACACGGGTTGTTATGGCCAGTTACGAAGAAGTTATGAGGAGCTGTAGACTACTTTAATTACTCAAAATTTCAAAGGCATTTTTTTATTTGACTTTAGCTGTATTTTAATTTTATTTAGGTGATGGTGAGGGATTCGTCCTCCAATAACCCCTACCTACGCCACTGATTCATTGCTCCCTATGTAATGCTCAGTTCCATAAGGTTAGGTGAGCTAAGAACGATTGCCGATTGGACTGATGCATCGTTTTCACTAATCCTCAGGTCCTGCGTGAAACTGGCCTTAAAATTGACAGCAATCTGAAACGCTCTTCAGAGATATCTGAGCAGATGTAGAACTGGAAACAACCTGTTCCTGACTTTTCTCCATCACGGCAACTTCTACAAAAATGATGATGAGGAGCTTTTAGTGCTACAGCAGAACGGTTGGTGAGCACAAAACCGCCGTCACACTTAAGCTTTAACTGGTCCATTATAATACGGCAGTGGACTGATACATCTTCCGCTTTCACTAATGTACGTCTAGGGCCAGCGTAAAACCCTGAGAGAAGGTTGCTTGTGTTGCTGTTTCTGTTAGACCAACTCACTCGTAGGCAAAATTGAGAAAGAGCGAAAAAACGCACATGAATGCACTGTCTTGGCAATAGACGCATTTCAGCAAGTCACGGCCAAGGAGTACTCTATTACTTGCATGCTTTTAGATTGGAGAATACTGTTAAATTTTGTACAAATGTTTGCGTTTCTCTTTTGCAGTTTGTCACTTTAAAGATATTTTCAGATGCAATCAAACCGCATGGAAGGTAAAAAGTCCTTCGAGTTAAATCAACAGTACTATAAAGATGGTAAATGCATCGGACCAGATGAGCCTGTTAAATTAGACAACATTCAACTTCGCGATCTCATGAACTATGACCCAAAAGAAAAGAAGCTCAAGAATGCCACGCCTGAGACACTTGGCTATTATCGCGAACAGCTGCTAATGAATATCCTTTGAATTTGGCCAAAGGATTTGATCAATATATACAGCGGGATCAAAGTATTGTAAGACCTTATCCATATAATAAGATTTTTCATTTCATTACGGAGGATCCCAAAAGGAACGAAGAGCATGTGGACTTTTATAGCAATCGTAAAACATTGACTTACATTGCGGATTTCTTGTGCAAAAAATGATGCCGTCTACGTTTGGTGGCTAGCAAATTCAGGGGACGCATTTTCATTGCTGCTCAGGAAGCCCAAACTGATTATATAAAACCGTTAAAGCTTAAATCGACTTTACAGTTTAAGCTGCGTCAGTATGTGTTTGTGGGTGCGTATCACCATCATGAACTATATATATATACAAAACTAGTATGTAATTGCAGGCAAGCCCGGGGATATACCTGATACCGATGAGCCTGTTGATGAGCGCAAACAAACTTATGCCATCTTTAGCGCACTGCTGGGCAATTTGAAGCTACTCTATTCCGGCGTTGATAATACTGAACTATTAGGCGATCTGTGAGTAAGAGCTACTTAACTCAAATCCATTTATCGGCCAAAATTTACATGCATTTGGCAGCTTCAAGCCGGAGGTACTGCAGCAAGTACGGGTCTCGGCTAATAAATCGTTTAGGGTTTCCACAGCCAATGCTTTCCTGTACAAAAGCGCTTCCCAGGCCGTATTCAGCAACATTGATGAGCTCAAAGTGGCCTGGTTTGATCGAAATAATCATGTACATAAGCCCATTGTACATCTCAAATATAGGAAGTTCAACTCAGTAAGTATGACACCTGTTTGGCGTTCATCCTATGTGCTACAATGCAGTTCAATCCTGTAGGTGCTAGATGTTCCGACACGCTTGCAGTTCTTGCATTATGTTCTTACTCAGATCGGTGACGTCATGTCTGGCGTGGATTGCCCGTACAGCAGCACTATATTCACTTCCGGGCGCGAATTTGTCATCTGCAAGCAGTTTGTGGGTTTCACTGAATTCAGTTACTTAGATCAGGACTATATAGACATGGTCAACGAACTGTTTATTGTTGTGCAGGTAAAGACTTTCAAAAATCACCATAAATTCGCATGAAGAACATTGTTGATGTTCTGCTTCCTCCGGGTTTCTTGAAGTGCAAGGTCAAACCTTATGAGAGAGAATTGTGGAACATTCAATTGCCTTAAATACTAGTTATGGTTGATTCGGATATTCCATTTGGTGAATCGGTCTCCGCTGCAAATTGTTATATAGGTATAGAACTTCTTGTTCAACTTACTATATTAGGTTTTTGCTCTGATGTTTGTAACGCATAAGCAATTTGTATGCTTCATATACATATGCATTTTCTGTACTGTTGGTGGCAACCCTAATTGTTGTTTCATTGGTTGAGTTGTCAGCAACTAACACGTTGCGGCCGTTAAAGAGTCATCATAAAATTTATGTGGCTGTGCCGTTATCGTCAGCATAGTTACGATTTGGCGCAGATGTTGATGGTGTTCCGCGATGGTGATTGGTGGTTGGCAGATAAGGGCCTGGAAACGACTTAGTCGGCATAATGAAAAACACTCGAAAGGGCGGACAGGGCTGTTGTTTTGGCTGGAACTGGGGAAGTGCCCCTAAGTAAAACCAGGTTATTCAGGCAGTCCAGCCGCTGGCCTAAGGCAACACTTTGCTGCAAATGAAAATCATGGGAACAATGAGATTTGCAGCAATGCCGAAGTTTAAACACTCTACATAGACAAAAAGCAATGTCCGAATTATGAGAATAATTGCGGGGTGAATTTTATACTGAATTTCTGATTTCTCTTTTTATGATTTATATGACCCACTGAGCTGTTGTTGCACGGGGATGACTTTAAATTTGAAAACTTTAATATTTTTGGTTTTAGTAGGATTAGTAGAAAAATTATTACATTTTTACCACTACCTTTTCAAGTTTCTATCCAATCTTGATAATTTTCACACCAGACTTGCACATTTACAGTGTGAATATCCATGTTTCAATTGGATAGCTTTTATGGTGTGGGTGAGATGTCGACATGATTGGAAAAATCTGCACTTCTTATAAAAATTACCTACACGATGATAGAAGTTTCACCTATATTTGTTGCCATATAGTTGTTGGAAAAGGGGTCCAAAAATTTTGATAATAAATTTCTGCATAGAGATGTACGTACGAGATACTAGGCTTCGATAACATTTAGCGAAATTTTGACAGATTTTAAAACATCGTTTAGTAATTGCCGTTGTTGTACTCTTATGTCATCATAAGCACTAAATCCAGCATACGCTGAAATGGGAACGAAAGTTTCTTCTTTTATCTCTCTTTTCGTAAGTTCCATCATCCCCCCCATGTAAGCATTTTCCTATTGGGTTGTTTGAATTGACAATTTCGCAATTAGTGTGCAATTTTGACTATGATATTTGATGTATTACTCCAATTTAGATCAGTTTTATAACAAAGATGAATGTAAACACGACGCAAACCTCTGTCAAGTTTTTAGTTAATAGAGACATAACATAGTGACAAACTTCATCCTAGCCAAGATGCCGCTTTATTCGACTGATTATGTATGAATGATTATCACGATTGTAGTGTGCAAAGAAAAGTATGGATTCCATGCGCGCAAAGAATCTCTTCCGATAGACCAGGCTTTCTAACCGTATACTGCGAATACATGTTGCAAAATGATTAAGTAACTTATAGTACTCTTTATGTACAACACACACAGAGTAAAGTAGAGGCAAAAACATTACCTAACGCTACCATTGCTTTTGTTGCTGTTGCCGTTTCCGGCCGCACCTTGCGGCAATAAGCTGCAATTTTATTATTACATTTTTCAAGCACTTTAAAATGCTGCCCGGAGTCGCTAAAGGTCACGGACTGAGCCTCTTTTCACTTTTTTTTTACTTGTTGGAAGCTTCAGGTAATTTCAGCTTAATGAAAATTCATAAAGAAAAGACTCATTAAATTTGGTTGTACATAGAAGTCGCTTGCTTTGGCTTTGCCTCGCCGACACTCTAACTCGCGGTTAGTCTCAAGGCCAGCTACACTTAGACCGGTCAACACATATGTGTGTGTGTGTGTTGGTTTATGGTATAATTTTTGATGAAACTTTTAATGTTATAGCATAACCCCAATTCACATTTAATCACTCAATCAATCAAAAAGCAACAACAGCCGGATATGGCTAGGATTAGCCGGTGGTATTCCCTCCGTTAGCCATTGTTTGATTTCATAATAATTTGCACTTAAAACTTGCGAAGCAGACAAAGGATCTTTTCTAGCCCAGATCCGAACTTATCGTGCGCTTCATTAACATTTTGCACGGAGCCAGTTGACTCCGGTTAAGGGGGGAAAGTACGGCTAAAAACCGTTGAATGTGCCTGTTAAATGGCAAAAGAAAAGAAGAAAATTAAATAAAATAGGAGAGCAAAAGAAAAGCTTGCAAAATTTTACTTCGACTAAATTTGTAGTCGCTTTGCTTTGCTCGTAAAGTGGTAAACAAAATGGCTTAGTGACATCTTGCAGGGTTGCCATTTGCATTTGTTTTTGGTCTTTTTTTTTTTTTTGGCAGTCCTGCCGTGCCGTTAATTACCGGAAATTTGTGTGCCACAAAGCTTGGGCTGAGCTATGCAAATTGGTTTACATTCTAGTTGGACATATTATCGTGTCTGTTAAGCCAGCATAGCAAATATTATCGTGCATATCACGCATACGCAGTGTGCACATTCCGATGTAATCTGACAGTTTGCGTATTCCTCAAGAAACAACACTACTCTATTTTATAAAGTATGATATGAAACAGCTATAGGAGTAGTTAGGAGATAAGAACGGTTTGTATGGTTTACCGTTTGTGAGCTGTGTTTTCAGCGCTAGTATTCTTGTGAGTCTTTTCTTAGAAGAGCATGCATGTTTATGGACGGTTGTTATTGCTGTTTTCGCGTTGTGACGCTACAAAACTTGTGACGATAGCGTAGGTACTTGTATGTTTTAACGACTCTTGTCTTATAAAAATACGTTAGAACCAAGTTTTAAGCGAAAAAATTGAAATCAGACCAAGTTAGATCAAAAGACGAAAGGTTTTTGTAAACAAATAAGATCAAATATGTGTGTGGAAAAGAGACACATATAGAATGGGAGCTATGATTGATCGAGGATTTTTCCCCGAACACTCTGTTCTCTAGAAGTAAAAGTAGCTAGCAGAAGCATAGTCCTACCAAAGGTACTAGTAGCACTTCTTAGTCCTTGTCATCTGTCCACACTTGCTTTAACCGGTTTAACGTGGTGCTGATTTTTCGCTTTAGAACAATGTGATCTTCCCAATCCTCTCCAGCAGACCACGCGGCGGTCGCGGCTGGTTCACTCCTTCTACAGCCAGGTATGTGCATGCTGCCTTTCCTCATCTACATGATATTGATTTTTGTTGTTGCAGTTGCATCCGAACCATGTGCTTCTCTAAATCCTCTCCAGTAGCAAATTCGGCTGTCGCGGCTGGTCCAATCTGTCTACAGCTATGTGCTGCTGCCTTTCCTCTGCCACATGGTTTCGATTTCCGCTCCTCTAGTCGCATCAGAGCTATGTGCCTCGCCAAATCCTCTCCACAAATTCTCACTCTACGACTCATTGCTTTCGTTTGATATACTCAAATATTAAGTAAATAAATCTGCTAAAGCCGGCAATCGGGAGCTCAGTTACTGGACTCATCGAGTACAGACGTGCCGCGCTCCAACCGTGAAATTCTAAATCTAGCTATCATTTGTTGTTAATTTACCAGCTGATAAATATGAAGAAATCGTTAACATTGGCCAAAGCTCTAGTGGCTCCAAAACAAACAAATTTCTATAGCAGATCGCTAGGGTAGACCGACGCCTCGGAGACATCGATTCAATGCAAATTATGTAATATATTACATTTTGTGTGAAAGCTTGTTTTTAATGTTTGCCATACACTCTGCACAAAATCTAGACGTTGTAGAACAAGCCGTCGTTCCGAATCCCTTACTTCTCTCTTAATCCTGCCCACACAAATTTTGCATTATGTTCAAGAACCCAACTGAGTCTCTCAAGCCATTAAGGGCTCTTGAATTTGTATTATGAGACGTAAACGAATACAAGATAACACACATATTTGTGCGTCAGATGAAGCCTCGATGATGATAAGGATGCTGCTGCTGCTACTAGTTCTATCATCTCAAACAGTTTATGGTGCAAACTCTGGCTAATGGAGCCTTGCTCAAAAGGCAAACAAACATGAATCCTCTTTGCATTGCATTTGGTTCACAGAATGAATGTAGAATGACTTTTTCCAGCTAACTGCGTGCATCATTGGCAAAGGTTTCGACTTGAACTGCATCTCACTGCCTCTGTGGCTCACCTGGCACTATGTAAATATTAATCTGCCATCATAGCAATTGCTGTACTTGGTGCCGCCCCAGTTAATGTCAATCCAAGAGCCAACTCCTTAGGGTCTGCTGCTGCTGCTGGTTACGTGGTTGGTTGCATGGTGGCGCATGGTTGTGGTTCGCGGCAATACGTGCCGTCTTGCTCCAAAATCAATTGCAATTGCAACTCCAATTACAACAAATACTACATGGAACACCGAGTGAAGCGAGCCAGCAAAAGAAATTTAAGTCGATATCCAAATTGAAATGAGAAGCACGTACAGCAAGTTGGCCCTACTGGCATCTTCGTTTTATTTCTAGTTGGCAAGTTGCAAGTCGATTCGAATGCGAGAACATGAATGAAAAAAAAAAAATGCACTGTCACTGCCACTCACGCTCTCTTTTTCGCGATGTTTCCACAAGTCTCTAACTAACATGGCAATGACATTTTATATCATTGACACAACGCTGCGTATGCGCAATATCATGTGGCATATGATTTTGAGGTGCAGAATTTTTGGCCATCTCAGTTAACAGGAGTTCCATAGGCTGGTTTTAACCCCAGTTTGGAACGCTTCTCTAAGCCTAACCAAATTAAAGCATAAAAAGGCCGAGCAGGCTTAAGTTAGAAAGAAAGTAAAGTAGCAACTTTCATATCTCTCTTAACAATTTGAATGTTTGTACCATAAAAATGACTTAAAGCTCTCTTTAAAGAGTAGTCTATAAGCCTTTTGCGCTTCCTGATTGCTTTATGGACAGATAATGCACCGCTCCTAAGATATATTTTGAAAGTATATTAGTGTTAAGGCTCTCTTATCTTCTCACATAAAAGTTTTTGAATTAGTAGATGGCTAATCAGATATGAGAAAAAGTTGAGAACAATTAACATTTAGCGTTTTCTTGTTTCGGAGAGCAAAGTTGAATTCTTTCTCGATATGCGAAAACAAGCAACTCAGTAGGAATCATACCAGATAGTTAGGCTTATCTCGGAAATAGGACATAACAACCTTGATTTGTATGCCAAATTTTTTATCTTGTCTGAGTAGATTCTAAGTTGTTGCACTTCAATAAACGATAAGTCACTTATACTATAAAGTTTAAAAGGCAGCGATTTTATTGAATGAAATAATTGTGATACATTTCGAAATGTTTTGCGGCGTTTTTTCAAATCGAAATTGGCGACATGAGATTAAAAGTTGCACAGCCTTGTACTTCACAGACAATTTATGTTGTAATTGTCGGATTCCATGGAACTTTTATAAACTGAATTTTTGTATTTGATTCCATGAGAATAGATGTTTCTTATAGATACGTGAACAACTGTAGAATGGGTAAGGATGCGTTCCAGAATATTCTAGACAAGATGTGTCCACATATCAAAATTGTAGTGAACTTTGCGGCTTTTGACGCAGGGTTGAACTAATATCTAGATAGAAATACGCTAAGCAAAAGATTAGTGTGGTACCGATTACTTCGCAATAACACAACGTTTTGTATAGGTGAAACCTGTACCATTCGAAAGATAAATTGCTTGCGATTTGCAAAAAATAAGTTTAGTCACGTAAAAAATTTATTTGAAGTAAAAAAAAAAAAACAAATAACTTTATACACACAAACCTTGTTATAACGTGTTTTCGTTGTGTGTCACAATTACAAAGTCAAAAACTGCACTTGAAAATAGATTTCCGCAAAAGCTTTCGCGATTTGTGACGTGACTTTAGGAGGGCACATTTGAACTTTCCATCATTTATGGACAGGCGAAGACGAGTGCCATAACAGTCGTAGATATAATTTCAAAAAGATAATAATCGAGAAAATATTGTAGCTGGAACGGGTTTCTCTTAATGAGATATGAGATCTCTCATTCACCTGTAGAATTCCGTTCAATGCAATAGCGATGATTCAAAGATGGTACAGAAAATTTGCTAAAGTCTGTTAACTAGTGCAATCATAAGCTCAAAACTAACTTATCAAAACACTGCTTCTAAACTTGAGATATTTCACACTCCCGTGTGGTAAGCGGGTTAGAGAATACCACCTCAGCAGGTCAAAGCTTGACGTATGAGGCGATTAACAATGATACTAGATTCTTTCGAGACCAGTAGGCTTCAAAAGGGTTGTGCGTAGGGATTGGGACGCACCACGTAAAACCACAATTCCAATGAAAGAATTTATTTACATCAGGCCGTAACCCGATTGTTGTTATGCCCAGATAAGAAGAAGAAGATTTTCCAAATTCGTCCTACTCATTGACGATCAACTAGTGTATTAATGCTGACAAAAAGGTAGAGCTATAAAAAGTATTTCGCTTCAATAAAACAACGGCATCTGACAGTTTGGTGGCAGGAGAACAGCCCAAAGTCAAGTGTCATCCTCTAGACAGGCAAACACATTCATCATGCATGGCATTGTCAAGTGCTAAAGCGCAAAACCTTAGGAAAAACAACAACGTGATACAAAAAAGAAGGCAGTACAAAGGGCAAAGGTCAAGTAACCCCAAGCAGCAAGTACATCAATGTGACAGTAACAATAACAACAAGTGGCACAGCAACAACCGGAAGTGAAATAAAGGTGAGAAATGAAATCTAATAAGATTGCGCAAGTGCTCGTTGATTGGGGGAGCTGAGGCGACCCGCCATCACAAATCCCATTGATAGCTCTGCAGCCAGAAACAAATTGTTTGTGCCCCCAAAAAAAAATCAAGTGAAAAGTGACAGGCAACCAATCAAGAGATCAAAAACTCTACTGGACTTAAGCATCATTCATTTATTTTGCATAACGCTTAAATGTCAACTACATAATGCTATTGAGCGTTTAGTGTGTGTGAGAGAGAGCCTTCTACCGTTTTTGAATTATCGCTATTTCAAAATATTCGAGATTTCTAGAGTTGCGAAGTCAGCAAATCTCAGATAACTCGAGA
Source organism: Chymomyza caudatula (assembly GCA_035041775.1). Lineage (NCBI taxonomy): Eukaryota > Metazoa > Arthropoda > Insecta > Diptera > Drosophilidae > Chymomyza > Chymomyza caudatula. Next base: position 2,574,635 of record JAWNKW010000149.1, read on the forward strand.
AGCCGATCGAGATGAATTGCAACTGAAATTGAAGATAATTTAATATCAAATCAATGTCTCCCAGACGGTTCGTCTAACTTGATTCGACTGCAAGTTACAGTGCAATAAATTTAAAATTTGTCTCTCTTTTTGTTTTTATTACACCTATAAAAAAAAGTTTAAAAAAATGTTAATGTGCTATTTTTGAATTCGATATATTAATTCTTTGCGAACATTTTAACATAAAATTCAGCAAAATCGGTAGCAAAATGGCGAAGTTATTAGAAGAAGAAGAAATAAGAGAGCAAATGCAATAGGTCTCGCTCACAATGTAAATATTTTAAGCAATTCCTTTTAAAAAATTTCAAATGCAACTCATTTTGAGTCTTTTGTACTTAATTTAAATAAATTATGATTTTTAAGCACTTCTTTTTAAAAAAAATTCAAATGCAACTCATTTCGAGTCTTTTGTATTTGATTTGAGTACATTCTGTTCTTGGTTTTAGGAAATGTACTCACTTTAAGTATTTTCCGACGGTTTGTACTCAAAAATGCTTGTTCGTTGTTATTGAGTACGCAGCAACACATTTTGGAGGTTTGGCAGCATCACCTAATCATTAATTCATCCCCGTAGAGACGCTGTTCCTTCAGAACATAAAGCATTGGTATCGCTTCAGCGTTAGTGAAACTCACATGTTACTTTCTAGCCAGTTCCTAGTTATTGGGGGCATAGCAGCATTGACTGGAGCTTTAATCCATATTTTTTCCTTGTGGTCGCAATACTCTTCAGATTTTCAACTCACTAGTAACCTCAAAGTGAGCGGAAAGTACTCCGTATGATTTTTGGCCCTATACGCGTTGCCCACGACTACCGCATACATTGGAACGACGAACTCTATGAGCTCTACGACGATATTGACATAGTCAGGCGAATTAAGATCCAGCGGCTGCGCTGGCTAGATCATGTTGTGCATTTGGATGAAGAAGCTCCTGCGAGAAAGGTCTTCAATGCGGTTGTCGACAAGAGGTGACGAAAGGGCAGACTATGCCGCCACTGGAAGGACCAGGTATTGAGCACACTAGTTACCTTTTGGTATCACCAATTGGACCAGAGAACAGAGACGCCTGGAGAAGATATTTGCATCAGGCCGTAACCCGGTAACGGGTTGTTATGGCCAGTTGAGAAGAAGAAGTAACCTCAAAGCCTGTATGGACATGTACCATGCAACTGTGGGGTACAGCCAGCAGGACAATGCGTGAAGTTCCCCAAAGATATTAGTCAATTACGCTTAGAAAGACTGTTGGTGCTCCTTGGTATGTGAGTAATTTTTAGCTACATAAAGATCCTAATATGGTTTAAAAAGATAAGATAAGTAGGTATTGATCATTCCCATCGATTTAAGATTAAACTAAAGAATGTTTTCATTTCCTGCAGCTTGGTCAACCCTATTAATCCGAAGCATTATAAAATTAGTTGAATGTGAATGAAAGTGCATTCATTCATTCACACTTTAGAGCGAATGTTTCATACTCAGTTGCCTTGCCTTTTAAGAGAAATGTTCTAAGAGAGACAGTTGGTAAAATAATGTGGTTCAGTTACTTCTGCCCTTATCCTTTGTATTCAAGTTTATGGCTGACATTTAAAATAAGTGCTGCGGTCCTTTGAGTCAAATAAACTTAGATTTATTTGCAAGTTTGGTTTCCATTTTTAGCTGCCAAACTACGATATGGGTAAAAATATAGATATATATGAAAACTGAAAGAGCTGAATGCAGGAAAAGTAATTAAAATTTGGCAACTATTTTTGACACATTTCTTGGAAATGCTGCGGCTAACGGCTTTCACATTCACATTGACGGTTATTAACTGTGGCTGCCAGAGTTCCCGGAAAGTATATACCATACTTTTTCTCGGATCTGGCCTGATGCGCTTTTATATGATTGAGTGTGCGTGCACGTATGTGTGTGTGTGTGTGTGTGTCACTGTGTGGGTGTTTAATTAAAGTCACTTTTCCAGGATAAATTCGTTTTATAGCATTCAGCTTCATCTGCAATGGCGGACATAAGCCAGCTGCATTAGTGTGTGTAAGTATTTGTGTAAGTAGCGCTTATTACGCGTAGCGCTCAAAAGCCGGCCGTTAATTTTTGATTTCTTCAAGTGTGAGAGTGAACGTGTCTGTGCGTGTGTGTGAATTGCATATAAAATGGCTGTTTTTGATGCACAATTTCACATTTTAATTATGCTCTCGCATTTATTTGTTCATTAAGTTCATTTTTTTTTCCATTTGTCTCATTTTGTATTAAAGTACACTGTAAGAAACATAGCTGAGAAAAGCACAAAATTTTCAGTTCCATCTGTTGATATAGCCTTTAGAACAAAAAACAAAAAATTAATTAATTTATTTGGAAACTAATAATTTAACTGCCTAGATTCCTTAAAGTTTTAAAAAAAAAACATTCACATTTATATAATTCTGTTAATTAGTGAAAATGTGATTATTGAAAAAGAACTAAATTTTGACATTATTGTTTATTTATAATTGAAATCCATAACTCAGGGTTGTCGAGCAAAAATCGTAAAAGTGTAACCTACTGCACCCAGAGGAAGTGATTCATTGTAAAGCCATAAGGATAGCAACCGGAGTCCACTGGTCATTTTTTTGTCACCCTTAATCATCTTCAATCCGTCGTCACGTTCATGATATTAAACAATATCTAACTATTAAATATTATAAATAAGATAAGGGAATCAGACAAATTTATTGAATATTTTACAAGAGTCTTGCCTATTAAACTAGAGTGCGCATATGCTAACGTCAGTACACGGAAATAAGAGAAAACAACATTCCATTAAAGTGCATGCTCTATCAGATATTTATGAAAACCTGTAACCTGTTAAACTTTGACAAACAGCTATAAAGCTGCATAAGCAAGCGCAACGCCACCCAAGAATAATAATAGTTTTGCTTGACGGCATACTTATGAAAGGCGTGCAAATAGATGTTTCACATAAAAAAAAATATTTATAAGTAAAACTAGCAAGCTTCACCGACTCTTCGCTGCGCTCCCCCGGTTTCCTAAGAATTAAACAGGCTCTTCTTATTTTTTCCTTTTCCCATTTCCTGATCCACATCGCCATATCTTCATATCAATACATCACCATATCCGCATATCACCATAACACCATAGCACCATAGCGCCATAGCGCCATAGCACCATAGCACCATACCACCGTAGCACCGTAGCACCGTATCACCATAGCACCATAGCACCATAGCACCATAGCACCATAGCACCATAGCACCATAGCACCATAGCACCATAGCACCATAGCACCATAGCACCATAGCACCATAGCACCATAGCACCATAGCACCATAGCACCATAGCACCATGGACCATATCACCATGGACCATATCACCATGGACTATATCACCATGGACTATATCACCATATCACAATATCACCATATCACCTTAACACCATAGCGCCATAGCGCCATAGCACCATAACACCTTAGCACCATATAACCATACCAGCAAACACCATATCATTATATAATATCACTATAGAGCCATATCACTATACCAGCAAACACCATATTTTATATATTACCATACCTCTATATCAGCATAACACCATACGAACATATCACCATATAATCATTTCACCATATAAGCATATTACCATTTCACTTTTTTTCCCATATTACCATTTCACCATTTCACCATTTTATCATTTCACCATATCACCAAACTATACTAAAATTAGTTGGAGGGTTTATAATAAGCTGAGTTATTCCTTTCAAGACAAGTTTTTTTGAGAATTTTTTTGACTTATTTTTTTTAGTGTATTTATAATTGCCGTTTATTTATTTTGTGATGGACATTAAAGCGAATACATTTTCATTACAGCAACTGAAAATGAAATCGAAAAGGCAAATTTAATGGCAACAATGTGCTTCAGCGAAAGAGAGCGGAGAGAGAGAGAGAGAGAGAGAGAGAGAGAAATAACAGTTTATATCTCTTAATTTGCGCTATAATATTGCATTTCATGTTCGGTCCGTTGCTCGCCTGATTGCTGGCCCTTGCTGTCCCTTCCGCTCGCTGTCGGCCACTTTGTGTGTTTGTGTGTGTGTCAAAGACACGGCCACAAACTGTGTGGCAACTCTATAACTTTTGACTCAAGGGCTGCCCAACTGAAATGACTCAATGGAGCTGACAATGGCCAGACCAAACCGGACTACACCAGACCAGACCAGAGCCGAGCCGAGCAGACCCAACCGAAGTAAACCAGACTTGACCAGAAGAGGCCAAAGGCAACAACAGCGCTCTTAATCCCGGCGGGTGCCATAATTTCATATGCTGGCGCTTTGGGGAACGACAAAGACCGAGAGCCAAGGACCAAAGACCAAGTAGCAAGGACCAACGACTGCCGACTACAATGAGCAGCCGCTGCCCATGGAAAATTTTCAGCTGCTGCGGTCAACATGATGATGATGACGCTGTAGGTAGGAGGCGTGGCTGCGGCAGAAATACTTATTGGACTGGCTAAAGGGTTCGGCTCGGCACAGAGTACTGTTGAAGTTGAGTGCTCGTCGGAGATTTTGTCGTTCACTGTGGTTGACATAATTATATTGTAAAATATCGCTTTTGCGTTTATGCCACTGTGTGTGTGTGTGTGTGTGTGTATCTGTGTGTGTGTGTGTGTGTGTATCTGTGTGTGTATCTGTGTGTGCAATGATATACGATGTGTGGCAAAAGTAAAGCGTTGTTAGCCATGGTCACACGATGCTGCCGTTGCATTCAATTTTTTAATTCCAAGATTTATGACCTCAAGCGCATATGTTAGTGTGTGTGTGTGTGTATCTGTGTGTGTTTATATGCATGTGTGCGTTTTAAATGATGTGTGATTTAGTAAATCAGCTTATATGGCCGCTATATGCGCTTACGCTTTGAATAATGTGGCCAAGTTTTGCGGCAAACATTAGTCAGCCCAAAACGAAAACAACACTACACTACTAACAACAAACATAACAGCTATAAAAGCCAAGACATATTTGTAGCGCAACTTCAAGTGTCAGAACAGCGACATTCCTTGCCTCTATCAGGCTCTATTTCAAGTGCTTATATAACTTGGATAAATAATTTGTTTACCCATTTTGAATTTAATGGCAACAGCAACAACAACTAGTTGAAAAGCAATATAAACGCAATTTATTGTAGGCCATTAAAATTGTTTATTTGAAACGACGATTGCGATATCGCCATACTTGAATATGCAGTCAATATTAGAGTTATATCAAGTTCTATGGCAGCGTGAGAGAAAACTATTTCACAACAATCGTTTGAAAATTTGATTTAAAAAAAAAAAACCTTTCACAGCTTAACTGATATAATTTTAAGTAATTATAGAGAAAACACCTCCTTGCGTCACTGTTTCGTGAAAAACTTTCTTACAACTTTTCCTCTTTGGTATCCGTGATATTAACAACCGCTACTTGATATCTTTGCGTATAGTCTTGAGCTTTAATCTGAGAGTCCAATCCACATATCTTTTTACTCTAAGACATGCAGACTCAACCTGACGGCTTCTCTTTCTAGCTCTAAGGCTTTGCTAACTGCTCGCTTGAACGACCAAAGGTGGCAACATCATCTATGAAGGCGAGCAACTGGACCTCGCACGGTATTTAAAGATTCGGAGAGGTCCATTCCTACCTTGACATGATTCCGTAGGTATACCGAACTTAGCAAATTCTGCTTTTTTGCGATCCTTTGACGGGCTAGCAAATGCTGCTTTATATGGTGTCGACTTGATATAAAACCGATGAAAATTCAGTTCAGTATAAATCAAATGTAACTTTTTTCATGAGGCTCTTGCTGTTTTGACCGAAATTCCATCTTCTTCAAGGTTTCACTTCACTGATTCATACTTCAGAATGATAGTCCTGCAAAGTTGTGAAATACTTCTCAAATAATTGCCTATTTATGATAGAAAATTCTTAAATTCGAAATAAAATTCGATAATAATCTTCAATTAAATGGTCCTGGGAAACGGTACAACAGGCTGGAGCTCTCTGATATATGGCTTTACCCTAACCAAGTTGACGCACAGCCTCCACGCGGTATTAGCCCAGTGCACTAATGTGCGTAGCGAAGTCCTTCCATAACTTTGACTGGACTTTGCATAGGGCTTAGGAATTACCACTAAAACTCTGCTCCTTATTAAAGATGCTATCAGGCCTTCATCAGGTAAAGTTTTGCTTTAGTAATTCATAAAGAAGAATAATCTTCAATTGTTTAGAGAACAGAAGAAAAATTTGCATGAAGCTTGTCTTGAATTCTTCACTTTGATATAGTTTTCTACGCAGAGAGCTAGCACCTATTAAAGAAATCTTATTAAAATTTTAGAGAGTAATTTCTTTTCTCGATTTTCATTGGATCTGATGTTTAGATTAAAGCTAACTAATGAAGCAATACAAGCACATGTAACGAAACCCGAAAATTGGGGATCCTTATCGCTATGTTTTGGGTACTTTGAAAACTAAATATTAAAGTTTTGGAATACACCAAATACATAGGTGCTCTCCGATAGATATGATAAATCTTTATCAATATGATAAAACAATGAAAATAACAGAGTGACGTAACTACAGCTGCTTTAGCAACCTCAATGTGAATGCCACATAAAACGCTTCCAACGTTTTGATAACAGTATTGCCAGACCTTTTTCAAACAACAAATACGACATTAGGAAAATGGACCAAATAATTTGTAACTTAGTAGTCACCGATTTTATTACTAGTTAATTTCATTGTGTATCTTACATCTGGCTTTGAGTCTTGATTATTTATTTGTTAAATCATGTTCAGGCTACGCGCAACCAAAACAATACGCCAATTTACAATCATTTTTTTTCTAGTTCTTTTGGTGATTATATATCTTAATCACAGATCATTTGACCGATATGAAGAAGCTCCAATGCAGCACTTTTCCAAGGTCATGCCAGAAAATCTAACATCCGATGATCTAAATGAAAATGGAATCGTAAGTTCCATTTCGAAGTCTACAAAAAGTGCAAAGGTAAGCTAAATATAAATAAATTTCTTGGTTACGTAATAATTTGACTGTTTTTTTAATCTTTTTTATACAAAGGTGGTAACTTTTTAAAGACTAGCTCCGAAAACACGATCTATTTATCAAACTTACCTTTTAACACTACGACATTGGAGCTTGCAAATAACTTTGGCTTCTAAACCATTACGATTAACATTGCAACATCTGAAGCAACAATGTAGCTCGAATTTCAAAGGTCGTAACACATGAGAATGAGGAGATTGACACTGGGACACTACAAAAAACACACCCGCAATGAGTAACGATATTGTTTTTTACTTAAAATCCCTATAATAGTAGATTCGGAGGTTAAAATTAATTTTAATAAAGCGCAAAAGGCTAAAAAACAAACATGCTTATAATCATCGTTGTTCAAAGTGACGTCCCTGCCAATTTGGGTTTTTGGCGAGAAACGACAGCGATGACGACAAGTGACTTGAATTGGCCATTTATCGAAACGAACAATTCAGAGTGACGACATAAGAAGATAAAAGTCGTTATCTGTCATTTTTGTCGTTTCGGACCGATTTTTAAAGGCAAATTTTGGTGTTACTCGGCACAATATTTATTTTTTTATGGCTAAGTTAAGAAGAAGTAGAAAATATAACCCTACGACAAGGGTTCTGACAATTCGCAGTTCTCAGCAGTAAACCTATATACATCAAAGCGAAATTCTTCAACATTAGCCTGAACTACGCGAGCGGCCTGTGAGAGATAACAGATACGATGCGAACAAAGATGCCTTCTATGCAAGGCTCGAGTCCAACTATGACCGCTACGTTAGCGATTTGAATGGCATGATTAGAAGAGAGGGTTTGTTTGGTACTACTTTCGGCCAATTCAGCCTTTGCGAGACCTTCTCGAAGGCTAATTGACTTCACTGCGGCGTAAAACATTACTAGGCTTCAGAATCCCCAAATCCACAACGCTACTTAGCTGGCTCCTGATCAATTTGTACGCAACCAGATTGATCATATTGTGATAGATGGAAGGCATGCATCCAGTGCTCTTGAGGTTCGTACGTTCCGAGGCGTCAACATCAACTCTGACCATTACCTTGCAGCCAAGGCTCGCAGGCGGCTAAGTAAAGCAAAGAACGTGTTATCCTGCTTTCAGTGAAAGCTGGACATCACAAAGCAGCAATCACTCCAGACTGCCGAAGACTTTTTCGCTCAACTCTCTAAGCAGTTCACTCACCCTTCCTCTGATCCTGATAGTTCTTGGTTTCTAACGCCCACTGCCGGGGTATCAATGGTACTGTTAAGCGTTTTTGCCTACTCTTAGTCCATGCAGGTATGTATGGTTGTGGTTACAAATATAACATACATATGTACCACCATGTAGACCATTGAGGGATCGCTGATATTGCGCATTGGTTGAGTTTGGTATCCCTCCCAAATTGGTGCTGCTTTGCTGAATGACGTAGAGCAAAAAATTAAGCTCCATCAAGGTAGAAAAGAGCCTTTCCCAACCATTCGAGCTATGCTCTTTCCTGCGGCTTCTTCTACTTTGTGCTGGAGAGTTTGTTCCGAAAGGTCGAATCACATCAGAACGGGAACATATTGTCAAGGATTTGTCCACCTTGGCTCCACCGTATAACGATGTCAGTATGAAGATCAAGCGGAGTATCATGCTTGCCAATAGATGTTACTCTAGTCACAGTAGTCAAATGAGTAGCAGAAATCATTCTCGCCAGAAGATAACAACACTCTATTTGGAGTGTGCTGGAAATCTCTAGATGTTTTTGCCTTAAGTTTCAGTTTAATTTTCTTAACAAATTCGTTGGTCATAAGCTTTCTTGATGGATATCCTATGCTCTCAGATATATTTCTGGCATAGTAACGAATTGCTTTTTGGCTGAAAATCGGCTTAAAATGATTTCTGGACTTCCGACAATTTGCTATTGGATTAAAAGCCGGTTGAAAGAGATTACTGGCACACCCCTGTATAAGAGGCTCATCCTTCTCGTCTTGTTTAATGGCGCTGATGCATGGGTCATGACGCATGTAGTTGCCTTACTAGTGTTTGAACCGATAGTGCTCCATTATATCTGTGGCCCTATACGCGCTGGCAACGACTACCGCATACGATGGCACGACGAACTCTGAATTTCAATTCCGACAGTGACAGCGCAGCGGCTCCGCTGGCTAGGTTATGTTGTGCGTATGGATGAAGAAGCTCCTGCGCGAAGGGTCTTCAATGCGGTTGTTGAAGGAAGGCGACGAATGTGCGGCTGTCTCTCCGTTGGAAGATCCAGGACGAACTTACCACCTTTGGTATTAGCGGCTGGAGAAGTCACCCGCCTAACTAGCGGCTCAGAACTACATTAATATATGGTTTCGTTTTCTTGCTAAGTGTGCGAAAAGAGGAGAGTTTTGTCAAAATTGCGGCCTTTTGACCAAATTTTAGATGCATGTCGCATTAAGTCAAAATATGTGGTGTTTCAAAACTAAACTATTTGCAGTAGTTCTGTTTCTAGAACAAAATTAGGCAATACCCGCTACATGCTCAAACAGCTTTGTAAGCTTGTGGAAAGAAATGGTTCTTGAAGTCATAGGTTTTTCGAAATTTTTTAGTTCAAGTGTTCCTTAGAGAATGCTTTTTAGGGCCTTTTTATATAACGATTCCGATTCCACATCTCAATCATATCGTGTAGTTCATTCGTTTGAACTTGAAATGCTTTCACTTGCCGTTTCCGCGCTCTCTCCCTCTCTCCCTCTCTCTCTCTCTCTCTCTCTCTCTCTCTCTCTCTCTCTCTCTCTCCTAAGTCTCTTTGCTCTGTGCTTGCAACGGCAACAACTATGCACTGTGGCATAAGTGGCAACAACAACAAGAGCAACGACAAGTGCAACGGACTTTTGCTGCTTGTTGTTGTTGTGGTCGTTGTTGTCGCTCTTGTTGTTGTTGTTGTTTGCTGGCTGGCACAGTAACATTGTTTACAAAACCAAAAAACTGTAAATAAATATTTAAACTATTTGCAACTTTATTAACTTTGCTCAAGTGGCGCAATTTATTGCATACCAAAAAGTCGGAGCAAAAAAACATGCAACAAAAAAATGTTTATAATAAACACAACACTCTACACACACACACAGACACACACACACACACACACACATACACACACACACCAACACACACACACACCAACACAACAACAACGATTACAGGCCAAAGCAAACAGTGTACAAAAACAAAAGCAAAACCAAAATAGAAGAAAAAAATTTGATGCAGACAGTCGGGACGGTACCCGACAGTGGAATACCCTATAAACTTTTTCTTTATAAACTTTTGTGTGTGTGTGTCGCAGAAATCAAGGTAAATCGTTTGCGGCGGAAGGGGGGGCACCTTAAAAAAGGTGGATACAGTTTTAACGATTAGGGTCACACGAGTCACCATACCAAATTTTGTAACTCTAGCTCACATGTATCCATATCTACTTGTAGTGGAATTTTGAAGCAGTTGTTGGGCGAGGGAGGAAGGAGTGAAATTAGCATATTTTTGACTATAACTTTTGATGCTTTTTTGTCCGATTTGGATACTTTTTGCAACATAGATGCACATAAACACGACGCACACCTGTGTCAGTTTTTAAATGATAGATTAAACGGAGCGGTTGTAAGCCACGGGGGAAGGGGGCAAGATATCGACTTGATTCGACAAACTTCATCTTACATTAGGTTACGCGCATCTTTTGGTAAAATTTTGTGTCTGTAGCTCATATGGTCTCGAAGATCTATCCCCTCATACGGACAGACGGACAGACGCTACCCAAGTCATTGATAAGTCATTGTGCCCATGGAACTTATGGTCTACCACGCCTCCTTCTGCCTGTTACATACATTGCACAAATCTATAATACCCTTTTACACTCCGTGTGCAGGGTATAAAAATAGCAATGCAGCAAAAAAATTAAACTGTATTTAATGCTTGGGCAAATATTTAAGCTAGAATGAATGTATGCAATGTTATGCGGTTTTGTGGCCAGCATGCTCCTGTATGTGTGTGTGTGTGTGTGCATGTGTGTCGGTGTGTGTATGTCTGTGTGTGTGTGTAAGTGTGTGTGTGTGTATGCCTGTGTGTATGTGTGTAAGTGTGTGTGTGTGTGTATGCCTGTGTGTATGTGTGTAAGTGTGTGTGTGTGTCTGTGTGTGTAAGTGTGTGTCTGTGTGTGTAAGTGTGTGTGTGTGTGTGTGTGTGTGTGTGTGTGTGTCTGTGTGTGTGTGTAAGTGTGTGTGTGTGTAAGTGTGTGTGTGTGTATGCCTGTGAGTATGTGTGTAAGTGTGTGTGTGTGTGTAAGTGTGTAAGTGTGTGTGTGTGTGTGTGTGTGTGTGTGTGTGTGTGTGTCTGTGTGTGTGTGTGTGTTTCTGCGTTGGTGTTAATGTTAGTGTTGTTGTTGTTGATGCAATGTTTATGCCTTGCCTTTGGCCTTGTTTAGTTTATACTGTTTTGCTTGAACTTTTGTGTACATTGCGCATACGCCGCGTTGGCCACGGCATATTTTATAAACTTCCATGGCTGCAAACAACGAGAGAATTTTAGTGATAAGTCTAATGAGCTAATTGCTTGGCCGCTGCCATAGTTACTGGTAGAATTTCTGGGATGAGCTGCGGCAAGTTTTTCCGCGTTGAAAATAAGAAAACAAGCTGTTTAATTATATGTTTTCTCTACTATTCTTGTTGAATACGATGCTTGCTAAATGCTCTTCTTTCTGAAGTCCTATTACTATACTATATTATTAAACTAGCTATGTCTAGAACGTTCCGTAAAACTGTTGCTATTCCTTTTGGCCTTTTGCTAAGAGTCTATTTAGTTCCTATACATGAAAAAGATTGTAACTGCAATGTTGAAAGCTAGCTTTCATCAATGGTATATTCACTGACTCTACTTATATCTATCTTTCTCTCTAGTTATTTGTTTACATAGACTGTGATCCTTAATTAACAAATGTTACTTCGAATAACCCAAGAGAACTCATCTTGTAGGTACCTTTACTTTTTGTTCTGTCTATCAATGACTTTCATCAGGTTATTTCTAATTCATGTATACCCATGTACACAGTTGATGTACAAATTTACCTGTTTTCTTCTGATTACCTTGGGCATATGCACTTACATGTCGATTTGAATAAGTTGCATTGATTATTCCGAAATCATTTAAAGTTTAATTTGATCGAATCTCTCATGAATTATAACTCTATTGCTCGCCTATTTATGAGCATGTTTTGTTTGTACTTAATTGTGACAAATCTTATGGTTCTATGACTGTTCATCAGGTGAATTTTTAATAATCCCCCTAGCCCTTATTACTCATTCACTACAAAAGGCTAGAAGAGATTATGCTTTTTGCATTAGCCGTTTTATATCTTTTCTGACCATAACCGACTACTATACACAAACAAGTACACAAAATTGTGTAACTTACCCAATTTGAGAGTAACTTTTGGCTAATTCTTGGCCGGCACCAAGAGTAAAACTCATTGCAAGCTTCTATAGAACATGTCATTGGTCGCTATGTTATGGCTATTATGTCAACCTGCAGGACTTGAATTTAATGAAACCATTGATCTAAATCTAAGGCCATATATGCCAGCGTCTTCCAGACTGAAGCTGAATAGTTAAAATAGCAATCTCAATAGCTTAAACACCTGTAGACATTGTAAACTTGAGAAGCAACTCTTGCCGACCGTATCAATTAGTTGTGTGTGTTGCCCTGACAAGAAGAATGATGTTACTGTTAGACGTGCAAAGAATGTCGATGACCGATAGAATCTCATTTGCAACCAGACACATCCAGGCAATTTCTCTTTCAATACCCGTAAAGGCTGCGGTAACTGCTCGCCTAGTGCTACCAATTATATAGCTATCATCTGTGTAGGCCAGCAATTGGACACTCTTATAGAATAGGACCTTTCGTAACACACTTTCCAGCACAAAGTTGAAGAGGTCGCAGCAGAGGTTATCAAAAGCTTTGGATAGGGTCTTTCCTCAACATCTGTCTGCAAAGTTGCATCAAGTTTGCAGGTATTTCGACCTCAGACAGTGCACCATTACGCGATCAAATGCTACTTTATAATCCACTATCCTTTTAGATAAGTTTCGCAAGTTGTATTTCTTTTGGTAATGCATTTGCGGAGTCATATCCATACCTTTAGTATATTGCAAAACACAACTTATTTCTAGTTGTGTAGGGCAGGACACACAGTCTGATGGCAGAGATCCAGGATTTGGATGCATTTATTGGCAGACTTTCTGTACAGTCTCTTTTGGGTACCTATACCTGGCCCCTCCCTTTCTTCTATCCGCTTCCCAAATACGCGAGCATGTAAAATGTTGTACCAGTGCATACTAACAATGACACTGGGTTCTTTCGAAACCAGTAGGCCTTAAAAGGGTTGTGCGTAGGGTTTGGAACCCACCACGTAAAACCACAATTCCAATGAAAGAATGTATTTACATCAGGCCGTAACCCGATAACGGGTTGTTATGGCCAGTTAAGAAGAAGAAGAATCTGGGCAGCACTGCTAAAAATCAGTTGTGCTCTTCAAAAAGATAAACAAACATTTTAAGTGCAGGCTATAACGGTAAATTGTGTGCAGTAACTGTATATTGTATCTGTGTGTGTTATTTAAATAACAAATATACTTTTTTGGCATTTTGATTGCATGTCAGTTGTTGTTGTTGCTGAGTTACATGTCAGCCAATTGCCGAGCGCAACAGGTTCAGCCATCAGAACGCACACACAAACACACCAATACACACAAAAACACACTCACATACAAGGTTGTAGTCTGTTTAAGGACATTTTTTTGGTCACATGCTGAAAAGCAAAAGTGAAAGTCATCACTTTTATTTCATACAATTTTGATGAAGCTCATATTTCATTCACTTAACCAAGCAGCCAAAGCAGCCAAATATCCAAATAGCCGCCAAGTCTTAAGTCCTACTACAAGATGTCCCCCAAACTCCACCCTAGTAATGATACATGTCCAGCAGAGGCAACTACTTTATGCACATATACAGTACATGATGTACTGCAGTCAAACAAACATGAACACTCGAAAAAAAAGTCGACACAAAACAGCTCAAAGAGCCACAGAAACAAATCCTTAGGGTTTTTTTTTAAATAAATAATGCTAATTAAGGATCGCTCATTCGCTGAAAATGGTGAGATCAAAAGCGTGTTTTTGAAGCTAAATGATTCCATTACGAACGGTCGCTATCGGCTAATATTGATTCGTTTTGCGAGAAAAGACTGAAAAAGTTAACTCTCGCTTTTATACCTAAAAAATGTTAACAAAAATGTGGCAACGCTCGAATGGAATATGTTGCCCCTGCTTTCTGAAATTTGTTGGTGGATCAAGCACATCTTTGAGAACAATGAAGAAGAAGTATCAGAAGCAGTAGATCTGATTTATAACTCAGATTCCGAAAATACGAATGATGAACTTCAATTGCTTAGCGAAACCTTAAACCTTAAATATAAAGAAATAATAAAGAAGAAACATAAAAATAATAGTTAATAGGTAAATAGGCCAGAAATCAAAAACTTGACATGAGAACACCAAACACTTTGGGGATTTTATAATGCATCCACAATACTTTCCCTTTGAACCGGAATTAAACCGCACCCAGAGAATGTCCTTACTCAATTTAAACAAAGAAAAATTTTGGTTTTTTTTCAATGCAAATTTGTAAAATTTTATAAATAAACTCTTATTGCTCTTAAACTATTGAACAGGACATAAAGCAAAAAGTTGGTCCAATATCTCAAAACCCTTTAGGGGCTTTACTTTCCATGCATAGTACTTTCAGAAAAACCTAAAAGAGTTTCGAACCCAAAGGATAATTCAGGATATTTTTTAAATTAAAAAAAAGTGCAAAAATTTGTAAGTAATTAAATATTACACTTTAACTATAAGTCCTACATAAATCGAATCTGAATACATAATTTAGATTAGTCGATTACCTTATAGATAAGTATATGATATCACATATGTATATATAAGATATCACATTTGGCCTGATAATGCAAAATCCGTTACAGGATTTACTGTACTCCTCTAGCACTATCACCTTGAAGTGGAATCATCCCGCCTCTATTTTGGCTTTTGCACATTCGATGTTAGATGGATTTTTGATAAATCAAAGACTTTTTAGTAAATGCAATACTGCTCCTATGTGTTTATAAAATAAAGTAACATTTTTAAACATAGGAATGGATTGATTTACTGAATTCCGTGGGGGTTACGCCAAACCTTATAGTCATCATGCCAGAAAACTAATTATTATCCATCGAATGATTATATCAAACAGTCGGATAACGAAAGTGCGTAAAAAAACTGAGCGGATGCATCAAATTTTAAAAGAATTTTTGATCTTAAAAAGCTGTCCGAGCGTTGAGATCTGAGAATTATTTAGCGTTGTTCAAACGCAATCCGACTGAGTTTATGCGCTGTTTCGCAATGGTGGTCGAAAAGACATACTGATGTATGGATATAAGACATAGTCAAGTGACACAGCTGCAAAGACTCCTTGGGGCTAATGAAGTCATGATAGAGATTATGTATGGAGAGAGCGATAGCTGTTCCATTTTAAGAGGTGCAAGGCGTAGGAAGGGTGCATCACTGGGGTTATACTTAAGGGAAGACGTGTGATGGGCGTCCGACTGCACGACAACAATGCTGGATTACAGTGCGCTGCACCAAAGGACGCTGCAAAGGAAGAAGAAACTTGAGTTTGGAGAATCTCTGGAACGTAGCCAAGGTCAACATACTGGACGCTAAGTAATAGTAAGAACAGTGAATTTTTTGGCTTGAACACGCAGCAAAGATTTGTTGATCAACAAGGTCATGATAACATCGATTACTTTGAAAAGAGAACTGATCAACAGGGACGAGTTTTCAAGGTAGTTGCCAGACCTCAAGAAATGGCTCGAATATAAACGATTGTGTTCGAATAACACAAACATCTATTTCGAGGTTTCTGAGAAAATCTACTAATTGTAAGGTATAAAAGTTTGTAAAAACGCAGATCTAAATGCCACCAGCTAAAGGAAGGCTATGTTGAGCAATAAAACGCTTGTGTCTTGTATACATAGACTAGCTGCAATATAGGATTCAAATCCAACCATTTTCGCACCACTGTAATGTACTTTTGGAGCCTTAGACCAAATGACAGCGTTGCGACATACAGTTGTTACTTTGAGTATATCCATCCATCTCTTATAAACTAGCAACTATGTAATATCATGTTTAATGGCATTGAGTGTACCTGAATTATTTTAAGCTTTCGACCAATCCAATAATGGCATAGCCTATGTAAAGGATCAATATCTAAGTTTCACATCGACTCTCTGCCTCTGACTGTGATACACTTCTAAATGCTATAACTTTGATGGTAACAAGGCCAATGAATGCCGTAAATAGGAGGTATTATTTATTTATTGGTGTACTAAAAAGGCCTTTGTAGCACTGGATTGTTGAAGACTAAAACGCCTCTGCTCTTTCTGATAGTTATATCATAGTCTAGGGTATCAGAAGTCGTTATAGATACCCAAAAGCATGTAAATATTATGTGCTCCTCCATGATTACCAAATTGGCGGCACGTTGCAAGGTCGATTATCGAATGTACCTGTCATTAAGGCATTATTCTAAATAGTCTGGCAGCATTTTCGGTTGGTTTTTTGCAGCAATTTCCCGAATCTGGATGCCGCATCTTCAGCTGGGAGCTATCACAGCCTGCTACTGTGGCTCAGCAACCAGTGAAGTTTTGCTAAACTTGACTCTTTAAAAGAACATTGTAACGTCAATGTGCCTCTTAAAGCTGGAGCCTTCCGCCAAAGATTATGCCAATGTACTTTACTCTGTGTTTGGCCAAAATGGTAAGCTGATGTGGTTGATGTGGGTGATGTAGCGAAAAGCAAACATTTACGCATTTGGCGGAGTTACTTACTTCAAAATACAAATTGAGATAGCTATTTCTCTCAGTGTTGTATATATCTATATCTATTACTGCATGTTAAAAAACATGGCATATATACTCTGCATTATACGCTAAAGCTTGAAATTGTATATTGCATGTCTTAGATGTTGTCGCATAAGTGGCAAAAAAAGTAGTAGAAATATACAAAAAAGAAGTGTCGCAATTGTTGCATAAATTATTCACATGGTGCCAAGCAGACTCACACACACACACACACACACACACACACACACACACACACACACACACACACACACACACACACACACACACACACATACACACACACACAGACTCGTTTGTTGGCAGGTGGCAGATGCCAGCCAAGACTAGCCATAAAAAAGTTTAGCTAAAGAGTTGGCAGTCCTTGGGGTGCCATGCTCTTTTGCACACGTGTGCGTCTTAAACTCTGCCACTCACCCACTACCTCTCCCTTACTCTCACCCCAGTTCTATTTTTTACTTGTTGTCAGTTTTTTCTTCTTTCTGTTTGAAAATATGTCAAGTCAATGTGTTAGTTTTATGTTTACTACAATATTTCATTGCTTGTATCTAAGCGATGTTGCAAGAAAAAAGTGTTGCATAGTTTTGGGCTGCCGCAAAATGCAGCTATGTAGATGTGTTAGAAAGGGCGGCAAAAAAAGGTCTAACTTTTTTCAAGAGCTGCGGCTCGGTGCTTGTCGGATATGTGGAATTAATGCCACTCAAGACAGCTTTGAGTTAGACTTGGAGTCAAGTTTAAGGTTTGGTTTTTGGCCGAAAGAAAGTAGTGAAATGAGTTTTATCTAAGCGAAGTTGACTTTGGTTGTCTCTTTAAGGCAAAGCTTATTTATGGGATTTTTTTTTAAGTTTCACTGCATAGTGAAAGATTGCTTTTTTAAAAATGTCTCAAATGTTGAAATAGACTTCCAAATATATAATTTTTTTATATTATATTTTTATATTAATTTTTTTTGCCAAACAGATCTATAGTGTTATTAGCTTAAATTTGCTTTAATTAATTAGAAAGTTGAACATTGTTTGCAGTTCTTGTCTTTAAAATTCGAGCATTAAGTCAAAAAAATCATTCTCGAACTTTTGAAATAGCGACCATTCGAAAGCCGTTCTAGATAATTCAAAACGGTTTCTGGATTTGGGATTAGCGACCCCAAGTTTACTGGAAAAGATATGTTTTACTCCAAGGTTTTGGTATTGTTTTTTTCTTTTTATGGAAATTCAAAAAAAATTTCTTTTGTTGCATTTTTTCGATATTCCCTAACAACTTCGCTATTTCACTACCGAATGAGCTAAAATTGATGTTGAAATGTTTGCAAAGAATCAATATATCAAATTCAAAAATAGCCCTTAAAAAGTTTTTTTAAATTTTTTAGTTCTTTGACATGTAACTTGCAATCGAATAAAGTGAGGCCAAAACCATGAGAAAGACAATGATTCGAAATTAAATTACCTTTAATTCGAGTCACAATTCATTTCGATCAAAATAAGGTTCCCAAAATATATGAGATTTGCTGACTTCGCAACTCTTGAAATCTCGAATTTTGTTGAAATAGCGATAATTCGAAAACGTTGCTAGAAAATCAAAAATGATTTCTGGATCCGGAATTAGTGACCCGAAATTTACCGGAAAAGGGGTTTTTTAGCCAAAGGACTTTCAATTAGGCCAAATTTATTGCAAGTTCTATCAATCAGTCGTGATTTTTTTTTGGACAAACCTTTTGAAAAACATGAGAAGGATTTCATTAGCCGAAAAGTGTGAGATTTGCGTTTCCGCTCAGCCACCACCTTCACCTCATTTCCATCTCAAGGTACAGATGCTATTACCTCTCGAGGGGGAGAAGGAATGAAGGCCTTAGCGTTCAGCTTAATGCAATGATTTATTTTTTCTGCTGCAAAGTTGCTTATCGCAATCCAGTTCTCTGGCGAATTAAGTAGAATATTTATCAAGCCTGTGACTTCACACTATGCCATCTTCGAATGCCTATAGGTTCAATCCTTACCGTTTAGCTGAAAATCTTGGACAGACAAGAAAATCATGCTGCGTCTTTTATGGTCCGTACATTTGAAATTTATACAAATAGCACATATAACACTCATGTGCCGTCAGTGAATGGGTCAAACAGAAGTCCGTTAGGCGTGCTTCCTACTTACCGTACGTAGATATTCGAAATCAACCTTTTAAGACCACCGGTGCGTGGATATTGGTTTCCACCTTTACTGCCATCTTGATATGATCGCTTCTTGGCAACATGGTTGTGGCTTGTTGCACTGGGACTCGTTTGCCAGCAGTATCATTGGGACCATGCCTGCAAGGGGCATCTTGTGAAGCTGCGCGATAGGCACTAAACACGCGAAAGACATTTCTCCTGTATCAGCATAAATGCATATTGCAGGTGCCCAGACGGTCGATGCGTAGATCATGGACCGTAGCACAGTCGCTATCAAGGGCCTCCAGTCTTCGCCATTTAGTGTATTAATGCCTTTTGTCGCTTTATCAACCGCTAGCTGGAACTGCTGCTTGGACGACACCTAGGTCTCCTGAGTCGCTGGCAAGTCAGTGCCTATGCTGATCACTGGATTGTTGCTACTCTCGACACCATTTAGCTCCTTGACGTCACCGACCACAGCAATGTTGTCAGAAAGGTGTCAAGCGTGTCACATGTGACCAGAGTTCTCAAACAGTCAACACATATATTCAATGCGCTCTGCTCACTGAAAAACCTAAAAAAAATTATGTCAACTCGGTTTCGCTCTGAGCCAAATACTTTTCTGGCTGCGATTGTGTCCTTGGTTTTGGGTTGAGCCAAAACTTTGACCGGTCTTGTAGAAACAGCTTAACAGAAACCATTTGGTGATGCGCATGCAAAGTAAGTGTTCCTAAAAGACCCAAAAGAACAAACGGAAAGGCGAAAAGGTCTTTCCATTGGTGTTATTTTGTGGCGTAGAGAAATATAGTATGCACGGATATTCTAAAATTTTAACTTTATAAATGGTTCTTTCAGACGCACACATAGGTGAACAAGAACCCTCAACATTTGCACTTGGAAATAGGCAGCAATATTTGATTGAAAGATATCATGCAAAAAAAAGTGCTGCTAGCTCCAATTCACACAGCTGTAAAAAGTTACTACACTGTAACAATTTCTTTTCAAACCAGCGCTGCCAACTATCAGCAGCTAAGCCTCTCTCCCTCTTCCTGCCAGTTTCTCGCATTCTTTTTCCAACTGCCTTTCAGTAAAACCGTAAATCAAATTCTTGGCATACTAATTTTACAGCATTCTTATGAAAATTGAAAATGTTAATTTCCATTTTATTTCTTTTTGAATATACAATTAAAATTGCATATTACAATTTATTCTGGCACGCATACAAAAGCACACAAAGACATACAAGAAAATCGGAAAATATGGCAGCCGCATAAAGGAAAAGCCACAAGAAAAAGTTTTCGCTGCATTTCGCTTTGATGCGGTGACCCCTATTTCCTTTGTCGTCGTTGTTGTTTTTGTTGTTATTGTTGCTGCAGAGCTCCAATTGCCGCAGTTGGTCGCAGTTTCGGTTTCACTGGCATCCAAATCAAGTTTATAAACTCACACACACAGACTTAAAAAAAACAATCACTACGACTACAAAAACAACAACTAACGCAATAAATAATTCATATTTCTTGGCAAAGTGTCACACTGCGGCTGTCAATGGGTGCGAGAGGAAGAGCGTGCTAGAAACACAAACCGAGCGCGAGAGAAGACGTCCAGGTGAGCTAACAAAATGTATAAACTGCTCGCTTTGCGAGCATAAAAAGTTGCTCGGAAAAAAAATCAAAGAGCAACAGTATAAATGCAGCACAACTCATTGTGGCATATGGTCGAGTAGTACAGTGGCATCTCGCAAAGAGTGACACATACGAGGCGGCGAAATAACAAAACAGTCAATACAAATGAAATGGAACTGATTTCGCGTCTTACCAAGACATGTACCTTGCTCGATTGAGTTCCTGGACAATTTTTACCATCCTCAATTTTACATTTTACTAGGATTGTGTGAGCGCGTAATCCCTCCAAAACACTTTTGCATCAGCCAATTTTCGAAACAGTTTTGCAACTATCAATGAGGTACAAGCAAAAAATATGTTTTAAGGTTATACTTTTTAACTGGGCAGAACAACCCGTCATCGGGTTATGAACTGATGTGAAGCACTCTTCTGCTTCGCAAGCGAATATTCTCCAATATTTGAGACCAAAGGTTGTTTGTGCGCTCTCTACCTGGTGCTTCCAATGGAGACAAGGCCTGCCGCTTTGAAGTTCCATCAAATGCGTTGGCAACGCGTAAGGACCCGTCAAGTACATCTGCATCAAACTGTGCCAGCATCCAAAGCAAAACGGCAAGTATGAACATCTTATAGAGTGTTAGTTGCGTGGTCTCTACTACTCATGTGCCTGCTAGGACCAAATTAACATCTATTGGCAAGAGTTATTCTTGGCTTGATCTCTTGATTGGTAATACAAAGGTAAAGAAAATACTTGATAACATCAAAACTATTGTTTTTTAACATCAAGCTGAGAGTCCAAACGACGCTAAATTCTTTATAAAAAGCCTCTAGGGATCAGGTAACTGCTCGCTTAGTATGACCAATGATGTCCATATCATCTGCGTAGCTAAACAAATGGACACGCTTGTATAGTATAGGCCAGTTCCGATGTAATTCGGCCTTTTGCAGCACACTCTCCATTATAGCGACGAAGAGGTCGCTACAGTGGCATCGCCTTATCTGAAGCCACACTCGGTATCAAAGGGTTCGGAGAGGTTTTTACCTCAACGTCAGCCTGCTAAGTCGCATCAACGTTGCTGGGATACCAAGCTCAGACATCGCGGCACAAACGCGATCTCTCAACGGGCTATCAAATGTCGATTTGGTATTCGTGGGTCGTTTTTGTTTGCAACTTGAGATGGTGTTATTCCTTATAAATATGTTGTTTATGTTTCTGAATAAGCTTTGTGTACACGAAAAGAGTGAAGCGCAGTGACTGTTTACAGTAGCACCAACAGAGCCGCAGTTGAGGGAGTATGATAAAGCAGACGCACAAGATTAACCCTTAATGGTCACCCTGCATAGTTTTGATGACGTGTACTAAAAATGTGGCTTATTATTTTTAAAGTCATTTTGTGTGCTCATTTTTTATGCAGAGTCGTTCAGTTTAAGATTTGTTTATGGGAAAAGTGTAGTACCTTAATTGGCGTTCTGTGTGTATCTTCGGGATAAAATTGAATTTATTCAATTTATTCATTTGATGTGAAGAGCAATCTAAAACACTGAAGCCATGGCTCATTTCAGAACACTTTTCGGTAATTAGCGAATTTCTTGCAATATAGCGATAATTGAACTCCAAGATCTTTGGATATCACACTTCTAGAATTGCTTTCCTCTGGCTATTCGTTACTTTTTATTTTAATTCCAAAGTTACTTTATCATATATGATAAATCTTACAAAATATGCACCTGAGAAACATCATTATGTGAAGCGCGCATAAAGCATCCTTAAAAATATCCTATCGTACACATAGGAACATGAGTCGACAGCTCATAAGAAGCTGAGAGGCTACCTGATTTTTCAAATCCTTAAGAAGCATCCTTAAATGTCACTCAAAACCGAAATTAATTTGGCGACCGAGGGCTAAACCCATACGCTCCACTCGTCTGCAGGCCAAAGCAGAGCAAGACAGAATAAATCGATTGAAGATGCCACAAAAGCAATTAATACAAATCACCTGTCGGAAGCGTTGTCCTTCAGGTACAAAACAGAGCAAGAAAAAACAAAGACGCACTTTTCAAAAGCAGTATCTATTGCGAGCCCATTACGACTGGCGAGGATTAAGGATACTATACGCACGGCACCAAATGTCGTAGCCACAGCGTTTACTTTTGCGGAGGCTTTAATACTATTCATGTAGGTCTGCCAAAAGAGACGTCATTGCTGCACAACGTCAATATTCCTAATAGCTACAAAAATATAGGATTAGCCAGAAAGGTAGTACCTCTTTCTAAACACACAACTGAGGACGGCTCAAAAGTCAAGCTTCAGAGGTTGAACCTCTCAGAGAAGCTGTGACAAAGCTCTTTCGGATGCATCTGGCATCTGTTGCTGTTGAAGGCCTAACATTAACTAATCTTCGAAATTTATCAGGTCTACTGTGACTGATAGTAAAAATCATATGAAGGCAATTAAACCATCTTTTCTTCTAATTATGGAAGGAATAGCCATTACTATCAATCATGAGTTTTTACTCACTATGCTTGATGAAAAAGTTTATGATGAGCTGCCAAATACAACTTCAACCTTTAGATGTGCAATTTGCGAAAAGAATCAAAAGAAGCAATGAGTATAATTCAAATTATGGAATTTCCTCATTGCATGTAGGGATAAGATGTTTGGCTTATTTCCATAAGTTGGAACACTTCTTAACAGTAGTGGATACGGAAATACGAACGATAAAAATATGTCTAGGGTATTAGAAGAATCATTGGGTTGTTGATAAGAGTAAATTAAACGATTGGATACTACCCTAAACTTTATGAAGTGTAAGAAACACGTTTGTGGCACCAAAGATCTAAGCGAAGACAAGAAGCCAAAAACAAAGATTTTACAAAATTTCGATATACGAACACATGCAAAATATGAGAACCTTTTTAATATAATGGCCGCATCTTCGATCCTCTTCTTTAGTTAGACTTCGGCTAACACTTCGGCCTGTTTTGAAGCTGTAGGGCTTTGCATGTGCAACTTCTCTGCTGCGCTGCTTCAGATTGCTCATTGCAAAGATTTTTCTTGTCTCTAAAAAAGCCGCCGATATTTAAAGTTTGTTATGCCTATTTGTGTATATTGAACCTCCAAGCTAACATTTACTTTGGTTAAACTCCAAAGCAAAGAATTTAGCTATTCGTAAATTCGACACCAAAAACAAACAAAACATTTTTCAAGCGAATTAATGTCTTCGAGTTTGTATAGAAAAAAGAGCAAAAGTTGCAAACTAATAAAAACGATCAAATGACTTTTGTGTATGCATGTATATATGTAGTTACATACATTACTTGGTAAAAACCAACTGCATTTATTAACTCAAAACCAAATTGGGCTATGTTTAATATGCCACCAGTCAGTGGTTTCCGGAGTCAGAGCTTTTGTGGCGCCTATTTGGATCCAGCAACAAGAGCATATTAACGTCTATATCATAAACGAAGTATTCGACAGACTTATCCTGCTCACTGATCGAATCCAGCAAAACGGCAGCACCAGGCAACATTTCGTTTATATTGAAGTCACTGTTTAGTGGCTGCTCAGCCTGAGTTTGGGGCAAGTGATTCAAGTCGTACTTCTGTATGACAGTGTCACCCACAGTAATAGTCACTATCTTCGGCTCCAGAGTTGGCTCTGGTATCTGCTGCTGCTGCTGCTGAACCTTCTCATGCTGCTTCACCGGCTCTGGTTCCTGTGGCTCTTGCTTCAGTTCGTTGTCCAAGTTGCTGCAAGGAAAAGCCAAGGTTTGAAAGTTAAAGTATGAAATTTTGAGTGCATTTACTTACGGTGTTATAGCGTCACGATCCACCGCTAGCCAATGGTCTGACAGAAAACTCAATTCCTCACTGAATTCCCAATCCTTGATACAGTATTTATAACGATAACGCTGGCTCGAACGCAGTGAGCTCCAAGTGGATCTGCATTCCTGAGCTGTATATAGAGCATAAATATTGAAGCATTCAATAGACCATATATGTAAGTGTACAAACCCTTTTGCTGCAGCACCATACCCACTTCATTCCAGGCCTTCTGGAGTGCTCCTGGACTGGACCTTAGCGGCAAGCGATCGTTCCACAAAACAGGTCGTTGCCTCACCTGCTGAATCAATAGAGTTATTTCATCCGGCTTAAGTATACGCTTGCGAATGCGTTTATTTGCAACACGATGAAGGCTTTTTCCGGAACTATCGTCCATTCTGACTTCTCAGCTAATCGAAGTTGACCGTGAAAGGTTTTTTACTGGATTGAAGCACAAAACGGTTAACAGCAAACTGAGGCACTGCCGCAGCTAAGAGCTGTTAGCTGTGATTGAAACTTGGCGAAACTGTTGCCGCAATAATGTTGCAAGAAATTTGAGCGTCGTAAACAAAGCGCTGAAGCTCTTCGATCAACATTCTAAAGCTTTTAAGTTATGTTTGCTAAATGCAAAGTTTTTCAGCATAAAATTCTGATATTTGCAACTAAAGTGTTAATCAGGATTTCGTGATTCTGACAGTTGCAGTTTACAACAACAACAAATTTGATCTAATTTTCAATGCTTTTAGCTAGAATAGCTCATTTGCTACGTGAAGTGCCGTCCATATATTACGTCATCATGGACAGGCCGGAGGGGTTTACAAAATTAATGATGTTTGATTACATGGGGGAGGAGGGTTAAAGACAGTGATGCCGTCATTTTGTCATTTTTTTCA
The DNA here is from genome assembly GCA_035041775.1 of Chymomyza caudatula. Taxonomy (NCBI): domain Eukaryota; kingdom Metazoa; phylum Arthropoda; class Insecta; order Diptera; family Drosophilidae; genus Chymomyza; species Chymomyza caudatula. Next base: position 2,600,190 of record JAWNKW010000149.1, read on the forward strand.
TGAAAATGATGAAGGCGAACACGATATTTCAGTTGTTTCTAATATAAACGATTTAATATGCAGCGTAGGGAGCCGAAGAGAGGAGTTTGCTCCTTTGATGTGGTGCCTTTTCAAAAGAGCTCCACTTTTACGCTGCCGGATCACTGTAGCGTGTAGAGCTTTCTTTTGATAAAATTGATCATTGTGATATATCGTGCCTAAATGACTCTATCATTGAGTTAGATTACTATAAGAATATTTAATATTTTTAAATCCGACAACTGTAGCATAATGGCGCAAAATCTTTATGAGATGGTTCAACAGTTATTAGCCCATAGCAACTCTTTTGAATACTTTACTGCTTATAGATATGGTATTATCGCTTTATATCTTCTTGAGAGAGTGCAAAAGCAAAAAGCTTACTTTCAATGGCAAAATTGTCTGAACGTTGGAACGACTCCCCTGTTCATGTTCGCCCACCTGTAAGTGAAGGCTCAAACATATTGGAAGCTACTTTAAGCACATCATCTCTAAGCTGCCCGTTATTAGTCCAACACGGATATCCGAGTTTATCCCTGTATTTGGATAGAACTCGACCTGACCATGTTTTATTTTGACCGAAAGAGGCCAATGTAGGCCAAAGTGTGCCAGCAACCTTCCAAGCTGCTTGCTGACTAAAACCAACATCGAAAATATTTAACACAATCAGGGTTTCAAGCCGTAATCGTAACCGATATCCAAAACTACCAAGTGAATTTAGAAACCATAACAGTAGCCTGTAACTGATAACCGTTATAATCTTTCGTAAGGAATCTAATTGAAACCTACATGTTTACCGGTAGGTACTATAAAGCATTATCATCTGCGTCGCACTGTGGGGTCATCTGACATCTAATTGGCAATGGAATGAGTATAGCTGGTAAAACGAAACAAATACATGTAAATCGAATTGAAACCGATATTATTGAAAAATGAAAAACGAAACAAAACAGTCTGGGGCTGGGTCGAAAATGCACACAAATGTGGAAAAACTATTTTTGGGATTACAACCAATAAGTATGCCGCGTACATGCCGTGATGTTGGCACACAAATAAGGTTGAAATGGCACAATAGGCTATATGTTTTCTTTCTCTTTTCTTCAGCAAAAAGGAAAAACTGTGAAAACTATGCCGTTCGATTTTGATTAAAAAATGCGATGGGGGCGAAGTTTTTCTTAAAAAAAAATTCATGTCTTAGAGCAAATTTTTAGATTTTCTGATGCTGCTCAGTATGTGGAGGTCTCATTGCTGGTGTCATAGGCGATACGGACTGCGGCGATGGATTCGACACCATTGCCAAAGCTGAGTGACCATTAAAACATAAATAGTGAGCTTTTCGCCGAACGTATTGGCCACGTTATTACCATTAAGCAATGGTAGGCAGTAGGTTGGAAATAATGTGTCCAGTCACACAGAATTGGTGCACTTAATGGTGGCTACTATTCAACAAAGAAATCGTCCCTGGCCATATCCAAGTGTATGGCAATCTCGCCGGCACACATTTACTTTTTAACAACACATTTCTAATAGAAAAGTTTAAGCTGTGTACTTGTTATTAGTTAAAATGCTTTTGGCTATGACCTTTTGATTTTCTAGATTATAATGTTTTAAGGCGCTAATCTAAAGGCATCTGCATCTGACTGGGTCACCACCTAACGTCATTCTGCAAAGTCACATCAACTTTGCAGGAATACCGAGCTCGAACAAAGCGGCATATACGCAAAGGTTGATTTTTAATCGACAAAGAGATGGTGGCTGTCGATTAAGTATTCGTGGATCTTTTCTCGGATTCGGCAACTCTGATAATGTCAAATCAGATCTTTTGCGAATGAGTTTAGTCTCTTACACAATACTCTCGATATGCGACAGAAAAAAGACTGATATCACGGTAGTTAGTCGTGGAAGGGTAGCCTTCCCTTCTTGATGATAGCACAAAGAACATTGAGGTTCTAATATAAGGGCATGCTTTACTTCATAATGGCTAGGCATCGGTTTGTTCAAGCCATCGTCTCTTATTGGGAAAGAGCAACTCAACTCCGGCAGTGGAATTATTTCCATCATAAACGCTACAAGATCCTTGAGCCTGGCGCTTGATTTTTTGGAAGAGCCTCTTAACATCATTCCCCCTACTCCCATTATTTAAGTCTCTCCATTTTCCATATTTCCTAATAATGGTCTCGCACAGAACGCCTAGCAGGACCAAAGAACGAAGGACTTTCTCCGCTGTAGTACTCAAGAAGTTGATTATGGGGTTTAGGAGGTTGCGCTTTATACGTTATCGGCAAAGTGAGCAGAGAATTTGCCACTGCAACACATTGACCACCTTTCTCTGCTAACTCACAAATAACAATGCAATGGCTAAAAGTCTGCCAACCCCAGCTCTATATTGTGATACAACATAAGAGAAATAGCTCTTCGAAGCTTCATTCATTTCTTTGTTTAATAATAATTAATTTAGTCACTAAGAATGGAGTATTTTTAGCCATTTAACATGATATGTAGTGCGAAAGTAGCTTTAAGCAATTGGAATTTGTCCATCAGTCTTAAGCAAAGCTGTGAAAAAGATTAAATGTCACATGGATATTAAAGAAAAACATGAGCTTTTATCACTACTCAGGAATCGTCTTATTATTATGAATGTTATTGTCAATAACAACATAAACAAACTGAAAATAATAAGTATTTACTAAGCTTAATTAGTTAGATTATGCTCAAAATAAGCCACATGGTAATGCAGCACGTGTTGCTAAGGTGGCGCCCTCTACCGCACGCAAACAAATGTCTAAAATTGCTCGAAGCTACAAAAGGAGTCTGAGTTGGCCAATAAGAATACCCAGTTAAGATGAAACAGAACGGAACAACAACAACAAACAACGTGTTTATTGTTTTCCAACTGAAATCAAAGTAAGACACACAAAACTAAAACAAAGCCAACAAGGACATCGGTGAGTTATATGCGATTTATTTTTGATTTATATTTACGCAAATGTCAGGATTCTGTGATTGATTGGAGATTATAATACAGAGAGAAAAAATAAGTAAGAGCATGTAGTACCACACGGCGTATGTGTGATAAACAGCGTCTGCGTAAGTACAGCTTATGTGTGCAAATGTTAGTGAGGTAAAAGTTTTAATAAGTATGGAAGATGTGTTGTTATGTCGGAAAATATTAAGTGAAAGGTCGAGCAATAAGTGAAAATTACACTGGTCCTCCTCCTTTTAGATCTTTGAGTTATTTCAGCCGCCATTGGCAACATAATTGTCTATTGCAAGCCCCTAATGGAACTCCGGGTCCGGTGAGAAAAGCTGGCTGCACCAACTTTCGGGTAGTCAAGGCAAATGGATTGCGTAGAGGGGTCGCTGGCAAGAGGGGGGAGTAATGTTTCATCCACAGGTTCACATTGTTTTGTTTATTACTTGCACATGAGTCTACATACAAAATTTGTTGGATCTGACTCATATGTACACTATAAATATTGTATTTTATTTTGCAGTTTGAAATTTAAATCGTAAATCGATTCCATTATATACGTTTTACTCCTAATCAAGGCAGACTTGGCAGGTGAGGACTTAGCGTAGCATCGTTACTTTTTTGGTCTTTATTAGATCCAAATAAGTTTCCATAATCTACTATACACAGCCAGCCAAACTCCTCGGATTTAGTTAAGCTTTATACTGATCTATCATTCTTTTTCTTCCTTACTCTTTTCTTTTTTATTATCTATCATTTTCTAGCACATTTTAGCCTTCAATCAAAGGTCCACTGCCACAAGAGGTGGTGTCAATCCGATGACGAGTTCAGCTCCAGTTGCGGGGTGTTAACCCGATTGCCTTAAAAACTCAAGGTTCTGAATGATACTTGGCTAGGGTGACGACCGTGTGTCAGATCTGTTGTTGCTGTGCACATAAAACGCTTAACATGTTATTGCTTTGGTTTGACCCCGTCGAAGGATCATATCAATTGCATGATATAGAGCAGGATGTATACTATGTAAGGTTATAGTCTTACGCCTAGCTTTCAACAACAAGAAACAAGGCATCCCATAATAACCTAAACGCAAACATCTTTGATATATAAAGTTCGATTTGAAATAAAAATTTATTTTGTTTGGGTTAAGCACAAAATGTAAATGGTCGAGCTAGGGTTAAACATATACATATATAGTAGATATATCAATGTATTTCGTATAAAGACAAATTGAGCCTAAAGCATTATTCAATGCTGCTTGAAAAAGTTAAGAAAAGGCAGCCAAGTAGCGCTCATCAGTTGAGCCATAATTATTCGGACGCTTTGGCCAACTAAGCACACTGCACACTCCATACTTCACCCTACAAAGACATCAATCCAGTGCACAGTCCACTCCCAGTAAGTGATTCACGGGGGTCGTAAACATGGCGTAGTATGGGGGCGACGGCGCGTGCTGTTCGGCTTTGGTCTCTATTAATTCTGAGAAATTTGCGTTGGTCCTCGGCCACGTCATGTCCTTTCGATTTATCTTTTTAAGCCAAAACATTATTTTCTTTATCGTTCGCATCGCTGGCAAATCTGCACAATTAACACACTTTATGTGCCTGCCGTTTCATGGCCAGAAGGTCTCCACTTGGACCACAATATACTTTTGACTAAAATCTATGTGCGACAACGAGAGAGAGCGAGTAGGTAGCATGGGACAGCTGATGAAGTCCAATGCCAATGATAATTATGCTGATGAACTTGACAGAGTCCAGTGTCCAGATTCCATTTCCATTTCCCGTCTCATTTACAGTTTCACTATCTGCTTCTGTCTCAGTTTTAGCTTGAGGGTTTTTGGCTTTGGCTTTGGCTTCCACTGCGACCTTGTTGGTTGACGCATTGCCTCATTAATGTAAAGCCTCAGCACTTATTTAGACAAGGCAGCGGAACCACACACAGAGTGGTGCAGGGAGGGAGAAAGAGGTCTACAATTGGCACGCATGTCGCAGGCATCCAAAAGTGTCTCTTAATTTGGCATTCGCGTTTTACTTGCATCTTATTTATTACCATTAAAGCTTTATACTCTTCAAGTAGCAAAACGTTATGAGTTGATCATGAAGTTTGTAACAGATAATAATGGGCGTGACGTATAAGATTTATCGCTATAAACTATTTAGACGATTGAATATACACTCAAAAAAAAGAAAATAGTAGGTTTGCGTCTTTAGTTTACGAAACTCATCATATAAATGGAACCTTTAGCGATTTCACTCATTTGTTGCAAAACAAGTTTATATGTGAGATATATACGGACACATATTTGCCGTCACGTCAATCTGTTATTATGCTTGTTTGGTCTGTGTCGGCAGCGTGCACAGGATACAGAGTTGGTTTATGTAACGTTGAGCTTGTTTGATTGTTTAGGAGTTATCAGTCACTAAAAGATTAAGAGGCAAGAATAATTTTGACAGTAAATTGGAATCATCCCAGAGGCATGTGAAGCCGGAATTATTGGTTAAGGGACACACAATTTATCGAAGTTTCAGTTATTTTTATAGGGAGTCCTCAAGAAACTCATTGTAAGGACTTCATGGGTACTACAAATGCAATAGGAGTTCACATAACTAGAAAAAGCCTTTTAAGATGGCTAAAAAAACGTATGTATTTCACAATAATAAAGACAAACCATTTCCTCAATATTCTACTATACATTGGAAATATCCAACTTCAATAATAAATAATGCTTTTCCATAGAAGATCATTAATCTATTGATTTTAAGAATCAGTTTTCAATCACGATCAAATTTGGTTGGTAAAGATGAGGACGAGACCTGATCAAGAAACATCTTTAATCGGCTTATCAAATATATTTGAATTTTGCTGCAGTTTTGTTGTTCCACTTTATGGAAACAAAGTAAAGATGGCGTTTCGATCACTGTGCAATGCAGTGTCTCGCTCTCGTAAACTTGAAAGCACGCTCTCAACTTTGTAATATTCAGGGGTGTGCCTGAAATCTCATGCCAAATAACTTTTTTGTACCACATTTCAGACAATGTGTCAGAAATATCTTTAAGAGCGTGGAAAGCATTTGGCGATAGATTTTTAAAGTGAGTTCAACTAAAACTTTACGAAAAACCCTCTAGAGCACAGACCTGATCCTAATATTATTCTTATGGCGGCCCTGCATTCTGTTAGGACAGAGTGCAGGAAGCTTCTCTGTCTCTACTTTAACCAAGTTGACGCACAACCTCGCCAGAACTTTAATAGGTTAGTGCGTAGGGATTGGGACGCCTAGCATAAGGCTCCCCTCCCAACGAAAGATGTTAGATATAATATATTTTATAAGTGCTAGACATTCGGCCGTAACCAGTAACTGTTTGTTATGGCTAGTTTAGAAGACCTTAACTTCTTTTTATACAGATGTTTGTTATGGCTCAAGGTCCTATGTACCTATTAAACAACCAAGTTTTTATACAACCATTTATGCGAAACATTATGTTAAGACCGACTCATATGCCGTCACGAAAATCTATTATTATGCCAGGATTAGTGTTTTTATATATCTTCCCTAAAAGATGTTTTCTACTATTTTAGAGTGATTTTCATTTTTTGCGTTTTTTTTTTTTTAAATTTACGAAAATATTGTTATTGTACATAATATGTTATATCATTATTTTTTATTTTTTTATTGTTATGCCTCCAAAGACCTTTAGCTTTAGCTAATTTAGAGGAGTTCTCCAGACACATGCAATCCTCCATTGGGAGCGGGGTTTTACGCGGTGGGTCCCAAACCCTACGCAAAACCCTGTTAGAGCCCTGGGCACCCTGTGTAAGTCCAGAGACCTTACTTTTGTTTATTTATTGCTTTTATTTGTAAATTAATGAGACAACATCATGTATCTTCGTATTTTTGTCAATATTTTTTGCTTAGTTTTAGAGTTAGCTAGTTGAAGCTTCGCTAAGAGTCTTTGTTGGAAAAAGTATGTGTGTTGATAGGTTTAATCTGATTTCTTTAGTCAACACCCCGAAGCGCATCTATTATAAAAGTGTGTTACACATCTGTGCAATGCCTACTTATGATCTTTTACTTTTGTACTTCGCGGTCTCAATCGTGCAGTCATTTCAACTAATTCGAATCGGATTCAGAAGTGGAAACAGGCATTATTGACCTAATACAACGAGCATTAGCTATCCTAGCAAATAAAGATCAAATAATATATACAAATAAAAAGTTGCTTGTCACGTCAATTCTAGAGAAACATTGAAATTGAATGGATATTGAAAGAGCTTATATGTGGAATACAATTTTATCTGTCTTATAGTTACATCACAACTATGTGCTGCCATCACGTCATACATGCGCGTTGGCTAGATAGCTCTTTCACATCAAAAGAGCGTGCATGCTGCAGAGTATGCAACATTCTTCGCACGCTTTTACCACTTGCAGCATCTTAACAGCAGCTTCAATCTGTATTCCTTGGTCAGTTGCTGTCAAATGAAATTATAAAATAATTTTATAGTACAAGTTTTCGCAGAGCTCTTAACTTTATATACCTCTATTTATGCACATCAAACTTATATAACAAGCTTTCTTTTTTTTCCAAATATATATTTTATTTTCCTTGGCGCCGTTGGCCAAGTGCAATCAATCATGCAAAATTTAATTAAAAATTTGCACAAGCAAACGAAAGTAGCAGGTCGCACGTATACCCTGCTCTATAAAGGAAGCACTTGAATGCAGTCAAGTGACTTGACTTTACTGCAATCGACTTGGCAGCTAACTCACCTAACTTTTTGCCAGCAACTTTGCCACAAAGTTGCTCACAAGCTGCCATACACTACACTAGAACTGAGTTTCACCATAAATCTTATAAAAGAAACGATACACAGCTATTTGGGGTTTTCCTGGAGTTCTACGGCTGTTGTTTTAATTTGGCAGCATGGCATCTAATTGCGCAACAATTTTCACTCGTCGTTTTTTAATTTGACAGCTTTCAATTGCTGACAGCAAAAGTTGTTGACGCGCCGCAAAAGCAAAATGTTGGAAAAGCTAAGGAAAATCCACATACTGGGCCATAAACTGCAGCAGGCGCCGCCAAGTATGCTACAACTTTTGCCAATGGACACACTCTCATATGTACGCTGCATGCTATCTGCTCTATACATAAATCATAAGTCCCATGTGCGTGTGTGTGTGTGTGTGTGTGTTGCCAAGAGTGCGAGAGCTGCAACAGCATCAGAGATCCAAAGGGATCCAGAGTATAATGTTGGGGGCCATCAGTCAAAGTTGTTTAAGTGTTTCTTTATGTTAATGCCGCATGCGATGCGTATTGCTCTTCTGTATCAGTATAACAGTGCATCATTGTATTAGTGTGCGTGTATGCCACCTGTAATTGCACTGACTAAGCTGCACACACACGCACACACGCACACGCCGCACAGTGGATCCAACTGACTTCTTTTTCGGCAAAAATCACAACTTTTGAGGAAGTAAAGACTCGTTCGATATTATATACAGCAAATGTCTTATCCTTGCATATCATGGAAAAATTCCATTATCTAAATTGTGCTTATTTTTAAACAAATCGTCCATGTCGAAAATTTGTCTATCTGGCGAACGTGTGTTCGGCAACAGATTTTCAAAATTTTAACGATTTATTAAGCAATAAGCACATTTTATAGGTGCAACGATATGACTTTTGGTGTATATAATATCGAACTTTACTACCGTTTTTTGTAGCTCCCTCTGCATCGCAGAAGCTTGAGGACTTTCTATAAATTTTGAAAATATCTTTACTTCCTCAAAAGTTATGATTTTCGCCAAAAAATAAGTCTGTTGGATCCACTGTGCGCCGTTGCTGACAGTTGGAGAGTGCGAGCGAGAGAGAGAGAGCGCGATAGCTGTTTGGCTACTAACTCATCTCGCAGCCAAGGTACAAAGACCCAAAGGAATTTTTGAGTGCCATTTGCATCTATGAGTGCAGTTCCGACTGTTGGTTTAACTCTGACTGTGAGCACGTGTGCTTGTGCGTGCCTCTAATGCATGTTGCTGTCTGTGCTTTCCAGCTGCACATCACTGTGTTGCAGTTCAACCCAATCCTACTGTGTTCTGGTCAGAATATTAATCACACATTGTGCTATCATTTAAGTAATTTGCACTGCCACAAGTTTCGGAATGACTCTTTATCCACATATATTCCCATAGATAGTATTAGTAAAACAAAAATGCATAAATGAGTTGTTCCGAGCAGCTGCTTAAATAACTGTATGTATTATAAAAAACGTTTAAAGTTTCTTTAATGATTTATTCAAGATTTTTATCAAAATTCATTGATTTATTATTATTTATAAAGAATGCTTTTTATTAGAACGATGAATTATAAAGTATATCAATCGGTAGTAAAGTTCCCATGATATGTGAAATTAGCTTATTTTACAACTTTCGAAATCTCCAATTTTTGAAATAGCGATAATTCGAAAACCATTTTAGACAACTCGAAACGGTTTCCAGATTTGAGGTCAGCGACCCCAAGTTTATCAGAAAGGTATATTCTACTTCAGATTTTATGTATTGCTATTTTTTATTTTTTTTGAACGGATATTCAAAAAAATTTTCGTTGTAGCAGTTTTTCCATATTCCCAAACAACTTCGCCATTTCGCTACCAATTTGGCTGAAATTGGTTTTACGAATTTTGCAAAGAACCAATATATCGAATTCCAAAATAGCCCGTTAAAAGATTTTTTTTAATTTTTTGACACAATTCAATGGGAGTAGAAAAAAAAGAAAAATTTTAGATTTTCGACACTAAAATTTTGAGTTCATTGCCCTGTAAGTTGCAATCGAATCAAGCAAGACCAAAAAAATCTGGAAAACATTGATTTCATATTAAATTACCTTCGATTTGAGTTACAATTCAGCTATATCGGCAGTAAGATTATCGAGTGATATGATATTTGCTGACTTCACAACTGTCGAAATATTGAATTTTTGAAATAGCGATAATTCAAAAACGGTGGTGGAAAGTCCAAAACGGGTTTTGGATTCGAAATTAGCGACCTACAATTTATCGGCAAAGGCATGTTTTAGACATAGTCTTTTCTTTTCTATCATAGTGGTTTCGCACATATTCATCAACGAAGCTACATTCTTCCTTTTGCATATAAACGATATCCACTGTCACCGATTCTCGCTGATCTCTAGTAGTCTGTTACTCTTCCCTTTCACTTACGAATAACTGATCAGTCAAATGATCGAGTTTTTGATCCTACTACACATTTGCCTCTGGAGACCAAAGCGTGATCAATGAGCAAGAGTTAACCTCCGCTTGACCTCCATGCTGAAATTCTTCTTCTTTTTAGAAAAGTACAGTTTTCTAGAAAAATCTGGGTGTCTAACTGCTGCTTCTTTGTGTGTGAGTAAAATCTGAATAGAACGTAGAACGTAGTGCTGCCCACTTTCTGATTAGCGCCGTATTCACAAAATTTTAGCTCTCCTTCTGAAAGTCTAATACTTTTGGTTTCACAGCTCAACACTTATAAATTTGACTAAAAATGGGGCTGCCCACCCGCTTGAAGATACGATAAATTTGACCATTACAACTGAAGGCAGTTTTTAGCGATTGGTCCACCTTTGATCTTTCAACGAAACTTAAATGTATATAAAATTGGGGCAGCCGACTTGTTGTAATCTTAAATTTTCAACAGTTTAAGCATTTCTTTAGCATAAGACTTTTGGTTTTACTGGTCTTACGTAATACATTTTAGCGAAAATGGGCCTGCCCATCTGTTCAAAGATTTCCAAAAAGGAACGAGTACGAGGAATCTTAAGATTTAAACAGTTTTAACATATTTTTTGCTCATAGCTTTAAGTTTTTCCTTTTGTCTACAGTAAACTTTAGCGCAATTGGCGCTGCCCACTTGCTGTTCGATTTTTAAAGTCTTTTCAAGTGGTATCTTCGATATTACAAGTATCAAACCAAATATTTTTTTTACAATATATATTTTTCTGTAATATTCCGAGCAAATTCTACGCGCAATTGGCAATATTTTGAGAAATTATTTGCAGTGCATGTGCAAATACCACAAATGAAAGCACACAGAGAGAAACCTCTGAGAATGTAGCCAAAAATGCGGTACTCTTGAAATGTTGGCAGTGCACTCAAACATCTTAAGCCCTGAGGCGATGCGGACAAGTAGCCAGCCCGCAGTCAGAATCCAGTCAGCCTATGTGCATGCAGCAGTGGGTTAACACACATAAACACACACAAACACACACACACACACACACACATAAATACGGACGGACGGACGGACGGACGGACAGTGATTGTCAACAGAGCACATAACTGCACATTGGTGTTATTTTATTATCGCGCCAAAAACTGTGACGCAGTGCTTGAAAACAAAGTGGCCAAAGATGAAAAGCAGCCGCCATTACCAGAGCAACATCATCGGCATTGTCGTCATCATCATCATCAGCTGCGCCATCTGTGTCATCAACTAGAATAACTTCATCATCTTGTGCACTGTCAACTGTCAACGCGGTTGGCTTAGACAACGTCATTATTGTCACACTTAAATGCGCCATTTTGAGTGCAACTGCTGCTGCTGCTGCTACTGCTGCAACTTGTCGACGTCGTCATCAACTTCGACGCTGACGTTGACGCTGCCGCTGCCGCTCGTTCAAGTGCCAAATGCAAAATGCCAACGGCGAGCACTCAATGACAGCCGCGACGACCCTGGACCATTGTTGCCACTGTTACTCACAGTTACTCACTGATGAAGCTGCCGCTGTTTTTGTTGCTGCTGCACTTTGCGGCTAGATGCGCCTGACTGTAAATGACTTAAGTGCCTGGCATTTATGCCACTAAAGCGTCACGTCACACCTGTTAGCGTGTTCACTGGCTGCATGTCTCTCCAGCTCAGCAGCGGGACGACTGACTCAGAGGACCAGAGCACACTGGTTTGGAGCAGGAGCGAGTCTGACGAGTCGCTTGGTGGTTGTCTAGTCTGCCATCAAACTTCATGGCGAAAAGTTTTTACATCAACATGAAATTCATTTGAACGCTTTGGTGTGGGTGAGACTTATTGAATGCCAAATGCCAAATGACTTTTGGCAAGTTGTTCAGGGAAAACCCTCAAGATATGTTGTAAAAAAATAGGATAAACCATTTGAAATTAATTAGAGAGAAAGCGAGTTTTATGCAACACTTGGAATGTTTTCGAGTAGCAATACTGTGCCAAGTTTGGTAAGTTGTAAAAATGTGCTCAAAACAGTTTAGCGAAATATTCGTGTTAAATTTTAAAGAAGCTATCGACAAGCCCACTCGTCGGAAGGTTCAGGGGGTTCGTAACACACGAGATCTCGATTTTTTGAAAGTGGCATAATTCGAAAACAATGCTAGAAAATGTAAAACGGTTTCGGAGCTCGAAATCAGCGAACTCAAATTTACCAGAAAAGGTATCTTTTAGCCATAGCCAAATTTGTTGAAAGACCTTTAACCCTAGATGGTTCTTCTTATTTTACATACACAAAGTTTCTTCTTGTTCGAATCGACGGAAAATTTTAAATAGTTATAACCTCCTTTTTTTATGAAAAAATGTATACTTTTGTTTTCTATTGTATTAGTTAATCCATTTTTGATCAACTTGAGCAATGATTTTAACCTTTTGCTTTCAACATAAACTAAAAATATCAATTATTCAACTTTTTTGACTACTTTTTAAAATAGCACTTTTCGATATCATCTAAATAGGAAAGTTAGGTGAAACCATAGGTAACCTTTATGAATTAATTTTAATTATAATACTTAAAGCTAACAAAAGAATTCAGTTTCATTAATATTATTTGTTAATTTATACAAGAGATACAAATATCATATTTGTGCTGTTCCCAGGGGAATTTTCGCATATAATGCAAGATAATTTTGTCATTATACACTTAAAAGAGATGAATGGAATGTACAAATCCATCGTTTATAGTTCTTTTAGCATTAACTTGGCTAATGAAATCGATGTAAACCAGTTGTCCATGGTGACATTTTTTTTTCGTATATGGTGATGATTTTGGTTAAAAAGTCACACAAGGTTCTTCTTCGTCGAATCGATGACGCAATTTTTAAAAACTAATATTTATCCAAAATGTACGCAGCTCAGCTTCTGCACTCTTCCACAGCTTAGCAACGTATAGAGCTATACAGAATATAAGCTCAATGTAAAGTGCGCAAATATGAAAAAAAACACTAAAAATTTTTGGTCGTCGAATCGACAAAGAAGAACCATCTAGAGTTAAGGTTGCTTGTGACAAAGAACAGGAACTGAAACTTGATTCAGTACATTTGCGCTACAAACACAAACAGAATTTAAATATTTTGCACTCATTAGGCATCGAAACAGAAATAAGTACATTTGTAACAGAAACAGAATCAAGTTCTTTTGTTTTGTTTCTGTTTGTATTCAAAGTTAACTGTTATTGGCGCCATCTTTGATGTTATTATTTCGTTGCACTCATGTGGTCTTTTGTGGAAAAAAATGTACTGTTCTTTGTTGTAAATCCTCAAAAAATAGAAACAGATAGAAAGTAAAACAGAAACAGAAATTTAGTCTCTGTTTCAGTTGCTGTATTTGTCACAACCAGCTTTTGATCTACGTTTTCGATAAACGTTCCATAATCGATATACTATAGTATAAACTTTTTCTTGTCGGTTTTATACCCTTTACACAAAGTGTTAAAGGTTTAGTTCATTAATTGATACGTAGCACCATGTTCGAAAGAGAAAGCAAGATCGCACTTCTTCTGCGCTACTGGCAACATAGCTTTCATGTTGCCAGCGTCATTCTCTCTGCTCAAGGCGCTCTTCTTTTTACTGTTTATTGTTTTTGAGTAAGTAGCGCCTCTGAGCACCGCTTGTGCTCTCTCTAACTGTTAATGCCTATGTTAAAGCTGTCTGAGCTTGCTGCCGCTGTTACTGTTACTGTTGCTGTTAGTGCCTCTGTTAAAGCTGTCTGAGCTTGCTGCCGCTGTTACTGTTACTGTTGCTGTTAATGCCTCTGTTAAAGCTGTCTGAGCTTGCTGCCGCTGTTACTGTTGCTGTTAGTGCCTCTGTTAAAGCTGTCTGAGCTTCCTACCGCTGTTACTGTTACTGTTAATGCTGGCTGCGTTTGCTGCCGCTGTTAACGTTCTCTGCCGGTGCTGACGTTGGCGCTTACTGTAGCTGTTCCTGCGTTTTACGCCTCATATAAACATTTGTATATCGCGGTTAATGTATTCCGAATAGATAGTTTTATTATATATACAAAAGTCTCAGATGGAACTTGTAAACTATTACTCACGAGTGTAAAATAATCAGATCAAAGTACGAATAGTCGTGCTATATCATAAATATAGTAGAGTGACACACAAATCAACTGAGATAGTAGAATTATCTATTAAAAGGGAGTTAAGATTTAATCTAAAAATAGCAGACAAAGATCGTCGAGTTAGACCCAATCTGTACTAAGATTTGGTGGCTGTCTAAAAGAAATAATAATATACTAACCAATTAAAAATTGAGTATTATTATTTGAGCAAATCTTAATAACTTCTAAAACTTCTATAATTGATATTGTTTTAGTTTTTTTTTATTATTTTCATGCTTTTTGCGCTTAAAGCCAGACGTTGCAGCTTTCGGAACACATGACCAAAATGATAACCGATATTGGCGTAGCGAATATTGGTACAGCCCTGAATAAGAAAAATTTACTAAAAATTGTAAAGCATGGTTAAGTATGTTACATTTTTGTCATGGAAGCAATTGCAATTGGAAAAGGTTTTTATCTCAAAACTTATAGAAAAGGACTTGGACTTTATTATAAACCTTATCCAAAAAACTGTGCAGCCAATAGAGTGTTAAAGGATTACAAATTACCATAAATATACCCAACTTAAGAGGTTCGAGACGTCAAATGGAATGCGGAATTGTTAATCTAGATTCATCTAGTGGTATTGGTACACGTTGGATAGCTTATTACAAAGATAAGCATCGTAAGGAATATTTTCATAGCTTTGGAAATTTATCACCTCCCAAGGAAATCATTAAATACCTCGGTCCTCATAATCTCACTTATAATTTTAATCGAATACAAAAATACAATACATTTATTTGCGAACATTTATGTCTCAAATTTAGAATTTAAAAGTAACAAAACAGAAAAAAAATGTTTATATTATTTTACTTGTCTACGCATTTGATCCAAACACAAACCTTCTTTCCCATTTACAAGCAGTGCAGCTGTTTATGCTAGTCTTCTTCTTCTTAACTGGCCATAACAACCCGTTATCGGGTTACGGCCTGATGTAAATACATTTTTTCATTGGAATTGTGGTTTTACGGAGTTTATGTTAGTACTTTTGTTTATAAGAAATGTGATATTTCATACTTCATAATACGCGTGATGTTTATGATATTGACCTTCATATGGTTTAATAAATCACAACAGGCGCATTGTTTATTTATAAATGTTGCAGTCAAAAACTTATCCCTCTCATTGAAAAGTCAAACTGAATCTTAAAAATGAATATGAGACGTAGCGGCGCTACGTAAAAATTATTCAGTTATTTTGTTTACGTCAACAGTATTCCTTCAGCTGCAATGTTCAAGTTTGTGTTTTAATAGGCGGAATCATAAACATAAACAAAATAAAAGGCAAATGCATTCGTATATTTAATGGGCTTTTTAATTTTTTGGTTTATTAATAATTTATTGGTACATATTCTACTTAACTGGCCCCAACAATCCGTTATCGGGTTACGGGTTTCATTGGAATTGTGGTTTTACGTGTGGTTTTGGTGGTCCCAAACCCTACGAACAACCCGTTTAAGGTCTGGGGTGGCTCTACGGGCTCGAAAGAACCCAGTGTCATTGTTAGTCGCCTCATACGACAAGCTTTGAGCTGCTGAGGTGGTATTCTCTAACCCGCTCACCACACGGGGGTTGGTCTTCAGTGACACATAAACTTAATTGATTATCATCAAATTGTGAAATTCACATCAATAACATATCTGATCCATACCCTTGACTTTGCACCATGCACCATGTAGTTCAACACTTAACTCCATGCGTTTGCTCCATGTGGATGGACACTTAACTCCAGTTTTCGAAACCGTCACACTACTTACTCTCATTTACAATTATATCCATTTTAGCAGATTATCTTCCAATAGCCGCAAATGTACAATTTCTGCTCGTTTAGTACGGCCAATGATGTCATTATAATCTGCTTATGCGAGTTTCCAAACTCTTTTAGTCGATGTGTATACTTCGATCTTTCCCAACGCACTCTCCATCACAACGGTGAAGAGGTCGCAGGAGCAGGCACCGTCTTATCTGTAGCCTCGCTGTGCGTCAAAAGGTTCGGAGAGACGCTCTTTACTATTTTGTTGGAGCTGCGTGTATTGCTCAGCCAAGTCGAACCAATTTTGCAAAAAAACCTAGCTCAGACAATGCGGAGTATACACGATCCCTTAACGGGCTATTAAATGATGATTTATAATCGACAAATTCAGTAGGATTTAGGATTTAGACTTTTGCCTGATTTGGCGTTCCAGGTTCACAATGAACTACAACAAGATGAACATCTCTGTTTTTTTTTTTGCTTTTGAGTCTAAAATAAGAGGACAGGAAGTTAGATTGCGATCAAACAGAAACACTTGATGAGCAAATAACTGTTTAGCTTCTTAGCATTCAAAACGATATGCACACATATTAATTAAGACTAACTAAGGGGTTTCGTCTCCTGCACGCATCGCTCACCAAACACCGTGCTTATAATAGGTAGACATGTTCTTTTCAATATTTTACACATTTTTTGTAGTTTCTTTTCTTCCTCAGTGAGGAAGGTTTCACGTATGAGAATCGAGAATTATAGTTGGATTAATTAATGATTAATTAATTAAAATTAATGTTTTTTCTCTTCATTTCATTTCATTTATCGTCGATAATTTCTTATACTAGTTAGCGCTTAGCTGCCAAACATGAGAATCGAGGAGGATAGTAGTACTTTTAATGAAAACTTATCTAGTTATATATAAAAGCGAAGCGAAGCACTTTTATTGATGCTTTCCCAAACACGGAGGTTAGACTCAACGCTTGAACCGAACGGCTATAATTTCGGAGCGGGTACTGTACTTACTGTCCATAAAACTACTTCGTTCGACTGAAATAAGCCCTTCTTCTGCGAAGAGATGGTATTGGCTGGGGGACAGATCTGTCGATTGCGGTGGATTTGAAAGCAATTTTTCGAATTTTGCGTTCGGAAAGTTTATGATTTCAGTTGTCTTAATAAAAAAGGCGTTTTTTTTTTTTTCTAAACCAACCAATCGAGTTGTCTCCAGTCACTGATATCCCAAGTTCTTAAGGCGACCATTTTTCAATATGCTATTCAAGATTTGTCTGATGATTTGGAATTTGGCAGTAAAAGCATTATCTTCGCAACTAACTTTGTTCATTTTGACCAAGAGAGTTTAATTTGAAAGCTTGTTCCATTTCAGAAGCCTAAATTTAAATTTTCGACATCATTTTTTCTAAATTGTTTTAAATTGACAAAATTCTTAATGGACGAGCCAATAGGCACACGTGACACTGACCAACAGACCAAGTTGTAGCTTGGCGGCCATCTTATCTAAGGCAATGCTTAATGTCTTGGCAGGCAATTTAAATTACGCCCTAAGATGCTGGTCATCAGCAAGATGAGGGACGATTAGGAGTCGTGGGAATGCCTTAAAGATGGGTATAGATTGCTGGAGCTGTTGACAAGTGCAGGAGAAGATTTATTTGGATTTCTTTATGCCTTTTCCTGTTTTTGTGCTTTGTTGCTGTTGTTGCTAGTGACATGCTTATTAAGGACTTGTTGTAATAGCTGCCGGCAGCCATTTTCCAAATAATTACACATTTACATTTTCATCATGAATTTACGAAATCATGAAATAATCAAGTTCATTTAGAACCAAAATAAAGTCAACATGTTTAAGGCTAAAGTGCTGCTGCTCCAGCGTCCAGTGTTCATTGGCATCATGGCGGCACTTGGCGGAAACGGAAGTCAGTGCTAAGGTGCAACACACACACACATATATATTAGTATATATGTTTATATTATATGTTTGTATTATCTGTTTGCGCAGTGTCTAAGCCTTGTTTGTTGATGCTATCTTTAAAAACACATAAATCATTTGCTGGTGCGTTGCTGCGTCGGGATGGAGGAGGACTTCCCCTCCCGAAACAAAAAACTGGCCGGGTTTACTTTGTTTTGGTTTGGTGTGGCATATAATTAATCATGGGGCAGGCGTTGCTGACTTAATTTTTTTGCTTTCACTTCTTGTTGTTGTTGTTGTTGTTGCATGTATGGTGTGTCTCAGTGTGTGAGTTGTTGATTGCAATTTGCTGGCTGAGCCCATTTCAAATGCTTCAAGTCAATTTGTTTGCTGCCCCTGCCCCAAAAAGTAGGCAATACAATGTTCTGCACTTAAGAAACGCATTTCTTAAATCACATTCAAAACAAATGGAAATGTACGCAGTAAGAAATTATTAACATTAGAGTATTAGAACTAACATGTTCTAGACATTGAATACTCTTCAATTAGAAGCAACACTTATGATTCCAGAATACTTGATTTTATTTAAAATTGTTGGCTATTAACCAACAATCATTATGAAAATTGATACTCAAATGCAAAAGAATACTATAGGCAGTTCCATTATATAGTTACTCTCTGATTGGAGAGTTGATGCACTTAAATAAAAGTTTTGCTCTACTTTTACTGTCGTCTCTGCTGCTGATTTAGATGTCAGACACTCTGTCTGTTCTAGATTGCGGCTTTAGTCGGATTGCCACTTGCCACCTTCAGCGGCTTGGGAAGCGAAAGAAAACTGTGCAAAGGTTGAGAAATAACAGAATGTTTGGAGAGTACTAAGAGGAGCACATGGTACGACATAGTTTTGGAACGACTCTAACAGCCGAGCTCGATGCATGTGATGGAACGCAGCATTAAAAGGATGCGTTTCGAACTGCTCTACCCTTCGCCGCTCAACTTTGTGAGCAGCTCACTCGACCACCCTACAAACCCTATTGCGTTGGCTAGGATTCATATATTCCACTCCTACCGCTAAAAACGTGCTTACATGCCAATCACCACTGCCAAAGAACCAATGGTATGATCTAGATTTTCGTGAAGCCACTGCAGTGCAGAACGCCGCCTACAGAAGTACCCTGCAGGCGTCTGCAGTACAGTTAAGTAGTTCACTGTGCGAGATCACTATCGATAAATGAAGAAGTTGAAGAAAAGCCATTTTAAACGAAACTACGTGAGAAAATCGAGATGTGCTTGAGCATTAAATTCGTTCTTTCAAAAAGTCTAGCGTGCGGCTCAAGAATTTAGTACCGGGGCGTCTACCTGTAGAGATGCTGATGGAAATTTGGTAGTGGATACGCCATGCTTGTGAAGGGAACACTTTATTGTCGACTTGACTTCGCGACGTCTACAATCACTAACGACGACGTGAGATGGGGCTATGACCGATGATTGGAAGCTTAGCGTCCTATGCCCTGTCCTCCAGAAGGGTCACGCCACGGTGTGCACCAACTACTATCCTATATCTTCTTTCTAACATACATAAGATCCTTACACAATGCGCGCGGTGTAAGATACCAAAGCCATTTAGACCTGGTAAAACCATTAAGCAGATATTCATAGTACATGTAGTTCTTGAAAAAAAAACCCACGAATTTCAAATCGACCATCATCTGTTAATCGATTACAAAGAGAAAGAGAGAGAGATCGCGTATACGCAGCATTGACTGAGCTCGGAAATTTATGCATAGTTTGTTGTTGAAAGTGAGCCTATCTATTTTCAACTTCAAGATGGATAGTGTGAGAAAGTCCGGAGTGCACCGAAACGGGTCCATTTTCTATAAAAGTGATGATATTGTTACATGGAAAAAACACTTTCAGAAACAATTCTGAGGTCCCATTACATTAGAGCATTTACTTTGAGAAATTGTATAAATTGAAGTTTCTTGTTTACGGAATGAGATGAAAACCTCAAAATTTTGCCATTGAATTGGCAGCAAAATGACCGAACAAAATTCCTGTTGAACTAAGAAGGCAGCAGTAATGAAATGGCCAACATGTGTGTGGGCACTATAATAGACAGACAGACATACATTCACATACGCATTCACATACACATACACACACACACACACACACACACACACACACACACACATACAAGCTTAGGCGCAATTAATTAATTAAAGCCTAATCATCAGTTGTTGCTCTTATTGATGTTGTTGTTGTTGTGGTTGTGGTTGCTTGAGCATTAAATAAGAGTACATAGACACATGCATAGACACACACACACACACATACACACACACACCCACAACCACACACACACCCACAACCACACAAACACACATACACAGCTTTCTCACACTTGCACACTCACAAAGCGAGAAGCGCGCAAATTACAATTAAAGTTTACAAGGCGACGAAATGGACGCACAAGCTGTCCAATGACAAACAATTTGAAGTTGTTTAGTGCACCCTAACCCACACCCTAACCCAAACCCACACCCTAACCCTAACCCACACCCACACCCCCCTCCCGCTCCGACCCCCACCCCTACCACACATTATAACAAAGTTTCTATCGTTTAAGAGCTACACTGTGAAACAAAAGAGTTACCAAAAGTCTGTATAAAAACTTAGTGGTCGAAAAACGCTGTTTTTCTACCCTGTAAACAAAGTGTAAAAGGGTATTATAGGTTTGTGCAATGTATGTAACAGGCAGAAGTAGGCGTGGCAGACCATATGTTCCATGGGCCCCATTGGTCAGGAGCAATATTCGAGTTAATATAGACTTGTCCGTCCGTCCGTCCTTCCCTATGAAGGCCTAGATATAAGGCACAAAAATTTACCAAAAGATGCGCATATACACCGAAAAGATGAAGTTTGTCGAATCACGTCGATATCTTTCCCCCTTCCCCTGTGACATATTTTTGCGGTTTCCAGCCGCACCGCTCAATCTATCATCTCAAAACTCGGCAGAGGTGTGCGACGAGCTTATGTGCATTTACGTTTCAAAAATTATCAAAATCGGATAAATACATCAGAAGTTATAGTCGAATAGTATTATATACGTGTGAGCTCGAGTTACAAAATTTGGTGTGGAGACTCAAGTGACTCTAATCGCTAAAACTGTTTCCACCTTTTTTCAATAAACCCCCACTTCCCCAGCAATCGATTTACCTTAATTTCTGCCAAACTCCCCCCTCTATTGATTTGAAAATTGTCACTGATATATGTATTTTTGATCTATTTTACAAAATTCAACGACATTGGCCCAAGAATACTGGAATTATGGGCATCAAAGTAATTTTTGCCCCCCACTTCCCAATAGGAAAACTCGTCAATTGGAACTTCCCAATAGGAAAATGCTTACAGTCATATTAAACTTGTAAAAACAGACATAAAAGGAAATACTTTCGTTCCCATTTTACCGTATGCTGGATTTGGTGCTTATGAGAAAAAAAAAAGGTTAAAGGCATTCCACTATTTTTGGTATACAGTTATGTTATTAATCAAATAATTAAGAAGTCTGCAAGCAAAGTTCCTTTCAAAGTAATAGTAAGAAAATCAAAATCGTACTTTAGATACGGAGAGCATCTCCGCTTGCTTTCTCCGCCACAGCGAGTGTTTTTCAATGCTTTCGGCTTACGTTCCTTGTACTCACTCGTTTTTTGTTCAGTGTAGCGAGCGGCCGTTATTGTTGCAAGTTTATGAGCCGCACCGCCAGTTACATTCGTCATGCGACCATTTCGGCTGCTTTTGTTTTTGGCCAACATTTCCGGTTATTGTTATGGCCAAAAGACCAGCGTTGGCATGGCCAATTATGCTGCTCACACACACACACACACAGAGCGCTATTCAGCGATTGCGTATACTACGTGTTGGCTGGTTGCTATTTGCGGTCGCTACCATTCGCAAAGATTCGAAGCGAAAGGCAATAATTTCCAAACGGTGCCCCATTTAATGTCTACAAACAATTAGAACTTCTTTTTGAGCTCTTTCACTCGTTGTTGTTGTTCTATTTTTTGTTGCTGCCTGCCAATGCGGCTTGTATTTTGAGTTCGAAAACCCCCAACACTCCAAACCCGTAACGTGAACCCCATCATGGTGCGCTCATTTGTGGCATGTCCGCCAAAGGCAAAGGCAAAGGCAAAACTGCAGACGAGCTTGTCCGATTGGAAAGGGGCGGGGCGGGGCAGTGTAGCAACAAAGGGGCAGCCTCATTAGTACTGTGTTGAAAGTTGCCCGTTGAAAGCAATTTAAAACAAAACCAAAAATTATAAGAGAAAATTCGCTTTTTTTGCAAACACTGTTTTGTTTGAGCTCTGTAGGACTCAACGCGGTGCCATAAAGTACGCTATCGAATTTCACACATGATCAATTTTCAAAGCGGCAAAACAAACCCAAACAGAACCGAAACAAGTGGTGAAATAAGCACAGCAAGAAAAAAAGTTTATTTATAATTTCAAATTGTTAAAATATCAAAGAACAAATTAGTTATGACAATGCTGATGTTCAGCGCAATCGGCAACATACAACATTTAGAGCAATACAGTAGATGCCACAGAATCCAAACGAAAATCATTTACGGTTACGATTGCATCGGTTCATTTCGCTTTGATTATTTCAATAATCTCGATTTCTTTTCATTTCACCGTTATAACGAATTACTGGCAATACCGATACATAAAAACAGTAATGAACTTTTCATATTGAATCATTTCATTTGATTGAAGTTCACATATATGTAGGTAAGTAGTTCCATGGAGTCGAACGTGACCGTCTTTGTCCGAAACTTTGCCAGTACTAAACTTAGTGGTAATGTTAATAGAAGTCGCAGTGCTTGTTTCAAGCAAAAGGAAAAAAAAATTTATTCAAACGTTACCAAAAATATTCAAATTCATTAAAATTTACATATAATGACGTTTGCTAAAGTAATTAAAAATGAAAAAACGCAACCAAATTCGTCTTCTTAACTGGAATCATCTGCGTATGCAAGCAACTGGACAGCCTTATAGAATATAGTACCGATCCGATGTACTTCGGCCTTATAAGTACTTATAATCGACACAGAGATGGTGGGTGTCAATTTGGTGTTCGTAGGTCTTTTACAGGATTTGGCGTATTGTGAATAGTTGGCCAATGGTGGACTTAACAGGCCTAAAACCACACTAATAAGATCGAATTATAAATAAATTTATAAGATTTAGCATATAATAACATTTTTTGATTTGTCCAAATAATTTTGTTTCTTTTTATATATATTTCAAATAAATAATAAACATGTTTTGAACGTGACCAATTTTTTTTTTATCAATTGCGATATATGCGATATACACTGTTATCGATTATTGCTTATTTAAAATATTTCACATATTAACGCCAATAGCGCTGCATTTTCGTCCTTGCTAAGTAGCAACGTCAACTGTTATCGATTATCGTTTCTTTGAAATATTTTGTCTATATCAGATTATCGCTTATACGAAATCGCTGCTTACATGGAACAACTTTGCAGCATTTTCCCACTTGCATATAAGCGATAACTGCTGTACTCGATTATAGCTCGAGACTATTATCAATAAAATATTTTGCATATATGCAATAATCGCTTATATGCAACAACTGCACTGTATTTTTGCGCATATGCGATGATAACCACTGTAATAGACTAATAGACATATATCCGATTAACGCTTTTACGAAATCGCCGCTTAAATGCAACAACTGCGCTTCATTTACTCCATTGCATATAAGCGGTGTCTACTGTACTTTTTCAAGTGCTACTAGACAGAACCTTTAAACTAACATAAGTTACAAGACAGAGTTCAGAATTTTTGTTATTATATATCCTTTGACTATCATATTATGCTCTCTAGTTCCCGTTTGCTAGGCTCTACTGTAGCAAACTTAAATTGAAACGTGAAGAAATTATGTTACATGCAAGTTGTGAGCAATAAATCTTCGATTTATTGCAAAATAATTAAAATTAATGAGCAAAAATTGAAAAAGCGCACGTACTCTATGTTAAGGGTGAGTATCTGCCATAAATGTGTGTGTCTGTATGTGTGACAAGTCTCAGTCGCTCCTCTCTAACTGCCCCTCTCTTTCTATGTGTGTGTGTGTGTGTGCGTGTGTGTGTGTGTGTGTGTGTGTGTGTTGAATACAAAAATTAAAACCATAAACTTTTGCCAATTGGCAATGGCGAATAAATTGCAAGCGGAAGTGTAAGGGCAAGCTGCTCAGCTACTCGAAAATACGTAACTTGTTGTTTTCGTCGCTGTTGTTGCAGGCACTCATAATAGCTAAACATTAAGCGTGTTCCATGAACGCACTTCCGTTTCCAGCTCAGCCGACGCAGCAGGAACAAAATGGCGTTTTGCACGTGAGCAGCGCTGCCCACACTCGCTGACTTCCTCTCTCGCTGACTTCCTCTCTCGCTGCCTTCCTCTCTCGCTGACTTTCTCTCTCGCTGACTCCCTCAAGCTAGCTGCTTGGCTTACAAATTTTTAATTGCATTCGCCTAGAATCAACTTGGTAGCAGAGCAACAGCCCTTGGCCTTTGTGTGTGTGTGTGTGTGTGTGTGTGTGTGTGTGTGTGTGTGTGTGTGAGTATATGTGTGTCTTTGAGTGTATGTGTGTGCCGAGCTAATGATGCTTGCATATTTTATTATTATTAGCAGTGCAAACAGCAGCAAAAATTCAAAAAAAATATTAATTATACTTATAGATAAATACACTGTGAGAAGAAAACTGTGTAAAAGTTTTTGCTTTTGTATACTTCGTTACGCAGGATAGAAACAGATCAATAGAAAATTATCAAAATTTGACCAGCTAGTCTTTTGTTTATTGTTGGCAATACTGTCAAAAAGTCTAGTGAAAAAGTTTAAAGTAAAAATTTGTTTAGAAACATTTCATGTAAAGATGAGCAAAACTTTGAAAGTCAAAATAAAGCCAAATTCATAAAGGTTTGAATTGCATCAATCTTACCGCACTGACCTGGCACGATCTAACTTATCTTTTCTGAGCAAAATCTCTTAATACATTTGGTTTTTTTATTCTAACAACTAAAATAAGATTAACAGTCGATTTCTGAATCAAAATGCAATAATACAGGTACAAGTAAAAAGAAAACAAAATAATTACAAATTTATTTTATCAAAACCAACGTCATCGACATACGAAACCGGTACGAAACTCACTTCTGCATTAGAGCAGTTTTAAATATGCAATGATATGACCTCCACTCGGGAAGCCATTCCTCGTGTAGGAATCGTACCGACCAGGTCGATTTAGCTTGGTGCGATAGTGAGTTTTTTGTAAAAAAGTAAAAACACATATTCTTTTTTTAACCTGTCGTGGATGGGGTGAGTTTTTACACAAAAAAAGGTTGGGCCAACAAAAAAAGAAAAAAAAAACGTTAACTCTTTACCTAGAGAAGGCAATACCCCACAATATTTCCAAAGTTTTTTGTTGATCGTCGCCGATGGTGCCATATCCAACATTTTAAACTAGAGTATGTTTGTCTTGGCAATTTTTTTTCTTTTTCTCTGCGCCAAACTAATTGGCTGTACTATATTTAGATTTGGCACCAAGCTAACAGCTGATTTGAAGCCGAAAGCCCTCACCAAGATCAGGGTTTTGGCTCTCGCAGCCGTTCGAGTCCTTGCGGGGAGGCAGGCGCCGACACGGTGCATTAGTGCCGCGAAGCTTTGCTGCCGTCGGGAACTGTGCGGGAACTGCCTCGGAATCTTGTTTTTTTTTTTGGTGAAAACAGTATTCAGCTTGGGAGCTAGGGAAGGGAAAAAGAGGAAGTCGTCGCAAACGTTAATCCCCAAAAAAAGAAGCAAATTGTACCGAAGGAAAAAAGAAGAGAAGCCGGAGGAAATCAGTGCCAAAAATGGGTGCCTGCACCTGATTTTACGTATACCTAGTTTAATTTCTTTAGGATCTAACTAATTTTTATTTTTATTTTGTTATTAAGTTACATAACTAGTGAAGTGTCAGAAAGATAGAGGAAGAAAGAGTGTATACTTGTTTTTTTTTGCTGTTCTTTTTGTGTGAGCTCTTTTCAGCTTTTGTTTCGCCGAAAGATCTTTCGTTTCGGGAGGAAGGCCCAGAGTGAGTAACGAAAGAAAAACCGTTACTTTATATGCTCTTTCCTTGTCTACCTTTATTTTTGGCTTGCTTTTAATATTACTTTTTTTACCATTTATATTTTTTTTATAAACTCAAGATAAATTTTATAAATTTGCCTATTTTCATTATTATATAGATTTTTGTTAAAATATTAAGCGTATCATGAACGTAGTCTTAATTTGTAATTATGATTAAATATATGGTTAAGCATGAATTTTAATTGCTAAGTTTTAGATGATTTTCGAGGCCAGCGTTGAAATGGAAAAGATTTAGGTGATTTTTTTTGGGATCACTGGATTATTTTTGGAGATTAGTAATCACGGTAGGGTGGGCTTACACTGCTGTTATACCATGGCAGTGCATCAGCTAGGGTTACTCCACTTTTCTGTTCATCCGTCCGTTCTGTCCGTTCTGTCCGTTTAGGCTGTCTACTGCCAATAACTCTCCTTCTTTCCGCACGCGAATTTTATTTAATGGGAATTATTATTATTACTAGCGAGCAGGTAGCACTGTTTTGAGAGGCATCAATGTCTCTTAAAGCTGTGGCGCAGCTTCATGGAGCTCATCTGTTAGTATACTTCGGAATACCTATCCTGACCAGAAGATTTTCCGAAAGCAAGTATGCCGCTTTTGCGGTTTGTCCTTTTCCCATTATGAATGATGCTTATTCGGTAGTGGAAGGAATAGACATCGCTCCCCTCAGTGAGAAAACCATGCACCTGAGAGGTTTTAATCTGTTTTCACGGGAAATCAGGAGCGCTACAACTCTTTCTGTCCTGACCTCGCGGATCGCAGCTTCGAGGTGGCTGTGGTTAAGCACCTAAATGCGGTTAGAGCTTTAGATAGGCCTGATTTCATATAATGGAAGATGTTATAACCAAACAGAAATGATTTTAATATGGTAACTGCGGAAATATTTTTGTTGATTGATCAATCCTACACGGCAGGTGGTCACGTTTAACACAAATTACTTAATGTTCCTTGCGGTTACCAAGAGACGTCGGCATAATGATATGATTTACAGTATAACCTGACTATCAAATTAGTTGGAAGTTATCTTGACAAGGTAATCCACGCTAAAAAGCGAAGTTTCGCTGTGCAAACCGCTCCTCTAGTTAGCCTTTGGCTTTAGCTCCAGCATCTGCAGCGTCCGGCTTTTGGGCGCAGTTTGGAGCAGTACTTCGAGTATCTCAGATTTGTCAGTAGTTGCACTGTTGCGCTAGTGTCTTCAACAACGATGAACTGCAGCATTGGCTGTAAGAAAAAAAGCTTACAGTGGTCAAAATGCGCCATTTAGCGTTAGAAATTCAATAGCTCTGTAAATAATGGACCCATATTTGGCCACACGAATCAGGCCACCCGATGAGCCAGTTGGCGCAAGGCGCGATGATGATTCACATCAAAAGACACAACTTGAACTTTAAAATGCGCACTATTAGTAATCAAAAAAGAATTAAAATTCATCGCAATGAGACATATCAACAATTATTTGTAGCTAATTTTGGCATATCGACCACAGTGCAGCTTATCAACTTATCACTTAGGTTGTTCCGGACATGATATCCGCACAAGGCAAATGCCCGTACTTGTTTTTGGTGGACTCAATGTTCTTGTTGTGACCTATAAAAGGATTGTCAAGTGTATTGTAGTTAAGTGCAGTGGCTATAAAAGGTAAAAGAAGGCGTGTCATAACACAAGTTATCAATATTGACTTATGAATGAACAGATCACAAAGACCCAAAGAGATAGCAATAAGGGCAATTCAAAACAACAAAATCGAACAATTACTTTGCGAGTTATAGTCAAAACGTGCTTATTTCATACTCTGCCAAGGAATCGTTGTAATACTCACAATCATATATGACCTTAAGTCAACAAACTTTATGTGAAGACTCGTGCGAGTCTAATAATCAAAACTAAGTTACTATATTATAATTACTCATAGACTTAAGATCTTAATTAAGCAATAAGTAAGATACTCTTTTTGATGGAGGGTATCACATTGTGCGGCAACGCCTCTAATGTATGTGTGTGTGTGTGTGTATCTGTGTGTTTGTGTGAAAAGCGTTAAAGTAGAAAATAGAGGCATAAGCCCTACAATTCGCTCCCGCTCGAATTCCCACAAAATATTTATGCAGTGTAAATTGTTACCCAAAACAATAACAACAAGACACACAACAGTTGCAAAGCAATTCGTAATGAATTCAATTTAATTCATTCAATTCAATTCAATGCAATGCGATTCCATTCGATTCTGTGCGATTCAATTCTTGCAATTGAATGCAGTAAATTTCTCAAATGAATTTTACAGTAAATTTGCACTTTCCAGCTCTCTCTCTATCTCTCTCTCTCTCATTCCCTCTCTCTCTCTCTCTCTCTCTCTTTCTCGCTCTTTGTGTGTCGAATTTTGTGCAATGAATTTTGTAAATATATAAAATGGCCATAAATTGCTTAGAAAAGATGCCCAAGTTATATACTAAATGAAAATCCAAGGAAAATTTTGCTAAAAAGCAAGCAAATATTTTACAATGTAAATAAATATTTTACTTGAGAGTTATGCATATGATATTGCTTCTTTTTCATTTTTTTCCCAACACACAAATATGTGTAATTATACGCTGAAAAAATAGCAAATATTTACATATTATGCATATGCATGAAAGTACAAAATATGCAAAATATTTGAGCTATTTTATATTGCATATTTATGGGCTACCAAGAATTTGTAGGAATTGAAAACCAAGTGAGCATTCAATACTTATTTGCAGAGGAAAATCATCAGAAAAAAGGCACCTTTATTTCAAGCAAACATTGCCCACTTCGTAACCCGCAATTAAATTAAAGCGGCGTCCTTTACCTGATCCTTTCAACGAACCCACGGCCTACCACTGGACTAGCTTCCTTCAATAGATGTTTTGAAACCTTTCTTCCAGGAGCTAATTCCGTATGCACAACATGAGCGAGCATGCAGAACTGATAGATGTTAATTCGTAGAGTTCATCATTGCCAACGCATATAAGAGTAACTATCTTACGGAGTACTTTCCGCAAAAACACTACAAGAGCAGAAGAACAGGAAGAATAAGCATCTTTTAGAGTGTTTGTTTCGTCCCAAGTGAGTTGTCACTAATACTCATTTTCCTGCTCCGCTTGATCTTCATTCTGGTGTTGCCAAGTTGCCAAAAGTACAGTTTTCAACATTAATCTCATAGTATAAATGTCGCCTCTCCTTATTCGAAGACTTCATATACTTCGTCTTACTTACATTTACAAGCAGACACGCCCTGGCAGATACTCTTTCGATGGCCGCAAAAGCTCCGGTAACAACTCTCTTAATACGACTAAAGATGTTAATAAGAACTGTCTTAATACGACTAATTATGTTAGTATCATCTTCGTAGGCAAGCAAATTGACACTCTTTTGAAATATAATAGTGAGTCTATGTACTCCGATTTATCGTTACATACTTTACAACGCAAGATTAAAAATGTCGCAAAAGTTCCGTAGAGGTTCTTTACTAGCTGGACGAAGCTGCGTGTGTCGCAAGTCGCAACAATTTTGCAGGTAGACCGAACTCGGACAATGCAGCGTATACGCAATATCTCAACGATATGTCAAATGTTGTTTTTTATTCGATAAACTGTTGATGAGCTTCGATATATTATTCATGGATCCCTTTCAGGATTTGAATTTGTTTGAAATTCTGTATTTACCGAGTATCGAGCACATAAAGGTGCAGATGTTCGTTAAGCAAAAACAATTGGTGTTCAACCATCGTAAAATCTTTATATTTCTATAAGAAACTAGGCGTCTCCGCCACAAGCTCTTTCCGCTGTTTTGAATATAGGGGCTGTTCATAAATGACATCAAAATTTTGAATATTTCCCTTTTTCATAAATAGTGACATTTAGGCAACACCCGTCCCCTTAATGTGACGTCACAAATCGTGCAACCAAAAAAGTCAAATCAACTTTGGCCATTACGAGCAACTTGAAATACAATATCAACTGCATCATTGCAGATAGGATGCAAATGATATACAAACGCTGTTGTTATAAAAGAGTAAAAAAGGATTTTTGAAAACAAGATCTTTGATTGATATTTTTCATCGCTCATCTCTCGTCTCTCGTCTCTCATCTCTCATCTCTCATCTCTCATTAATCATCTCACATCTCTCATCCCTCATATCTCATATTTCATCTATCGTCTCTCAACTCTCATCTCTCAAATCACATATCTCATATGTCATATCTCATTTCACATGTCCCTTCTCTCAGATCTCTCACATCTCATCTCTTATCTCACATCTCATATTATCATGTCCTATCTTTCATATGTCTTTTATCATCTCTCATCTCACATCTCATCTCTTATCTCACATCGCACATCACACATCGCTCATCTCACATCTCTCAACTTTTATATCTCATCTTTTATATCCCATCCCACATCTTTCACATCTCATCTCTCATCTCACATCTCTCATCTCTCATCTCTTTTCTCCCATATCTTGTCTTTTGTTTCTCATCTCATCTCCGCTCCCTTCCGACCATCGCAAATTGTAATTTTTTTTGGAAAACCATCCTTTTTCGGCATATCCAAGTCAAAATACTTATCAAAAGAGTATAAATATAAGAGACGTAGTAATTTCACAGTGTGAACCACAAAATATCTGTTTCGTTTTTAATATATAATAAACACATATAATAACACTCATATTCTTTAGAAAAGAGTTCTCAACAAAAGAACACAATTGTTGCTAGTGTACGGACGAGAGTTGCCGGCATAACAAATGCAGTGAAATTGGAAAACTCTTCCTTTGCTACCTTGCTGGTCGGCTCCTCCTTCTTCTCTCATTGGCTGGCATCTTTCCTTGTAGCAATATCGTATTTCATACATGATCACATTGTTACAGATACAATTATAGAGTAAAATAATAATTATATAACGCTAAAATCAAGAACTGTGTATACATTACTAATTGGATGCAGATAACCCCTGAGCAATCTTTGTTTAATTAATATATAACATTGCACTCAGTGAATGTAACAACAGCTAGCCAAATCTTTTGTTGCTTATTTAAAGACATGAAAATACAATAAATTGTACAAAAGACAAGGCCAAGGTATGGAAACAAACAAAGCGACGATAAATAAAAATAAATATAAATTACTAAAAACAAATATTATTTAAACAATGCAACCTGAACTAAACCGAAAGCGTAACAATTGCAAATATGCTGGAGTCTTCTTCTTTTGGAACACTGATCCTAAGCAAATATTTGCTCATCTAAAAATATGTTTGCAATGAAATTTTTGTGCCGCCCCAAGTCAAACACATGCACGTGCTGTTACCCCTTCCTGGAGCCATGATTCCGAAGCCACCAATATTAATGGCTCTGGCAAATGTGTGCATGTGTGTGTGTGTGTGTGTGTGTGTGTTTGTTGGAAAACTTTCAAGCAACTGCCATAAGTATGCAATACATTTTGCTATCTAAGCTCTGCTGTCATACACATATAAATACATATCGTACTTTATCTATATATTATTTTTTCAGCTTTAAGTCCGTCCAGTCCATGGCTCAAAAAACAACGAACAACAGAAAAGGGCGCACAGCATCCGCGGAGTCCGTCCGGCAGTCAGTCACTTCGTCGGGCATTTGGCTTTTGAGTTCTATTTCGGTGTTATAAACAAATTCACACATTTCGAATTCGAACTTCGAAAGCCATAAGGCGGCGCTCTTAAGTCGGCAAACGGCAAAGAGCGTCAGCTGCTGATGCTCTTAGGCGTCTGCTCTCTTAGCTGGCGACTGTTAATGTTGCCTCGTTGGCAACAACAAAGCTAACGGCAACTGATGACGGCTTATGTTGAGAGGCGCAAAACACACCCAGAAGCACACACACACACACACACACACACACACACACACACACACACACACACACACACACACACACACACACACACACACACACGCACACCTGCAACGTGTAAAATATTTGTCAAATTAATAACTTAAAGTCACTCTCTTTCTCTATGTCTATGGTGCGCTCTCTTGCAACAAGTGAAAACTATAAACTGCTAATTATTGTAGCATACTTATGAGCGCACTCATCAGCTGCTTATTCAGACGTCTGACAATTGTTGGCACAACAAGAAATCAAAGTCAGCGTGTTTATTAAAAAAATGTGTAAGCCGCATGCCAAAGTACCTTGCCACAGCAACGTCCGCCTCCCCCTCCCCCCCGAACGACTGCTGCTACACTGCCACGCCCCTAACACATTGCCATTAGACAGCAATTTGCGCGCCTGCAGCGCCCCTCTGACAATGTGTGCACCCCCTTGCGACAAGCCATTCACAACTCGGCGACTTAATTGCAACAAATAAATCATGGCAGAGCAGCAGCAGCAACAACAACTTAAGCAGCAAAAAGTATTCGAAAGCAAAGTGAGTGTGTGGCAAGCGGCAGCGGGGGCAGGTGGCAGGTGGCAAGTGGCAAGTGCAAAGCAAAGCCAAGTTGCTTGCGTCGCAGTGTGCGTGAGTGAAATGTGAAAAATCATGGAGAGCGCGCTTTGGCGGCATTGCAATAGCAACAGCCACGGCGACAACAACAGAAACAACACCAACTGGACCGCAATGGACATGGACGACGCGTAGCGTAGATGCTGAGCTGCTGGCGGAGGAGCGTCCTCGGGGTTTGGCTCGGCTTTTGCCTAGCAGCTCTTGCCATTTGCGAACATAAATGTCAAGTGCGCGTGTTGCTCATGTTAAGCACACACAAACATATAAACACTCTTACACGCACACACACACACACACACACACACACACACACACACACACACAACACACACACACACACACACACAGACACACACACAGAAACAGACTTGGATACACAGAGCCATACATTGGCTAAGTAGCTTTGTACACACACACACACACACACACACACACACATGAGCATTGCAGTCGCTCTAAGTCGACACCACACACTCATAATATATGTTCAGTTTATGCGTCGTGACACTTTCTAATATTCTATGCCTGAAAAGGCGAGTATATGAAACCAATTACCAAACTGTTGAAACAATGTTTAGAGATTCTATAACACAAGTTATGCATGAAACAAGCCGCAGATTCAAGCCAAAAGGCTGATCTGCAATAGGATTCTGCTCTATTCTTTTTTAAGTCTGTATTATCCTTAGTGTTCAATTTCAATAAAATAAGATAGTGTAATACATTTCAAGTAGAGCTTCTTTACCGATTTGCATTTTTTAAGATTCATCCTTAATTAATACGTATGTAATACAAGTTTGTTTAATTCATTTAGCATTTAGGAAACTTTCCTTCTTTCGGCATTCTTTGTGTTTCGAAGTTTAACTTGTACTTTTGAGCGCTAGACTAGAGAATTTTCAGAATTTTCGTCTACCCGTTTAAACAAGGTCACGACAGTCGATACGTTCCTTGCATGCTGTACTCAATGCGCTCATTTGTTACTCCGCCTGCAGTCAACGATTTTCACTTAGTGTTTCACTTTGATTTCCGTTACAGTTGATCGAAATATACAAATATTTTAATACGAACTGTGCCAGCAAACTCGGAACCGCAATGTTAACAGAATAGTCGAAGCTTTAACTCTAACCCCTTAGAAACAAACGTGCTATTTCGACCGGTTAGTTTGTATACTTTAAGAATAGGCATTACATTAAGAATGGTCAGAGCGATCCCTGCCCTGATCTCCTGCTTAGCTCATCTGTTCGCTGAACTCTAAACAAGATTAAGCATTGGAATTTGGATCAACCATGAAAACCATGACTCTCAAAAAAACCAGAAGTCTTCTTAACATACTCTTTAATAAATCATACACATACTTGCAAAAAGCAAGTATCTCTCACGTTAGCTAAAAAGCGTTACAGTTTCTGTATTTCATCAGCCAACTACCTCAAATATCCAGACTTTGCTCTAGAAAAACGTCTCCTTTAGGGACAAATTGACAACTGTGTTGGCTCATTTGGCTTTAAGCTCATTTTCGCTCCTCTTGACTTTAAAATGGAAAGCCATCTACGATTCAATTAGAATTCTCAATATTGAGCTATTAAAATAATGTGTGCATTAGAGATACACTAACTTTGGACAGATTCGGTGGCTCTTAGGTTATGAAATAAACGGATTATAAATATTAATGGTTAATTAATGGCACTTAACTCTCCAATTGGTCTGCATAGCAAACTACCTTCTCATCAGCTTGCTATGCCTTCTTATAGCTTGTCATTTATGTATATATCAAATAAGATTGGTTCGAGGTGACTACATTGAGGAAGTTAGTCAGAAAAATGAGGATATTATCATTGAAATAAACCTATTGGGTTCCTCCTGCTTATATGACTTTATCCAATGTATCAAATAATGTGGAAGTCCGTAAATGTCCACTTTTAGCAATAACAAGTCATGTTGTATAGAAGCAAGTGCCGCAAATTATGTTAAGTTAGTATCCTGATGAATAACGTCATATTAGATTACCAGTTCCTCGTATACTATTACCAGAGACGCAGGTAATGTGTTGTTGCACTTTTTTCCAACTGCAACTTTTTGCATAACTAACTGCATTCACATTTCAGCTATACCCATATACATACTATGTATCTCGTGATCGCCTATTTACTAAACAAACTTCTAACAATCTCCATTAGCGGCAACAATTTCCTTTTTCATTATCATTGTCATGATCATAACTATCATCTTCTTTAGCAGCATCATTGCCATCATCAGCATCATCATCTTTAGCGTCATCATCTTTAGTATCATTATCCTCATTAACATCATCACAGCCACCAGCATCATCTTAAGCAGCATCATCATCCTTCTAATTAATGAAACAAAACGCAAAGTTCTAATTACTCAACATCACGAGTTGTATCATTTTCACAATGTCTGCCGCATAAACAGTGTAATAAAGACACTGAGTATATAGACAGCGAGCCGCATGATGAATGCGCATAAACTTGCCATAAATAAAATTGTTGGCCTCGTCGTCTTCGTCGCCGCTTTTAGCGTCTCTGTCACCACATGTGCTGCTTTTGTTTGTGTTGCCAAAACACCTATGGTGCCACGCCCACCCATTCGCCCCCTTCTTTCATGCACTCTCCCACATGGAAATTATGCCGGAAAGAAAAATCACACGCTTCAAAAGTTTAAATGACTTAATTCGCTTGAATTTACTGCGACGCAGCGAGCGAGTGAGATACGACGGGGGAATACGGAGAACGGAATGGGATTGCCGGAACAAGCTGCGTACTCCCAGAAGCCGGCGCCAATCTCTCAGCACATTCGTCGCTATTTCTCATATTGTCTACTCTTTACTTCTTTGTCAGCGTTGACTTTTTGCATCATTCAATAATTGTTTTTTCGCTTTTGCGGAATTTCATTTTACTCCTTTTTATGTAGCTTCACTCTCCGGTTACCTTTGCTGGCAGATTTTTTTATATTTTTTTTCAGATTTTTCTTGATTTTTTCAGTTTTTCTTTTCTTTTTTTTTTTTGACGGGAAGCTTTTGATGTGAAAATTGCGAACGTCAATGCTGTCGTCAACGTTGGCAACGCGGCCACGGATGTCGGATATCCTTTCAAGATGCGTATGTATACGTGAGTATTGGTGTGCCTGTGTGTTAGTTTCGTAAGTGTGTGTGCGTGTGTATGCCGTGGAAGTGCGCTTCAGTGTCACAGTTTTGAGTTATGGCTTACTAGGCACGCACACTGCGGTTAAGTTATGGAACGCACTGCTACTGCTTCTTCTTCTTCTGGTTCTGGTTCTGGTTTTTCTGGGTGCCAGCGATATCCGCAAACTTGAAATGAAATCAAATCAGTTAAGTATTTTGTTGGGTATGGTAGCAACCAGAGCAAGAAATATAAAGTTCAATAGATCAATAGTTTTAATTGTCTTTGTCTCGCTATCTAGTTCTGTTGCTTTACTCCTTGCCAAGACGCAATTAGAGTAGCCATCCGGCAGGAGCCTGTCCTCCACACTAAATCATACAAGTGCATATACATAACACACACAAGCACACATACAGATTCATAACTTACATCAGTTTCATGCCGGGTTTTTCTAAGGCAGCCTTGCGAATTCCAAATATAATAAAAAGGGTAATCGGCCGAACCAACTGTAAGGCCTCGAAATTTCTATACTCTGTAAAGTCAAAATTAATTGAAATTTTTGTATGCGTTGTATACGGTCATAAAAACTGTATAGAAAAGTATCTTAATGGGATCCAATCTATGCAATAATACTATTCTTTCAGCATGATAAATGATGTGTCCCAACTATTCTTTTACAAAGAGACATAATTACGGTTCTTGATCTTCCAATTCGCAAGAGATGCACTAGCCCATACAGCTAGTAGTATGCCCATAACAAAAGACCCATCCCCATGGTTAAAGGGATGCCGGCATTGATTGTTTGTTACACATGTGTCTTAATTTCCTTCAAGTAAGATTTCATATTTCTTCTTAATTGGCCAAATCAACCCGTTACCGGGTAACATCTTGATGTGGGGCACTCTTCCTAGTAATGTTGATACTGTGTGCGCCTTTTCCAATCGGTGGTACCAAAGGTACATAATGTACTCTTTACCTGGTTTTACGGTTCAACGGAGACATAGCCTGCCCCTTCTTAGCCATACTTCAACAACTGCATTGCAGACCTTTCTCGCAGTAGCTTCTTCGATCATAAGCACAACATGGCCCTGTGAGCGGAGGCGCTGGATGCGATTCGAGTACAACTTTGAAAACCTATAGTTTGTTATAAAGAATATCATTCAGAACATATGTTGCGTGGCGAGTACTGCGGCTCCTAAAAAAATAACCTGTAGAATGGTACAATAATATAAGGTATAATTACTCAGAGTAGTTGGCTCTTTCCAGGCACCGCAAAATGTGAGTACGCATGCGAAGTATACAAAAAGCAGCAGTACACTTCACTCATGCTGCCTCACTTATAGGAATTGTAGTGCCTAGAAGAAGAAGAGTAATCATACCTTATATTATTGTACCATGACCTGGAGTACTTACATTGGCGTAATTCTATTGCAAAAAAAGCAATTACTTTGATGTCAGCGTATAGAGTATCCTGAATATTCCCTTCAAAAAAATTATATTCGATATTAGCTTACACGTGTATCGGGGTTTTTTGGTGAACAAACATTTTCTGGGTGTTACAGTTACAGTAAGTGCTTGAAATGTAATATCTTTGGCATTTCTTTGGCAAGCTTAAACCTAAATTAAAAAATTGAAATTAAAAAATTGTTTGTGAGAGTATCTTCATTGACCCCACAGTCTGTGTTAAAAACAGATAGACAAAACCTTTAAAAATAAACATCTGCAGAGTGAGAGTGTTATAAAAAGTAGAAGAAAAAAAATTTGAAAATAAATATAACCTGGCCGAGTGTTCATTGTAACCGCATTGAGAATTTTGTTGGCCATAAAATAAAATGCCAGGCAAATGGCAGGCAACAAAGAAACAGACCTGGCTGCAATGTTCCAAATACAACAACAACAAAAAAGAGGAGGACTTAACTGCAGGACATGGCCACCAACCGCTCATCGAAGCAACATTTCCGTCCATCCACCCATCCATCCATCTATCCGTCCATTCAGCCTTCCAGCCAGACATTCAACCAGTCCACCAACTCGACAAGCTGTAACGATTTAGCGCTGATTTTTAGTAACGTTTTTCAAATTTTTTTTTTTTTTTTTGCTTCTTGTTGTTTTGGTTGGGGGACTAGAAAACTTATGCAAATATGCGTGGCGCGTGTGCCGGGCCTGCACCTGGTCTACTTACCCTAACTGCTCCATATGTGCACCCCTCTGGGCCACTATGGTTACATTTTGGCATAAAAACCCGTTAACACCAACATCCATGCATGTGTGTGCGTGGGAGTGTGTGTGTGTGTGAGTGTGTGTGTGTCATGGCCATAGCGCTGGCATTTTGAATGGCGACAATCAACTCAATTTGAAAGCAAAATGTGCCGCGCTTTGCTTGCTCTTGCCCAACAACATTCCAAAATTCAAACAAATCCCCAACAACTACAACAACAATGACATTGAGCCATTGTCAGATTATAGGCAGAGAGCCTTACCTGATGGCTTTTCGCTCCTATAGTAGCTCACATATGTAGTAGACAAAGAGAACTTGCCACAAATACACACGCACACACGCATTCACTCACACTAACGCACTCGCACAAATACATAATATATGGCTTAATAATGCCAAGGTAGTGATCTAGTCCTTAAGTGAGTGAATGACAGCGCATTAGGGATGAGCGCGTGAGCTATTTATTGGTGAGTACGATGATTAGTTGGGGTTTGCTTCAAGAAACTGCCTGACACATCTGCTATACTTTTGGGCCTAATTGCAAAGATACTATTCAACATCAGACTTCGCTAAAGGCATTGCAAGGCGCTAAAAACGTTGTATAGCAACAAATGTAGCCAATCAGTTCAGCGGGTTAAGAGAACCTTGCCCCACTATGCGTTGCGGCTATTGAAAGCGAATCTGCCATTGTGGGTCTGGTTGTAAATGAGATCAAGACATCTTCTTCGAGTAAAGATACACAGTGGTTGGACTTTCAGATTGTTGTTGTCAAGGATTTCGTATACCTTGGCACCACCGTCACAATGAAGAACGATGTCAGCATGGAGATCAAGCGCGGAATCACTCTTGCCAATAGATAATAGTTTGGTCTTAGTAGGCAAATGAGTAGAAGAGACCACTCCCGTCAGACGAAACTAACACTCTATAAGACGCTAACCCTTTCCATTTTGCTTTATGGTGGTGAAGCATGGATGGTGACGCAGTCTAATTAGATTACCCTTGGAGTGTTTGAGCGGACTGTACTCAGTAAGATCTTTGGCTTTCTACGCGTTGGAAACGACTACGGCACACGATGGAATGACGTACTCTATGAGCTGTACAACGACATCGACATAGTGAAGGGTATTAATATCCAGCGGCTATGATGGCTAGGTCATGTTGTGCGTATCAATGAAGAAGCTCCTGCGAGATAGGTCATCAATACGGTTGTCGAAGGCAGGCGACGAACGGGCAGACCATGTCTATGTTAGAAGGACCAAGTAGAGAGTACACTAGCTACCTTTGGTATAACCAATTAGAGAGCGCCCTCAAGGCAAAGAACAACGACAAGTTTGTCTGGCTGTATGACAGTGTATGTTTCTTATAAGTTGCCATATGTATGCTGGCGCCACTTACCTTCAAAGCGATGGTAGCGCAACACCTTGTTTAGCATACCGGTTGGCTATGAGCGGTGATTCGAAGCCCATTCACGGCTAATGACGAACTATTAATATATCTCATGCAAAGATCAGCGGCAGTTTGTGGCTAGCCGCATGGCAATCACTATAAACATTAAGGATGCGCCAAAAGTTTGTAGTGTCCTTTAGGCAAGTTAGTATTACGTTTGTGGCCAGGAGTCTTAAAGCCTAAAGACCTGCATTATGTAAAGCTGTACTGCGTATATTGCTTCGAACCGTCCTTCAAGAAGCGTCTGCCGTCGGAAAGTTCTGGGAGCAAAAGGGAAGGGTTTTCTCAAAATGGACTGTTAGTATTAAAGTGAGTACTAAAAATCCCTAGCGGCACTCAGAAATCCCTTTAAGGGGCAACGAATTCATGTTTTGGTAGAATTGAGGCGTGAGCAAAGCTATATTTTAGCTCTCAATTGTATCGCTGTAGTTTGCTCCTCTGCAAGATTCAGTGGTGAAATGTTTAGAATAGCATAAAGGGCGACATTAGGCATCGTGCCTATTATGCAATGTTCAGCAGCTCGCTTATATTTGGTAAGTTAAATCAAGGTGTACTTAACCAGGTAGGCTCACTGAGTCGCTTTAAGGCGACATGCGTCTGGTAACAGGAGAGGGTAAACCTTGTGTGAGTAAAGTTTTGAAAAATTTGGAAACATTTGTAGATGAAAGCACGTATTTGGAAATGTTAATAGAATTTTATGTATACACGAATGTACAGGAGCATTTTTTATTTGATGTAACAGACAAAGTCTCACAAGCTTCCACTCCAATGGAGGTTCAGACGACCAAAATCATCGCAGCTATATGTGACTAAAATTCTCTCTCTGTATTCTTACTTAAAGCCTAGTTTTTTGATTTCGGACCTGCCAACTGCAAGAAATATTTTTCTTCCACAGGCTCCAATTGAATTTTCGAAGCTCTTCAATAAAAATTTCAGAAAATATGGTTAAATCTTGCAGCCGCTATGGAGTTCGGTGTAGCTTTTGACTATAACGCTTTTCGGTACGTTGGAATTTTAGTGTGCTTATTGTGGTGCGATAACGTATTTCTATTTCTAGGATGGATTATCAAGACAAGAAGGGCTAAAAACCAATTTGTTTTTTGATTTTTAAGAAAGTTTAATAAAGCATCACAGTTTTATTTAGATACAAAACTTTTGATAGAATGATTTCTAAATTCAAATGCAAGGTTTTTGGTTTTCTGTAGTGAAACGCTTATCAAGTGAAACGTTTTTAATTGTTTGCTCCTAAATAATGCTCAACGAGTAACGTTCAATTCGCCGGATCTTACTCAGACAAACAGTCTGCAGTGAACTGAGATTGAAGAGTTTTTTTTTTCAAATAGCTTGCTTCCGAATTCAGACAGCTCGTGAGCATATGCTTTGTCACGGCTGCCGCTCTAAATATAACACTTTGCTATCATATTGAAATTTCACATGCGAAGAGTTTTGCATATTTCATATTTCGAATTATGCCCACACACACACACACTCACATTTCTCTACACATATAGCAAATATATACTTGAAATATACATATATAAGCTTCTAAAGTGCCATGTCCCATGTGCGTCATGTGTAACTCACAAAACTCAGCGAGTTGCCAACTTGAAGACCAAGTACCGATAACACCTAACCGAGCCCCCGTCTAGAGACACGTGCTGCAAAACTGCTGCTGCTCTAGATGCGAGAGACAAAACCAAACCAAACCGAACCGAACCAAACCAAACCAAATTATACGAGAAACCAAAGTAAAGCAAAGCGAGGCATCCAGCCAAGCCAACCAAACAACCAACAGTCATAACTCAGCTTATAGCCAACATACGATATAAGTATGCAATAGAAATTATGCCTTTTCAAAGCCAAACCCAGAAACATCCTGCCATCCTGATGCGCCTTACCAAAGGAGCTGCGCCCAGCTGCTCCCACACCGTGTTGTGTTGTCTTCGCGTGATTTCCACGATGTATTCGGTGTGTGTTTGTCGTTGCTTGAGCTTGTATGCTACATCTGCTTATTTGCATAAACAGCGATTCAAAGAGACAGTTGGACTGCGCTACGGACCAGACTTCAAGACACTCATTTCCATTCATGCAGCCGCGTAGCATAAAATATAGGTTAACTCATGTACCTAGATGCGCTACACTCCAAACTCAGCAACGACGGTTGAAATCCATTTTCGATCAGCTCCATAAACATACTAAAGCAATCGTTTGCACTCCGCACTCGAAACTCCTCAATTGCAGGTGAAAGGCGTAAACTTAAAAATTACTTACACAAAACAAAAAACTATAGTAAATTTGACCATTTTAGTCGGGCAGAAATTCTTTATGCTAAATTTTACGCAAAACAATGGGTAAAGATTCTATTTATAATAGTAAATCGAAGCGAAAATGTCGTTAGGAAATGCACCAACTCGCAAAAATAGTAATATTTACTGTAACTTGATATTCCCAGAGTTAATGTACTTGAGAGTTAGCAGCTATGTTTACTGCTTTCACTGCACATTTACTGTTTACAGTAATAAGTTATTCTTACTGCTAGCTCAGTATATTTACTGCAGTTTAAAGTAACTTAATATTGTAACTGCGCACATGGTTAAATTTTCTGTAGTTTACAGTAATTCCATATTCTTAATGTGAGCACAGTGCATTTTACTGGACATTTTTTACATCTACAGCAACTAGCTAATCTTACTGTGAACAGCATAAATTTACTGTAGTTAACTGAAACTTTATATTCCTATACAGTAAATTTACTGTTACTTTTTTAAAGTAACTTGATATAACTACTTTGAACCCAGTATATTAACTGCAGCTTATATCTACTTGCAGTTATTACTGTTTGCACTGTAAATTACAGTCATTTTATATTTTTATTGTGAACACAGCGTATTTACTGTAGGTTATTGTAACTTTCTACTGTGAGCACAGTGCATTTACAGCAGCTAGCTATTCTTACTGTAAACACCATATATTTACTGTAGCCAACAGTAACTATATATTCCTATACAGTAAATTTACTGCTAGTTAAAGTAACTTGATATAATTACTTTGAACCCAGTTTATTTACTGCAGCCTATAGCCATGCAGTACATTTACTGTAATTTTTCCATACATTACTGTAACTACCTTTCTACTGTGACCACAGTGAATTTACAACAAATAGTTATTCTTACTGTGAACACAGTAACTTTACTGTCGTTAATAGTAACTATATATTCTTCGTAGGCTCACAGCACTTTTACCGTACTGTACTTACAATGTCTACACTGTTACTTTTACTGTAACAATTGCAATTAAACGCATTATCTTCTTACAATACCAAAATGAATGTACAAATAGTTGTAGTAAAATTTACTGCAACAGCAGTTTCGTAAAGGGATTGCAACAACAACAGAAAACAGGAAAGAATATTCTACTGTAAGGTGACTTTTGGCGTTGATTTATTTAGCTAACGGTTGTTTTTTTGTGTGTAAGCGCACGCTTATAGCGCATACAGAGTGTCTGCCACGCCCATAACAAGCGAATGCTTAAACCACAAATGCCCATAAAGAAAAAAAAAAAAAACATTTGACTACGTCTCTCGCATACGAATAAGTCGAAGATACGCGCTTTTTCTGGGTCGGACTGTCGCTGTCTCTTTCTCTATCGAAATGCAAACTCAGAGACTTAGAGTAAAAGTAAGCGTGAAATATTGCTTTTGCATAAATGGATACCACTTGAACGCACACAAGCACAAATAATGCTCACACACACACACATCCCATTGTAATGACTGTATCCTTTTGGGTCTTGAATTGAATAACCAAAAAAAAGGAGGAAAAAAGTGAGTAAAATAAAAAAATGATGCCCGGAATTTGATTTTGAGGCATTTTCTCCGATTGTCGGTTGTTGTTGTTGTTGTTATTCTCAACATTTGACAGCTTAGCTACGTGGCAATTAAGCCAGCATATGTTTTGGAACATCTCAGGCCTCTAAGAGGCATCTGCATCCATAGACAGCATCCATACTTCTATGTAACTGTAATCATGTTCTGCGCTTTTCAATTATTTTACTCCGATAAGCCACAAAATAAAAAAATATATATAAAAAGGAGAGAAAAGCGTTCGTTTTTCACTTAAAACCAGGTGCAAATAACCAAATGAATATGGAATTGAAAATGAAAATGCAAGTGAAAATTGTTAGGCAGAGAAATATATGCTTGTAGGCACTACAATAAGCCAGGTCAAAAGCATAGCAGCTGAAGCACAATAACAAAATGGCGCCTAAATTAGCCTAGATTGTATGAGATCCGT
Organism: Chymomyza caudatula; assembly: GCA_035041775.1. NCBI lineage: Eukaryota > Metazoa > Arthropoda > Insecta > Diptera > Drosophilidae > Chymomyza > Chymomyza caudatula. The sequence goes on from JAWNKW010000149.1 coordinate 2,644,016, forward strand.
TGTGCGTTGGTAAGATACTAAAGTCACAACCAACACAGCTGCGTTCAGTTTTCAGCTATTGTTTGTTGTATCCTTTTTGTTGTCGCCATTTTAGCTGATTTCCAATGCTTGTTATTAGTCGGAGAGCGACCATGGTTTTCACCTGTGCTACGAAAAAGACTGGATATGAAATACCAAATGTCATTGCCTGCCCTTTGAATGCAAACGATTCAATTTTAGGCAAATGAATGTGTGCATCTGTACATTACTAGCAGTAAAACCTATATCTACTTGTACACATTCAAACTCCCTAAACTTTCGAAATCCATCAATCGAGAAACTAAAACTTTGCTCAGTCCATCTCATAGCGCGCTGTGTATTTCCATTTGCTTGGAAAGCATTACTATTTTTCTAATTACTTTACAGGAGTTGTACTCCTGATTACGGACTAATGTAGGACGCTTCTCCAGGCGCTCTTTTGCGGCTATCCTAGCAACGTAGGCACAGCAATTCGCTTGAATGCCTTCCTTCAACAGCAAATTGCAGACGTTTGCAAGCTGAATCGCTGCACAGTGGTCGATTCTAGCGCCAAACCATAAATTTTTGAAATGTTTTATGACGCCGGATGTTTGTTTATTGTGTTTACTAAGACTTCATAGTTGAAAAAACAAGGTGCTACCTACTCTCATCATTAGCGATTGAAAGAGGAAAGCTAGACGCAGAAGAGAAGGAAGCTAGGAAAAATGGGACGGAAAAAAAGGAAAGTTACCGCATGTGCTGTTGCTGCAGCAGATGCTTCTAAAGAGGCTATGCACATGCAGGATGCAACAAAGGATGCACCCTAACTTGATCATCTTCTAACACAGATCTAACAATGACCGGCTATTCCTAGCTTAGGTAACCATTTAGGTGTGACGGCGGATCACGCCAGCAACAATGTGCCTCTAGGAAAGCAACAGAGAATACCTCAGCACTGCATACTTACCATAAGGCAGCATAAGGAAATCGATATTAGTTGTGATCCGGACGCCAACTCTCGTAAAATAGGCCGGAGGATTATAGCCGATTTTATTTATTTTTCGGCCGTTTCTTCATATTTCCATCGGTCTGCTTATCCATATAAACACCTTGGAGAGAAAGAAAAAATATAGCAAAATTATGCGAAATTTCCCTACGAAGATAAAGATAGTCGAAAATGATGATATTTTATTCCCATTAAAAGAATTTTTCTAGGCACAATTATCCACCCGGTTACTACTTTAGTTCAGACGTGAACTTCACTTCGCCACTACAAGGGCATAACCAGTTCGATGATGCCAAAGAATACGTGGTAGCAGCGTACTTGACAAGCCTTCGACAGAGTGTTTGGCATAACGGTCTTCTCTGCAAAGTCAAGAATCTGTTGCCGCCCGAAATTCTCTCTAGCTCGGATGTGCTAGATGGTGCGAAAACAAGAGCTGGGAAGTGTGTTGGGTCCCACGCTTTACATCTTATTCACACACGATGTGCCGGCTGTGTTCGATGAAGTCATCTTAGAGCACTCACATGGCCGCCTATGCTGATGACACGACCATCTTGGCCAGAAATAATAATCATCTTCAATCGGTGATACCAAAGAAGAATGGCCAATATGTGCCTTAAATTGGAGGTGTTCTCAAGGCCAACCCTTTGGCAACGTGCCTTTTCAAGTGATGCGAAAAGGCAGCACATATACTAAGAAGGAGATTGGGGAGGTAATAGAAAGTACTCCGTAAGATCAATGACCATTAACGCGTTGGCAACAACTACAGCAATCAACGGAACGACAAACTATGTGCTATGGCCAGGTCATGTTGGGCGTTTGTATGAAGAAAATACTACGAGAAAGGTGTTCAATGTGGCTGTTGGAGGAAGGCGACGAAGCTCGTTGGAAGGACCAGGTAAAAAGCTTATTACCTTTGGTATCACCGGCTGGAGAAGACGCCTGCAAAGTAGATGCGGCTGGAGGATTGCTCTACATTAGGCCGTAACCCTGCAACGGATTGCTAAGGCCAGTTAACAAGAAGAATAGCATTTTTGTTTAGGTTGTTGTAAAGTAAGTCGTCTCTCCTGCAAGCCTGCCTCCCGGCAGGAAATACTTCGTTGGCGTCACTTTTGCTGCAGTTCTCTTGTTATTCCCGTTTCTTTTTTGATACAAAATGAACGATTTGGAAACTTCAATTTAGCTGGTTTTTATGCAATGCTTATTTTGTATTTTATAACACTATTTTGAACCAGTGTTTTAAATGAGAACTAAAAGTATTGTAAAATGCGATTAACAGTAACCGTATTAATAGCGCTTAAGGATTTTAATACTCGCAGGAGATATTTTTCTTCACTTACTCTCTTGTTAATCTCCATCGTCTTAAGACTCCAACGACCTTTTATATACAAAAATATACTAGAGTATAAAGCGTACATTAAGCAGGCCAAAGATTCAAAATTTTGCATGTAAAAACTAACAAAGTTGGCCATGAAAGGAAATGTCATCGAAAAAGTCGTAGAGCCCAAACGAAACAATATTTTCATTCAGTTGTATTCTGAAGCTCCGAGTGAGCGGAGCTCGGAAAAATAAATTGAAATAAATTTTAAGTGCAAAATATTTGGAACTTTTTGGAAATAAAAACAAACAGAAAATGACACAAAAGTAAAACAAATTAAGTAATTTCATAATGGCTTTAGTTGTAAGTAAAGTAAAACTAATTAAGTAATTTCATAATGGCGTTAGTTGTAAGTATTTTGCATATAGCATATGTAACATGACAGACTAATGAAGCATTTCAACACTTGCAGGAAAACGGTGCGATCGAATGGTACCTGGAAAATGCAAGGAAGCAACGTGGCCGCGACTGGAAGGCGCGTGAGCACTGCATGAATGGAGCAGCGGGCATTCGTTTACACCCTGATATATATAATTCGAATATAAGACTATAAGAAACTGAATGAAATGTGACAATGCGAACACGAAGATTTTACACCCGGTTATACTCAAAAATGACAATTTTTTACAAGCTTATACTCATTCTTTGGGAATGAATTTTCAAAACAATGCAAATATGGAATATGAGATAAGAAAACTTAATACACGGGTTTACTCATACTTTTGACAAGAAGTGTGATAACAATGCAAATGTTACAAATATTTCGTCTCCTAAGGTACGGTTATTATCACGCGTTGCAGCTTATTAATATCTTTAAGTACAGAATATACTTGTATATAATTAACATGTAATACAATATATCTGAAGTTATGTTCGTGTGATGGATTAAAAATATTTTAAAATCGAAAGATAAATAGTCTTTTTCATTCAAAAGTAGTTAGTTTTGCAAAATGGCGTTGAGCAATGCACTCAGTTCCGTGAAGGTGTTAGGACGGGAACTCTTACCAATCGATGCTGCTTTGGTGTCAATAGACAGTAGTAGAGGTCACTGATTTCGAAACAACCCAATCTCATTGTAAGTCGCCTCATACGACAAGCTTTGATCCGCTGAGGAGGAATTCTCTAGGCCGTTCACCACACGGAAGTGGTGACAAACGAATTATTATACGGCAGCTCCACCGGCTCGCTCATGTTGTCTTCAACGCTTCTGCTGAAGAAAGCGCCGAATGAATAGTCCATGTCTATATTGGAAGTGCCAGCTAAAGAGCGCATTAGCTCCCTTTGGTACTACGGAGTGTATATGGCATGTGCGGAGGCCGTAACCCGGAAACAAGTTGTTGTGGCTTAAAGGGTAAGCTATAGCTCTATAGTTGGATATACTGTGAGATGCCCCAGCGCAAGTCTTTGGCAATCTGCTGTTCCATTGCGCTAAACTTCTGCAAGTATTGAATCAAAAATGCGCTTTTTCTCATGTGCATTTATTTTACTGATTTGACATAAAATGCACAGCCTACTTAAACAAAAAAAAATAATGTAAAGTTTGACATGTAGGTGCTACTAAAAGTGTTTTAAGCAATATCTAAGTAACGTAAAACCATAGAAGATTGGCTTCTAGGCGCAGAGTAAATGCATGTCAACGCAGAGGTTAGGTATTTCTTCTTATAGACTAACTTGTTACCAGGTTACGTCCTGATGTGACGCACCTTTTCAGGCGCCTCTGCTCTATGACTCATGCTTCAGCACAATAAATAAAAAACAAAAGTATTAAAAGTGTTCTTCACTACTTAGTTGCTCCTTGGGACCAAACTAGTATCAATTGGGCAGAGGCAATGCGCTTGATCTCCATGCTGACTTCGTTCTTTTCCGACTGTGAGGTAGAGAAAATCCTTGACAACATCAAACTGGGAATCCAACCGCTTAAAGAAAACGCGTTCTTTGCCTTGCCCGCGTTCACCACCAGACTCACCCTGGCCTATACTCGTTCAATAAGCAGAAAGGTATTACCAACGATGTCAATATTATCAGCGTAGACAAGCAATAGAACTTCTTCTACCCGTTAACGGGTAACGCCCTGTTATAAAGCTCTCCTCAAGGCCTCTCTGTTTTGCGCACGCCTTCTCCAATTGGCGATACCAAAGGTAGCTAAGGTGCTTACTAACTGGCCCTTCCAGCGGAGACATGGTCAGCATTTTCACCGCCTCCTTTCGACACACGAATTGGAGACCTTTTGTCGCAATAGCTTCTTCATCCATACGCACAACATGACCAAAAAACTGAACACTTGGATAAAATGGTGCCTTTCTGATGTACTGCAACACACGCATCACAAAGATAAAAGGTAGCGGAAAAAGGCGTTATCTGAAGACGATTACAAAGGTAGGTAGATTTCCTGTCCACTGTGTTGTTATGTGCAAAAAACTTTAATCAATAATTACCACAGAAAATGATATCCTGGTCAGAAGAAAGTGCTTTTGTGCAACCCTTTAACAATATGCAGCCCACGTTTCTTGCAGTGCAGCAAATCGATTATATTCCTTTATCGATGAACTTTGTGTCCTGCGTCTGATACTGCGTCACACATGCAAACACCATGATTTTAGTATGTTGATTCCAAATGTTAATTTTTTGCAAAAATTGCCTCGTGTGTTCTCTGTATCATCAACTAACGGATTTTATATTAATATGTTGTTGGTACGTGGTACAAAAGCGTTAAGTTTGAATTTCCATCAATGTATCGCATGAAATTCAATTAGATTGTATTGTGCAGCAACTGGAAACCGATTGTGTACCTTTATGCTTTTGACGTACATTTTTAAGCCGAACTTAATGTCCTACACCTGACACGGCAGCCACTCCCGCATACACATACCAACACTATGATGTTTATATGTTGACTTTCAATTTTAACTTTTAGTCACTAATTTTAAAAATGGGCATGACTCTTACGCAACAATTCAGCACTTGCGTTAAAAAAATGTGAAAAAACTGGAATAAACTCAACTCTTTTGAGCGAATGTTATACTTTGTGGGTTCAATGGTGGCGGGGGAGGGGGATAATACAGATGCAGGGATGTAGTCTGCAAACCGTTTTGGTCTAATTACAGAAAGTTCTCTCGTGCTATGCAGAATAAAACTTGTTCTGGTATTTTTTACTTTAGTTCATAAGTCGGTAAATTTCTAATAGATTAGCGTAAAAAAACTCTTGTTTGACTTCGAATTGAATTACTTTCGAAATAGAACATGAAAAGTGTGTACTTTTATCGAAGTTATCAAATTAAGTCATTTTGGAAAAATTTCAGATTACATTGCGTAGTTAAGATAAAGCAATCGTATCTTTTAAATACCTGGGTTCTGGTAGGACAGGGTGAAACTCCATGATCACTGTCGATACCTAGACAGTCAAGTCGACGCACTACATCCACGTGGTGCCCCCTGTGAGCAGTGAGCTAAAGTGCATAGCGATATCTGCCCAGTACTTAGACAGGGTTGTGCGTAGGGTTTGGGACGCAACAAGTAAAACCACTTCCGAATGGAAGATTAGGCTGTAGCCCGATAACCGGTATGCTGGCCCCACCCAGTATTTGGCAAAAGTCTTTCCCTGCTGGACAACTTAGAGAAGCAGCTCCAAAGATACGTGAGTAGTGCCTTAGCTCAGTTATTTTCATTGTAATCCAAGATCCTAAACATTTACCTGGCATGGGTGAATACCCTACGTCGTAGAGGATGTCTGCCAACTCTGTGGCGAGAGTTCCACCCAATCGTGGTAGATCGCTACGACTAAACGTATTGCCCGCAAGTGCACTAAATAATGATTTGGGGTTGGTTAATATGCATGATGTCCCCTAGGGAACATCTGCCACTTTGCGTAGGTTTTGTTTTGCAGTGTTTGGAGCCTAAGCAGTCTGGTTTTGGCTAAAGTTCCCCAAACATGAATTCCATACGTCTAGGTTGGTACTTTTGTATAGTAAAATTTTGTATTGAAAATTTTCTTCGTCTGCATAGCAGCCATTCCATTTTCGCCTCTTTTACCCTACATGTCTTCGTAGTTTTAGATATATGTTCACGCCAGCTCAATTTTGCATCGAGATGTAAGCCAAGGTAAGGGTGCGAGGTTTTAATGGGTATCATATTGCCATTCAGTGATAGTGTTGGTCATCGGTAACTCCTCAACGTGTACAAAACAACGTTTAGCCCATTTTCTATTTTCACAAGTTGCTTCTGCAAGTCATCCGCGGCTTCTTGTACGGAGGAGGCTGAGAAAGGTGTGACAGTGTCAGCAAGAGAGGCATGTCATTGGTGAATATTGGGTACGAGCAGGGTTTTTCGGAAAGCTCGCCCTCTATAGATATATTGAGAGGTCGGATTTTAAGGAGCAGGAAGGGCAGTTTAGGTCATAAGCCTGAGAGTTGAGAGTCCACTGTACAACTCTGTGCATTTCAACGAAGTGGCATTTGCCATTATTCTCTCTTTGAAAATAACAGAAGCAAACTGATTGGGCGTTAGGACGCGACAGTCTTGGCTGGCTGGCTGGGCTTAAGAATCATTGAGTTCTGTAAACATGTCCACAACTTTGGGAAATATGCCAAAATATCAATATCGTTTTCTGTGTGAACTTTCATCGTAAAGATCAAACTTCCAAATTTGCCCGAGGTTTTCGCCCAACTCCAACTGAACTAAAGATTCATATAAAGCTACCACCTAAAGCGAGGGAATGACTTCAGTGAGTCCTGACAACCCAAGAGACCATTTTCCGGATGTTTGTTTATTGTGTTTACTAAAACTTCATAGTAGAAAAACAAGGTGCTACCTACTCGCTATATGAACTCTTTCTTAATTTTTTTAAAATTGCATGTTCTTTTGCCATCGTTAGCGATTGAAAGAGGAAAGCTAGACGCAGAAGAAGAAGAAGCTAGGAAAGAGGGGACGGAAAAGAAAGAAAAGTTACTGAAGTTGCGCACGTGTTGAGGCTGTGCACATGCAGGTTGCAACAAAGGATGCACCCTACCTTGCTCATCTTGTAACACAGATCTAACGAGGACAAGCTATTCCTAGCTTAAGCAGGCATGAAGGTGAGCCGGCGAATCACTCCAACAACAATGTGCCTTTAGGAAAGCTGCCTTTCGCTGAAGAGAACACCTCATACTTACCATAAGGCAGCATAGGATACTCGATATTCGTTGGAATCCGGTCGCTAACTCCCGTGAAATAAGCCGGTGGATTATAGTCCCGATTTTAAATATTTTTCGCCGAAACATTTAAATTTTATCGATTCATTCATTCATTCATTCATCATTCAGCCATGTCCATCCGTCTGCTTGTCTATATAAACACCTATATCTCGGAGAAAAAGAAAAAATATTACCAAATGATGCGGATTTTACCTATGCAGATGAAGTTGGTCCAAAATGTAGATATGTTATCCCCATTCCGACTTTTGCTAGGCACAGTTATGTTACTACTTTAGATCAGATGAGAGCTTCACTTCGTAAGAAGGCCAAAGAGTACGTGGTAGCAGCGTACTTGGATATAAGACAAGCCTTCGAGGGTGGCATCTGCTGCCACCCCAAATTCTGCGTAGCTATTTCAAGGACAGTTTCTTCTCGGCTGTGCTGACTGTTGTAAAAACTAGGGCTTTGAAGTGTGTAGGAGTCCCACATTTTACACACTTTCTACAAACGATATGCCGACTGGCTCCGAAGTCAAGCATTACTTCTTATGCTGATGACACGGCCATCATGGCCAGAAATAATTGCGTCTACGGAGCAACAGATGCTCTACAGCAAGACCAGCTGTACCTTTAATCTACGGGCAAAGTGCTGGATCATAGGCTATAATGTAAGCAAGTACGAAAAGGTGAAATAGGCACTGCTTAAGGATCTGTACCCTGGTGTCTTTTTGCAGGCCCAACTGATGCAGCAGTCACAAATACTTCGGCTAACATGTCACCAGCGTCCCAGGCACACCTTTAAACAGCAAAAGCAGGCGCAGATGGCTCCTAAACAGCAAGAAAGTATCTCTTACAAATAAAGTAATCAATAGATATGCATGCATTGCTGCGAAATTTCTGCTAGGAAAACTCCGAATCTTGCAAGCAAAAACTGTTTGTATTCTTAACTAGCCATGACAACTTGCTACCGGGTAACGACCTGCGATGAAGAGCACCCCTCCAGCCACCTCTTCTTTTCACGCGGCTTCTTCAATGGGCGTTACCAAAGAATATGTCCCTTAAATTGGAGGTGTTCTCAAGGCAAACCCTTTGGCAAGGTGCCTTTTCAAGTGATGCGAAAAGGCAGCACATATACTAAGAAGGAGATTGGGGAGGTAATAGAAAGTACTTCGTAAGATCAATGACCATTAACGCGTTGGCAACAACTACAGCAATCGACGGAACGACAAACTATGTGCTATGGCCAGGTCATGTTGGGCGTTTGTATGAAGAAAATACAACGAGAAAGGTGTTCAATGTGGCTGATGAAGGAAGGCGACGAAGCTCGTTGGAAGGACCAGGTAAAAAGCTTATTAAATTTAGTATCACCGGCTGGAGAAGACGCCTGCAAAGTAGATGCGGCTGGAGGATTGCTCTACATTAGGCCGTAACCCTGCAATGGATTGCTAAGGCCAGTTAACAAGAAGAATAGCATTTTTGTTTAGGTTGTTGTAAAGTAAGTCGTCTCTCCTGCAAGCCTGCCTCCCGGCAGGAAATACTTCGTTGGCGTCACTTTTGCTGCAGTTCTCTTTTTATTTCCGTTTCTTTTTTGGCACAAAATGAACATTTTGGAAACTTCAATTTAGCTGGCTTTTATGCAATAGTCATTTTGTATTTTATAACACTTTTTTGAACCAGTGTTTTAAATGGGAACTAAAAGTATTGTAAAATGCGATTAACAGTAACCGTATTAATAGCGCTTTATGATTTTAATACTCGCAGGAGATATTTTTCTTCACTTACTCTCTTGTTAATCTCCATCGTCTTAAGACTCCAACGACCTTTTATATACAAAAATATACTAGAGTATAAAGCGTACATTAAGCAGGCCAAAGATTCAAAATTTTGCATGTAAAAACTAACAAAGTTGGCCATGAAAGGAAATGTCATCGAAAAAGTCGTAGAGCCCAAACGAAACAATATTTTCATTCAGTTGTATTCTGAAGCTCCGAGTCAGCGGAGCTCGGAAAAATAAATTTAAATAAATTTTAAGTGAAAAATATTTGGAACATTTTGGAAATAACAAACAAAAAATGAAACAAAAGTAAAACAAATTTAGTAATTTCATAATGGCGTTTTTTGTAAGTATTTTGAAAATAGCATATGTAACATGACAGACTAATGAAGCATTTCAACACTTGCAGGAACGTCTCCTGAGGTACGGTTATTATCACTCATTGCAGCTTGTTAATATCTTTAAGAAGAGAATATACTTTTATATAATTAACATGTAATACAATATATCTGAAGTTATGATCGTGTGATGGATTAAAAATATTTGAAAATCGAAAGATAAATGGTCTTTTTCATTCAAAAGTAGTTAGTTTTGAAAAATGGCGTTGAGCAATGCACTCAGTTCCGTGAAGGTGTTAGGACGGGAACTCTTACCAATCGATGCTGCTTTGGTGTCAATAGACAGTAGTAGAGGTCACTGATTTCGAAACAACCCAATCTCATTGTAAGTCGCCTCATACGACAAGCTTTGTTCCGCTGAGGAGGAATTCTCTAAGCCGTTCACCACGTGAAGTGGTGACAAACGAATTATTATACGGCAGCTCCACCGGCTCGCTCATGTTGTCTTCAACGCTTCTGCTGAAGAAAGCGCCGAATGAATAGTCCATGTCTATATTGGAAGTGCCAGCTAAAGAGCGCACTAGATCCCTTTGGTACTACGGAGTGTATATTTCATGTGCGGAGGCCGTAACCCGGAAACAAGTTGTTGTGGCTTAAAGGGTAAGCTAGATTGGATTTACAGTGAGATGCCCCAGCGCAAGTCTTTGGCAATCTGCTGTTCCATTGCGCTAAACTTCTGCAAGTATTGAATCAAAAATGCGCTTTTTCTCATGTGCATTTATTTTACTGATTTGACATAAAATGCACAGCCTACTTAAACAAAAAAAAATAATGTAAAGTTTGACATGTAGGTGCTACTAAAAGTGTTTTAAGCAATATCTAAGTAACGTAAAACCATAGAAGATTGGCTTCTAGGCGCAGAGTAAATGCATGTCAACGCAGAAGTTAGGTATTTCTTCTTATAGACTAACTTGTTACCAGGTTACGTCCTGATGTGACGCACCTTTTCAGGCGCCTCTGCTCTATGACTCATGCTTCAGCACAATAAATAAAAAACAAAAGTATTAGTTCTCTTGTGAGAGTGTTCTTCACTACTTAGTTGCTCCTTGGGACCAAACTAGTATCAATTGGGCAGAGGCAATGCGCTTGATCTCCATGCTGACTTCGTTCTTTTCCGACTGTGAGGTAGAGAAAATCCTTGACAACATCAAACTGGGAATCCAACCGCTTAAAGAAAACGCGTTCTTTGCCTTGCCCGCGTTCACCACCAGACTCACCCTGGCTTATACTCGTTCAATAAGCAGAAAGGTATTACCAACGATGTCAATATTATCAGCGTATGCCAAGGTAAGGGTGCGAGGTTTTAAGGGGTATCATATTGCCATTTAGTGATAGTGTTGGGCATTGGTAACTCCTCAACGTCACTGGGTGCACGAGAGATACCTCCAGGAAAATAGATTGTATAGCTGAACAAAGTTGCCGCGATAAATCGTTAGCTTTGCATATATGTACAAGTTAAAGCTACCACCTAATGACTTCAGTGAGTCCCGAAGACCCAAGAGCCCGTTTCTTTCTACAAGCAACAGTACTTTAATGGTATGAACTTGCGAGTTGGGAACGTTATGTTTGAGGAATTTAAAACTTATGTATTCTTTAACTGGAAATGAGTTTCTTGTGACACATCTGAAAAGCACTCTTTGCTTACACTTTTCTTTTGGACAGTTTTACGCTTTTGAGCTGAGTAGCTGTGCTTCAAGAACGCCATTTGTTATAAAAATTGTGTAGCATGCTTTTAGGAGCCTTTTATATTTTTTTATTTTTTATGTTTGTATGTATGAATTGAGTGTGTTTGCAATCATATAGAAGGCAATTTACGTTGCTTGCCTTATATTTGTTAAGAATACGAGAATACATATATATATATATATATATATGTATATATATATATATATACTCTTTAAATTGCTTGCTGTTTTATACTTATTCTTATTTTTACACGTCATTGTGCATGCAAGATTATCATTGTCATAAATCATACAGCAATCTGTACATAAATATTTACAAAGGCAATGCGCGGCACACACACAGACACAAGCTGAAAGTTACACACACACACACAGACACAAGCTGAAAGTTACACACACTCACACACACATCGTTAAGTGTTGACGCGTTGCTTTCTTCAAATGCAAAACGCTTCAAAAATGTATGCTGAGTATTTATTCACTCGCTGCATACAGACATAGAGACAGACAGATAGATAGAGAGAGATAGATAGAGAGAAAGAGAGAGAGAGAGAGTGTGTGTGTGAGTTTGTTGCAGTTTTGCTGGCATTTTGCTTGTTTTGCCACCTGCCCAGCCAGAAGGAAAGCGAGGAGAACGAATCTTACCAAGAAAGAAATTGTTTTCACTAAGTCACTCATCATCGTCGTCTCGACTTGGAGGATGCTCCAGTAGTCAGTCACACACACACGCAGACACTCACTGACACTCACAAGCAGCTACACCCATGACAATGAGTAACGAGTATGGCAGTCACACAGAGTTATGTGTATGTGTGTGTGTGTGCGAGTATGACTGTATGTGTGGGCGTGGCAGCTGCACTGCAACTTATTTTGTTGTGTTGCTGTCATTTCGAGCTTATAGTTGATGAGGCATGTTATATGCATTTTATTTGCCTTGCCTCAACCTCGCCCCCCCCCCCTAAGCACGCCCCCTACTTGTTTGCTATTCCATGTTGCCCGTTAGGATATTAAAAGCCGAGCCATTGATATGTGTGCGTCTGTGTGTGCCTGTAAGTGTATGACTCTGCGATACGCTGTAAATTGCATTTTGCGGCTTTTGGTGTTTTTGGTTCCTTTGCTGCTTCTGGTTGCTTGGCCTCGCACGCATTTTGCGGTCTTGGCCTTGTCAACATTATTAAGAGCCACAATTGACAAAGCCCATATACGTTTGTCGCATATTTCGCTAATGAGCAGATTCTGGCCAAAGGTAAGACGCTAGGTGACGGTTATTAAATAACTGTACTTGCGGCTCATCAATAAACCAAAAACCTGAATACCTAATGCCAAACGCACACACACGCACCACATATACAGCAACGGGTCTCTCACTCACACTGCCAGACTCCAAGCTCAAATGAGCACAAGTTCAAAGCGTTGTCGCCGAAATGCGCACGGCGCGTTCTGCTGGGATTAGCGTTAAGAACACTTCGTACTTTTTTATGAAACGAAAGAGTATGGGAAATTTTGTAAAAAACCTATGAAGTTTAACATTCACTGACAAATCGATGATTAAATACTCTTGCCAAGTGCTTGTATGGGGTCTCCACAACTCAAGTGCTGTGAACGTTTTTAGGAAAGGCAACTTTTTAGTAAATCAACATATTCCTAGATTGGATCAGCAAGCTAAAACTTTAAAGTTTGTACTTGTTGTATGCTCAAGACTAACGTCAGTCTGGGGATGACGCTTGCAAACTAAAGTGAGGTTGGGAAAGTCCAAGCCCTGAAAACACAAAGCAGACAAATCTGACAAGCGGCTTAAAGACTATTTGCTATAATATACGTAATTTACCTACGTATCAAGAGTAATTAGAGGCTGTCGAGAGTTGGGTTTTTGGCCGAAGAACTGAAACCAAAGGCAAAGTGACATACTCACGGGAAATCTCTAGACGGGTTTATCAACACTTTTTTTTAAATTCCCTGTAAAAATCCTGGACAAATGCCTTCTTGTTCGATTTCCCATGCTCAGAAAGATATTTCTGGCACATTGATGAATGGCTTTTCTGCTGACAATCGATTTAAATTAAATAACGAGAGAGATTTCTGGCACACTCCTGACTGTATAGGGTAAAGTAGCAATAGGTTATACGTAAATAAGGGATAATAAACTCTTTGGATTCTGGGTTCGCAGCGTAAGAACTAAGTGTCTACACTGCTGAAATCATGCACCAGCGATGGGGATGTTACGGTGAAAATTATTTTATTTGAATCAAGCATGAAATTCATATTTCAAGGACATCTTTTATGAGAGAAGGTTCGAAGGTCGACTATTCCATCTACCGCTTCAATTGTTTTTGATGGATCTTCTTCAATCGATCCCGTTGCATAAAATTCAGAATTACTTTTACTTCCAATCAATTCATCTGTTTCTTCGGGAAAATAATTTTCAGTATCATCGCCGGCAAGATCTTCATCATAAGACTTATTCATAATTTCTCCTAGCTCTTCGCCGGTAAGATATTTTGGTCTGGCCATGTTGTGTTTTCAATTAGAATCGATATCTAAAAAGTAAAGCAACTAACGCATTAAATTCAAACTAATTTTTTCTGTAAGTACGAATATTCAAAATAGCAAAGTAAAAGTATTTCTCATGCATACGTCAGTAACTTGCCATAACCAAAGCACTGACTTAGTCTTGACTTTTCCTGAAAATGAAGGTTTGGCTGAGGTTTTGGCAATAATTTGCTCATATAGCGGTGTCTATCTTTGATATACATTTCACAGTTCTTCCAGCTGTGGCAAATACGACACATAATATATACAGCTAACGGCATCGATCTATAATTTAGACAAAACCAAAATACCAGAGAACTATAACTTTGACCTTAAGACCCTAATACATACTCTGCAGAAGTGCGGCAAGATTTCACACTTCTTTACTATTTCCTTTGTAGACAGAAATAAGCCTTTAACAAACTCATATAACCGACTAGCATTCATTTCGTGGTTAGGGCAACATTCATATATGTAATGGTTACTTTGATTGCTAAACTTGTAAGTGTGTGTGTGGGAGAGAGACCACGTGTGAGTTTATTAGCGTGAATTAGGCATAGTCCCCTTGGACCGACAGCTGTCTTTGCATGTCTATATTAAAGTTCGTTGGCGTATACGCAATATGCTGCCATAATTTTGTTGCTCTTTTTTTATTTTTGCCAAAATTTGAGCGGTTAGTTGAAAAAATTAATGCCAGGCCTTTAAACAACAAGTAGCTGACTTCCTGTTTTCTCTTTTTTTTTGGTCATGTGGTAAGATGTGATATCATGTAACGCTAATGTAGTGGGCTTAGCCTTCAACCCAAATAACTGAAACGTTTTCCGAAGAACGCCAACAAATACCAAATGAGGCAGCAAAAAAAAAAAGGGGAAAAACATAATAATAAAAATAAAGATAGAAAACCGGCGGCCAAATTGACATGTGCTGTGTTACAATAACAACAACAGCAATGGACTGACATAGATAGTTTGATAGCAGAAGACCGGAAACTCAGCGAAACACCCTAAGCTAAAGCCGCCTTTTATTTAACCCTAGCAACAAAAGGGGGGCTTTGCACGCACAGCTGTGACTGAGCGCAACCTGTTGGCGTGGCGGATGGGGAGCGGACTGTTAGGGCGTGGCAGCAGCCCTTTAGGCCCAACGTATGCGCAACGCCTATCAAATGATTTGCTTTTTTATAATCGATAAATGATTTTGTTTAGTTTTGTCTTACGATATATGCACACAGAGCATATCAACATAAAGAAGTATGTGTATTTTATTTTTCTATGCGAGGGAAGGACGACTTAAACAAATATATATAAAATAGCCGTAGGTTAGTTGCCAGGACTACCAGCAACAATAAAAACAACAACAGGGCTAAAGAAGCTGACGAAGCCGATGACATACCAAAGGGGATTTCAGTTAAGCAGCTTACTTGTCAACACACACACACGGACACGCTCACACACACACAGGGATACGCCTGAATGTATGCATGCGAACAGTGTATAGCACGCATAACATTGCAGAAATAAAAATTGTACTGCATACTTTTATGCAGATTATGAACATGAACACACACACACACACACACACACTTAGACTGCGCAGAGTACAAGTCATGCCAAAGCATATGTGTGTGTGTGTGTGTGCTCTTGGCAACGGCCAAAGGTATCAGTACGTTCACTTTTCCTAGCTGCAGCTGCTGCCTATACCCTACCACGCCCCCAACCACTAGACCAGTCTATTTGCATATGCCGAAAAAAGAGGCAAACTTGGAAGACTTTGATACTCTTTATACTTGCAAATATGGATTTTCATAAGACAACGTCGAGAGACTCTCGAGACCAATTGCTCGAATTTTAGGATGTTATGTGTCATTTTCAGATTCGCGGAGAAGAGATAGTCACCATATACCAAAAAAAAACGTATGTCAAGAGTCTTCTTCTATAATGGCCTAAAAACTCATTGCTGGGCTACGTCCTTAATAGAACACTCAGCAAAGCACCTATACTTCGCACGCGCCTACTTTAATCGCTGATATAAGAGGAAACTAGTACTGCTCCTTCCAAAGGAGACATGGCCTGACCCTTCGTCGCCTTCCTTCAACAGCCACGTTGAAGACCTTTTCAGTAGCTTCTTCATACATATGTATGTACATTCATGACTCAGCCAGCGGAGACATAGGCTGAGTTCGTTGTACCATCGAACACGGTAGTCGTTGTCAACGCGGTAAGGCTTAAAGTTCTTACGGAGCACTTTCCGCTTAAACACTACAAGGGCATCGGCTTTAGACAGCGTCATCGTCCAAGCTTCAGCGCCATAAAACAAAACGGAAAGGATAAAATTCTTATTGAGAGTTAGCTTCGTTTGGCGAGGGTAATCTCTAGCAAGATTGTTTCTCTGCTTGACTTCAATGCTGACATCGATCTTTATTGTGACGTAGTTGCCAAGTTAGACGAAATCCTTGACAACATCAAAAGTACAGTTTTCCAAACGCACACACTCTTTACTCTAAGAAAACAAATGTTTGTCTTGGTCTTGTCTAAAACTGGAATCACCATGACAGATTGCCTTTTAATAGTCGTAAAGTCTTCAGTACTTGCTCGCTTATTACTATCAATGATGCCAATATCATTTGTGGAGAACACTTAGCACTCTTAAACAACCCTTCCGATGCACTTCGGTCTTTAGCAACACACTTTATATCACAAAGTTGAAGAGGTCGCTGGAGAGGGCATCGCCTTGTCTAAAGCCTCGCTCGGTATCAAAATAGGTTCGGAGACGTTTTCTACTTATTGCTCAACGTCATTCTGCACAGCCGTGGCGTGCCCTTAACGGGCATTCAAATGCTGCTTTATAATCGACAAATAGATGAACCCTAACTTCGTCATGGCTAGACGGCGGTAAATTCACGCCGTCGTCTGTGATGGGGCAGTTAACTCAGTAGACGGCACTATTCCTGTCATCATTCGAAAATAAGTCAGAGAATTGTTCCCTACACAACCTCAATACATCCTGTGCTATCGTATTTCTCTCGTTTATTTCTTTTCACTTTTCAAGAACTCCCAACTTCTCTCGTAAAGAGTAAAGCACCAACCTTTTAGTGTGACGTTAAATCTGAAATCTTTGCGTCAAATCGCGAGACCTTCATCTATGAACACTATTTGGTTTTTTGAAAATAGTGAAAAAAATTAATTTCCCACAAAAAAAAGTCAGTTTACATGATCTATGTAGATTTCGAAATACCTTAACATACTGATTGCACAACTGATGATACTCTTAGCCACGTTGAGCTAAAGAGCAGCTTGCAGTAAGCCAATTCAGGCATTGATAGAACAAGAAAAGCCAAGTCCATGCGCCATTTTGTCACTAAACGAGGCACTTATAAAATGGCCGCGCCTGCGCTGCCCAAAACAGAACTGAAGCAGCTCAAGAACCGGTGAAGCTGACTACAAAATATGCTAACTAGAAATGTTCGTCTCCAGAATGCGCCGCTGACGTTATGCCCATCTGTCAGTCTCCATCGCTGTCGGTCTGTCTGTCCGTCTGTCGATCTGTCCGTCTGTCCGTCTGTCGGTCTGTCTGTCTGTCTCGTCTGCATGTAAATGAGCGTCATATTTTCCCTTTTTTTGTGTTTTTTTCTCGTTTGCTGCTTTTTTGTTTTGGCAGTTTGTCTTGTCTTGCTCTGTTGCATGCCCCTGGGTTTGGGGCACGGTGGGGCTAAGCTTGGGGCATGCTGCTGTCTTCGGATTTTGCTTGTTATGTAAAACTTTACACTCTTCGTAGTTGGCTGTTGGCTGTTGGTAGTTGGTTTTTCTTTTGGCTGCTACTCAGCTTGTTTTGCATTTATTGGACTTGGCAAGCTGCCGGTCGCTGTCGCTGTCGCAGTCGGCGGCGACTGCGCTGCTTTGAGTTGTTAAATCAACTGCTTTGCATCAAAATATCAATGCATACTTTTGGGCATAGGCATAAATTACAAGATGAGATTTTGCATTTGAAAAGTGTTGGTAGTGTTTTGTGGTTAGGCAGAAGGGGCTTGGGTCATAAAGAGGGCAGGCGGCGAGACCCAAGACAAAACTAAAAGAAAAAAAAATTGAAGCAGGCATCAAGCAGAAAATTGACAACTTGACATATTTGAGCTGAGATACTAAGGCAAGGATATAGGGTTGCACAATGGCTGGAAAAGGAACTGGTTCCGCAAGCCAAACTCATTACTCAACTACTCTATAAAACTATATTGCAGAGAGTTTCATAGAATGGATAACGCTTATGCAGCGTCTATAATACAATAGAATCAAAAAACTATGGACACTTCGGAGCGCACTATTGTCAAGAGACGCTTTTTCGACAAAAGACTACAGTATGCAGATAAATGCATCGATTGCTGTTGATTGATCAAAAACTCTAGCATCGCAGCTACAACAATTAACAACTATTGTGTTTCCTCTGTATATTCTATCGATCTCTGATTTGAATTATATTAAGAGTATGACTTTTAGTGTTGCTTGCCATATTGTTTTCTCTTAACTTCACATAAACTCAAAATATTCGAATATTATATATCTAGCTTAAGACGCCTTTCTTTGCGAGGCAGTGTAAGCTTTAGTGGGAACAGGAGTTTCATTTTTAGCTATTGTTATTCGTTTGGTCGAACTCCTACTAAGGTGCGGAGATACTTACTTACTTACTTAACTGGCCATAACAACCCGTGACCGGGTTACGGCCTGATGTAAAGCTCTCCTCCAGGCGTCTCTGCTTTGCGCAAGCCTTTTCCAATTGGTAATACCAAAGGTAGCTAGCGTACTCTCTACCTAATCCTTCCAACGGAGACATGGTCTGCCCTTTCGTCGCTTCCCTTCGACAACCGTATTGAAGACTCTTCTCGCAGGAGCTTCTAAAGTGCGGAGATAAGCTACAAAAAGTATATGATTATGCATGTTAGTTGCAACCCTGGCTGTAAACGCCACGTTGAACCATAGCCATTGTTTCAGAGTGACTTGCCAACCCTGCAACAAAGCTTTTGAAAAATTGCCCAGGTTTTTTATGCTCGAATAAATTTAAGGTTAGTTTCGTCTTGGCATAGCTCAAATTAGAATTGAAATTGGGATCAGAGCTAAGCCAATAACAAATGCTAGAACATGTCAGCTCACACACACACACACACACACACACACATATACACACACGTAACTCCATCTCTGTCTGGCAATGCTGCTTGCTCGCTCATTTGCTTTATATGCGTTATTTATATGATAGCATATAAAAACTTTAATTAAAAATTGAATAATAAACTGCAAACAAATCTACCGCAGTCTCGCTCATATTCTCACTCTTTCAGTCAGCTGGTTTGCGTGTGTGTGTGTGTGTGTGTGATTGTGAGTGTGTGTGTGTGTGAGTATGTGTGTGTGTGTGTAATTGTGCCACCCAAAGACACACTCACACACACACATACCTACGCGCATACACTCACGCAGCTGCAGAGCAACACGCGCGTTGCACAACTGCAGATAATTGCATATTACTCATACGCCCTGTATGTCTGATGCAACGCTTCGTGTTTCGTTTATCTGCGCGCCTTTGTCATTGCATTTTTTGCATAATTTATTTATTATTGATTTTCCGCTTTACCTTTTAATATTGACTGTTTTTTTTTTTTTCTTATTTTATTTGCAACAATAAAGCTCGCATCTAGCGAACAGCTTCGAAATAAATTGCGACAAAATTGTGAAAAATCAAATGTAGTTAAAGTTATTTATATAACTTTGCTTACAGGCACTTGCTGCTCCAAGGACTTGCCGCCAAGGACTTGCAGTGTCTTCGTCTGAGCTCGACGTCTGAGTCCTTTTAGTGCTGCTCCTTGTCTTTGGATTGGATGTTTGCTGCACTTACTTCATCATCATCGTTGACACGCTATCATCAACCAAGTTGATGACTTCACACATCTGTGTTTATGTTGTTGTTGCTGCTTTTGTTGCCGTTATTTTTGTTGCCGTTACTTTTGTTGCCGTTACTTTTGTTGCCGTTACTTTTGTTGTGTTGTTGTTTGCCTTGCCCGCCATTGTTTTTATTTTCGTAAGCTGCGGGCACAAAAACGTGCTAGTCTCTGCATACACATGCAGATGCCTCTTTGTGTGTGTGTGTGTGTGTGTGTTTGTTGTTCTTGCGTGGCTTTAAGTGCAGCTTGCACTTTGACTTTGCAGCTGTCTCTGTGCCAACTGACTAATAGCTTGATAAACTGCTTGCCACTCTTTCATAATGAATGACTGAATGAATGGATAAAGGGCTGAATGACGGAATGATTGAATGCGTGAATGAAAGAGCTTAGTGGTTGATTGCAAATGAGTTGCACTCTTGACATATGCACTTCAAACTACAACTAATTATGTTCATATGCTCATGAAGTGTTGCCACAGTGCAAAACTCTTTTATGCGTCCGTGGCAAAAAACCATGCCTTTGATTACTCTACAAAGTATTTCGCTTGAAAGTTTCTATGCGCTACGTGAAGTGCAAAATTTAATTAATAAAACTCTTTAGTTTAAGAATAATACGCAGATAGCCGATGCACATTCAGAAAAAGGGATTTCTACCAAAAGAAACATACAACCAAAAGAACGCAAAGAGGAAGAGTATGAGTATGGGAAAAACGAACGATGATGAATCTAGAAGAGCAGGATGAGTTATATGTTTGAAGACGAAGACAAA
The DNA here is from genome assembly GCA_035041775.1 of Chymomyza caudatula. Taxonomy (NCBI): domain Eukaryota; kingdom Metazoa; phylum Arthropoda; class Insecta; order Diptera; family Drosophilidae; genus Chymomyza; species Chymomyza caudatula. The sequence goes on from JAWNKW010000149.1 coordinate 2,664,635, forward strand.
GAGGAAAAGAATGGGGTTGGGGAATATGAACCAAGAGCAAGAGGATGAGGAAAACAGGCGCAGGAAGAGCAATATGACCAAAGAGGATAAGAAATATGATCGATTAGAAAAACGAAGACAAAAATATGAGTGTGGAGAATACAACCAAAAAGGATGATGAGTATTATGAGTGTCGATGAAGACGAAAAAGCAAAAAATGGGTATGTCGAACATGACCGGGAAGATGAAGGTGAAGAAAGAAGAGAAAGATGACTGATATGAATGAAGATGAAGGCAATATGAGGATAACGAACACAATTAGAAAAAGGATGAGGATATGGAATATTATCAAAGAGGATGCGAATGAGGAATTTGATCAAAAGAGAAGCGGAAGAGAATGACGAAGAGAAAAAGCTACAGAAAATGTATTTCATCGATGAGGAAGACTAAGAGAATAAGGATCACGAATGTGACAGATGATAAAGACAAATAAGAGAAGAATGAAGAAGAGGAAAAAATATGTAAGGAAAGGACGAAGAGTTTGAAGCAGTAGAACAGGTCCAGGTAGAGGTTGAGAACTTTGACTGAATATGAAAAAGAAGAGGATGAGTAATATAAAAATGAAGAGAATTGGGAATATGACCAAGACGAAGGGTCTACTTCGGAATGGGTAAAGACGTGGCGAAGCGTCATAGTAAAAGTAATTTTGTGTCGCGCTTTTCTATGGGATTTTGCTTTGATAGCTGATCGGAGCCTGGAGGAGGGCTCTGCAACAGATAACGCGTTGTTATGACCAGTTAATAAGAAGCTTATTGCCAAATTGTAAACCGAATGAAATCATTCAGTCACGAAAAATTGATTCAGTTGAATTGTGATATAAATGCTAATCGAACAGAACTCGTAAAACGACATCTTATGAGAACGTTAGAATGGGTCACAATGCAGACCGTTGCTGTTGGATCGTTCAGCGCTATACTTAGCACATTGTAGGACATTTGAATACAGAAATGCACCCCTAGAATCACAAAGCCCCGCCGCTTGAGACAAGGCACCAGGAATTTGAATTTGAAAAAACCTTCAAATGTACAAAAAACTACTTTCCCAACGTTACTAATAAAGGGTCTAAGCTATAGAAGCCATTATTATCAATTTTTTGGGACAATTTGGTTTATTTTCAGTGATTGTTTAGGTTTACATCATCGAGGAAAAAGACCGAGTCAATGTCAACAGCAATAAGCTTTGAGGTGAATGATATCCCTGAAGTAGTTCGTCCTTCCTTGAGTGTCGGCAGATCGAGTAACAACAACGGCTCTCATTAAAACGTTGCGGCCAATTAAGGAACTGTTTTTGAACTAATTCGATATTGCAGCTCAAACAGGACATTGAGGGTTTCCAAACAGGAGACATGTATTTTAGGATTGTACGAACAAGAGGTGTAAATAGGGATCCAAGAACTCTTTATAAATTCAAGAAGAGTTTTCGATTTCGAGTGTTAGATTAACATCAACCTGAATTCCCAGGTGGATTTCTTTACCCTGCTAAGACTGAAAATACCATGATTATAATGGCAATGCGTGACATCCCTCATGATAAACTCATCCAGTTGTATGACGTACAAAAATATAGTTAATACTCTCAGCATACATCTGGATTTTTGATTAACAACAAATCATTAATAAAAGTGTTTAATAGGATTGGTCCGAGCTCTGCCCTCCTCGTAAGACTTGATCCAGTGTAACAAAGAGTTCGAAATTCTAATTCTAATAAACAGTAACAAATCTTGTTTTATACAACCGGACGCTTTGCTTAAGTCCGTAAATAGAGCATTCATTTGTAGGTCAGATGAAAAACCAAGAAACATCATGTTGTTGGCAAGTTTTAGTTGCAGAGTATGATGTTTTGTAATTGTACTAAATTTTGGATACTTCGCCATTAGTTAGATCGCGCTCACAGCGGCGCTCGACTTGATTTTCCCTTAACTTTAGTCGACTAATACATGCACAAGCACACACTCACATACACACAAAAGCCTGAAATCAAATCTTATGCAAATTATACGCCTTTTTACGCATTTACACAATGATAGTGCCGTCTATCATGTGTGTGAGAGTGTTGACTGGCGTTAGGGTTGTCAATGCCTTTGTGACATATTGCCAGAGTTAGGCAACTTTGCTGCACGAATTTTGAAACTTCTGATGAGACATCATTGCGTGTCTGGCAATCAACTCCTATTCCCGCCGCTCTCTGTCTCTTTCTAGCCTTCTGTTTCGCGCCCACTTTGTCTTTTGAATTTTCAATTCACACACAGTGCGTGAGTTTTTCTTTTTTGTTTTTCATGCCTTTTCCTGTTGGCGGCCGTCGAGACTCTTTCGCTGTGTTTGCCGTGGAAATTTAATTTGTATTCCATCATATCTGCCATGTGCCGTTCCGTTTGGTGAAAGTTATCCCTTTGCCGGAAACGCAGTCTCGTAAATTGTCTACTGGTTGCTGCTGCTGCTTCTTTCGTCGAGCCGTCGAGAGCTATAACAATGACAACAATGGCAGAGTAACAAAAAAGTCAAAAAGTAACGCAACTTCGTTACGCCGGAATTGGAATACACTTCACAGATTTTGAAATAAAGCCTCAAAAGAAGTTTTTCAAAAAGAACGGGCTTTGACAATGGAAATCATGCTTACCGGCGAAACAGTTTCTTTAACATAAAATAGCTTACATATACGGTCTTCAACCGTTGTATTCCCTTTGGACCCTATAGAGTACTTGTGTTTCAGTAGAGTATCTTCTGTTGCCTTCAGATGGCTCTCTGCGTCAGCAGCGCCTTAAGCCGCTTGATTGCGACCCTGACCGAGTTATAGCTAGGCGGTGGTATATCCACATCGTCATTCATGATTAGGAACGTCGGGAAGTTAACTTCAGGAGCGGCATTATCACTATCATCGCTCGTCAGTAAGCCTCCATAACCCTAGTGCCCCCTGTGTATCCACTACCAGATTTCCCTCCGCATCTCTACAGGAATACATACGTGCCGGTACAAAATTCATCAGCCAAACTCTTGACTTTTTATGCAAGTATATAACACACGGATTGATAAATATCGTCAATCAACGATCCCATGGAGTGTATTGGACGAGTTTTGTCAACTCGATGTGATATGGAACTCAATAAAGAAATATAGTATTCCATGTGGCATATGTACTTACTAATATGAATTGTCCAATATCTATTAGTACCAGATGATGAAGATGAGTTGGGCAATCTCACTTCTAACTTGGTTTAGCCCGAGGACTACCCAAATTCTCTGTCGTTCTGTGGCTCCCAATTGTCCAATATATATAAGTATCAGATGAAGAAGATTAGTTGGGCACTATCACTTCTAACTTGGTTTAGCCCGAGGACTACCCAAATCCTGTGCCGTTCTCTGAGTTCCAGTAACCGGGTTGGGTAGAAGCGCTCCGTGTAAAGACACTTCTCGTTATTGAGTCTAATCCACAGCCCCTACGAAACTAACCGTAGGGCCGCAACCATTAAAGTCAGCACATAGCCGATCCTAAAAGGAAACATCTGCTTTGCACATCCTGAGAACACTCGCCAGGGTGCACAGGGCAGAGGCACTAACCGAATTAAAGGTACGGACGTTGAACCCTCCATACCCTCAAATCATAGTCCCTTACAAGTTTTTGGGGATGGGAGGTGTCGTCAATTTTCTGGATATCCTTTTCCGAGGCTTTATATTTTCAGTCTTTAATTAGCTCACTAGCAGAAGACAACTTGGTTAGGCCAGAGCAGGTTTCGCCCTGGCTATTGCCAGGTTAATAGCGGTCAGAAGCTTTTGCCCTACTCCACCAGAATCCAGGCCCCTCTGTGTCGCTAATAGTACTTACAAGCACACCGGATATCTCAGCATCCCACAGTTAATAATAGTAGCTTGTGTTTGTTCCTGTTAGTTACGCAGTGTATCCAACTGGCCACCCAACTCGGCAATGCCATATTGCTCTAGTTTTTCAGTGAATAACGACTGCATTTTACTGAACTTGTAGTCTTCCATATCGGACAAGTTTACATAGAATGCGAGAGGCATTGCATTTGCGTGCCTGACTATGTCCAGATTTATGAGCATGCCCTGGACCTGGTGGTTTATCGTTGTTTTAGCGCTTCAAAAAAGAATTGTAAGCGCAAAACAAGGTTGTATGACCTGGCAAGTGGGCTGCCATTACTGAGATAAAGTGGAAACATGCTTGCAAAACTTCACTCATACTTAAACTCAATAGTACGGCATTATCGCATTGCTTCATTTGATCAAGCAGCTGTGAACTAGCGCCATCTAGCGTGTACGATAGCGCCACCATGCGAATTAACAAGATTCTATAAGCATGCATTTCACTGACTTACCAAACAGCCTTCGTTTGATATACCCAAATCAATTATTGTATTACTTTATCTGGGTCATTTTGTTTTTATTGGCAATAATCATATGTCAAGAAAAGGAAGCCAGTAAACAAATGATAAGAAACAATTATAGCCAAATAATGCGAATTCGTTTTTTATACCGTTACAGATCTTGGCCAAGCTCAAATGCAGCTCTGTGCGTAATCTCAATTATCGCCTATGTGCAGAGAATTTACTGCATTATGCCTGCAGCTTAATAAGCAATATCCACTGTTTTTACCGTTAGCATAAGTGTATGCCTGTGTGTGTGTGTGTGTGTGTGTGTGTGTGTGTGTGTGTGTGTGTGTGTGTGTGTGTGTGTGCCAATGTCGTTATATTTGCTCATGCGAGAAATCAACATACAAAAATTAATTTCCCATGCATAAATAAGTAATATGAATGTCAATTTAATGCATAAAGTTAGAGAGGGAGAAAAGGCGTTACGGGCAGAGATAGCAACATGTACTTGAACACAAATATGATATCCGTATCTCAGTGTGTGTGAGTGTGAGTGAGTGCGTGTGAGTGAGTGTGTGTGAGTGTGTGTGTGTGTTGGTCTGATGTTGCGGGTGTTTGTGTCTTAGGTGTAATTTTAATGCTAACAGCCTTCATGTTAATAATTGTTGTTGGCATACGCAAAAACACACTCACACAATAACAAGGACATGTCCTCTATGTAAGTGGGTGCCTGTGTGTGAGTGGGTGTGTCTGTGTGAGTGCGTGTCTGTGTGAGTGCGTGAATGAGTGTCTCTGCCATGTGGCATACCGTGCGTGTATTTTTATAAAAATAACAAAAAAGCTAAAGAGAAAAGAAAACAGCCAATATCCAGAGCAAATTTTAGTGAATTATGGCAAATTACATTCTTATCGATTGGTCCATTTTTTCCCGTTTTCCCGTTAACATACAAAAACGCCAAATGTTTTGCTGTCTTTTCTATGGGTTACGTTTTTTACTCTGCTGTTTGTTGGTCTGTCTGTCTCTCTGTCCATCTAACTGTCTACTGTCTTCGTTGTCTGACAGTCTGTTTGCTGTGTGATGGCCACCTACAAAATAAAGCATAATAAACACGCCCACTTTTGGCATAGCAAAACATATGAAAGGTGGCTGCCCACAAACATATATGCACACACACACACTTCTGTAGGTGTGCATGTGTGTGTGTGTGTGTGTGTGTGTGTGTGTGTGTGTGTGTATGGCAAAGGGATACCATTAAAGCAAACACTTGCGCTGGCTTTTTGTTATTCATTATACTCTACAGCCATAAAATGACTCAGCATGGGCATAACATATATGTGCAAGTTTATGCAACGGGCTAAAAGGGGCGTGGCACATTTAGTCTTAACCCCTAATACGGCATTGCTCGGGCTTGAGCATAAGACCGGAATTCAGAGCATAACAGAATCCTGACCCAAGGTACACGTATAAAGGTAGGACAAGTTAGTTGAAAAAGAATATAGGGACAACTATATTTTACTTAGTGCGAACGAAGAAGGTTGCGTCCACGCATGTTTTTCGACCTTAACGCGGTGCACTTGAGTGAGTGAATGTTTGTGTGTCATTGTGCCGCACAATAAATAAACGTCAATGGCCACGGAAGTGTTTTTTTTACAGTTAGAGGGTGTATTGCTTTTCTCTGCATAGTAGCATACATTACAAAGTGTACTCGTTCTACCTAGACATATACCTTAGATAGCACTAGGCAACAAAAAGAGCAGCCTTTGGGAAAAACATAACTTCCTTAGTTAATTCCCTTTAAAACACTCCTCCAAGCAACTCTGTCTCACGCGCACCTGCTTCTATCGGTGATATCTTTATCCTCTTAACGGAAACCTAGCCTGCCCCTTCGCATTTATGGCCTTTCTCGCAGTACCTTCTTCACCCATACGCACAACATGGCCTAGCCAGCACATAGGGCTCATAGAATTCGTCGTTCCATCGCATCCGGTAGTCGTTGTCAAAGCGTAAAGAGCCAAAGATCTTACGAAATACTTTCCCTTCAAACACTCCATTGGTTTTTTTCTCCGACTGCATCATCACCTATGCTTCAGCGTCATAAAGCAAACCCGGTAGGACAAGCGTAATAATGAGTGTGAGTTTCGTCTGATGAGAATGGTCTCTCTCGATTGAGAACAAAGTAACAGATTGAAACCTCGTTCGGTATCAAAACTCTCGAAGAGCAGCGAAGAACCAAGAAGCATAGAGCCTAACCTATATTTTGTCTTCCCTTTCGTCAAATACACCAGATTTATATCAAGTATTGTATAAGTAACTAAGTGAATCGCTTAATGCTTGATTTTTAAAAAGCTTACATTTTGTTTATTTTTAATTATTAATCATTGATTTTAAGTTAATATTAACTTGCAATAACATAAGGTATAAAAAATTAAAATAAAGCCCGTGCTGCAAGCAAACATTATCCCAATATTCTGCTTAGAAAACCATTTCACCTCATACTTTCAATTGAAAACGAAGCCACATTGTGACTTATAGCTAGACACTCATTCACATAGATTCAATAGGCAATTTACTCACCCATTATTTTTGAGCATGATGTTTCAAATGACCTTTAACATTAATTCATTCAGCTGCGTTTTCATGTGTGCCTCGGATTCATTTGTTCATTTTAAGCGTAAATGTGCGCATTACCGTCTTGAGTGTGTACCCAAGACTATTCATATAGACATATAAATACTTAAGTGTCTTAAGAAAGTATTTATCGCGCAATTTCATACTCATAGTAAGTATTTCTTTGATCTACTCCGTTCTAAAGTAATTATGAAGAAGTTTACCAAGTTTTTTTGAACAAGCTCCCAAACTGAATAAAAAGCACAACCTATTGAAAAAAATGAAACTATTCTTAAACCCGATTCCAATTGCACGATATGATTGTGCTGTTTACTCTAACAAATTAAAAAAAACAATAGTAATTATACCGCTTCGCTGCCTTTTTTAAATTGACAAATCAATATCGGAGCTTTGTGAGCCTTATTATCAAAACTATATTGATCTTTTGCTGTACGAGCTGTCTTCTTCTAAAACTGATTTAGCTAAATATCAGACACATCCCGCAAAATATTGATTTAAAAATTACGACAAATACTTATAAAAGTGTTTTCGATCTATGTTTCGAACTTGAACTTGAAAGATGAGCATAAATTAAATTTTGGCCACCAGAATAACCAACTTCCCTTTCAAACACAACTGCAGGAGTTTAGTATCGGTATGAAAGATGCTAATAAAGTTACAGAAGTAGTTTGTAGCAATACACACCGCACTAGAAAGCAACTAAATCCCATAGAAATAGTTCCATAGCACTCACGAAACTAGAAATTATGACAGCTGTTTCGCTACATGCAAATCTAGTTGGATATCGTGTGGAGTTTTACGTTAGGAACTAGTTCCATACCCCCGTGTCGTGAGCGGGTTAGACAATACCACCTCAGCAGGTCAAAGCTTGTGTTATTAGGCGACTTGCAATGTTGTGCGTAGGATTTGGGACCCACCACGTAAAACCACAATTCCAATGAAAGACTGTATTTACATAAGGCCGCAACCCAATAACGGGTTGTTATGGTCAGTTAAGAAGAAGAAAACTAGTTCGTAAGGTCCATATCGCTCAATACACATAGACACTCAATGTGTTCTGTTTCTGGACTTGCCAAAAAAGGGTACATCGGTATTGTTATGAAAGCGTTTTCCACTTGATCGCGCTGGAACTGAGAAAGAGAGAGAGAGAGAGAGTGACACTCTGGAGTCACTTACACAGCTTCATGTCTCCAACAGCTTCAATGAGCTAACAATTTGCATAAGTATGTGTACAGGTTTTAATGGCTAGGGGTATCAGGTCACTTATAAATATATTTATACATACACACAATTACATACATATATATATATATTATAGTGTATATGCACGAGTATTTGTGCGTAAGTTCGTTCATGTGTGTGCGTACGACAGCTGGTCACAAATCGCTGAAACCGATGGAGCCAAATTGCTGCCGTGTGTTTGGTCGCAGTCGACACGCTTCCGAGGCTACTGCCAAAAACAAATTTGGTTTATCGAAAATACAGCGCAAGGAGGGGGTTTATCGGTAAAGGGGCGGTGCTAGCGACGCCTACGAAGACAGTTTAGAAGGTGCGACAAACATTTGGAAATTTTTTGCTTTCGCCTTTTATGCCAAAAGCTTGGATATCTGTCTTTTGCTTTTTGTGGCGTAACAAGATAACCGTATTGCATATGTTTATATTACACACTTGCTGGTGTGCGAGAGTGTGCGAAAACATCTAACAGCCGTTGGTGCTTAAAGTTACCTGCCCCAACTCTAGCTTACCAATACACTACACCTGCGTCAGTCTGTCTGCTCTTTCACTGCCGCGCTCTCTCCACCACCAAGGCGTTGGTCTTCCGCCCGCCCTCTCTCACTCACTCTCTCAGTCACTCTCTTCGGCTCTGACTGACTGTCGCATTTGTGTTTTCTGCTGCCTAATAATGTGATTGCCTTGTTATGGTTAAGCCATATAATGTAATATGTTTGTACGTGTGTCTTTCTGTGTGTGTGTGTGTGTGTGTGTGTGTGTGTGTGTGTGCGTGTGTGTGAGTGCGTGCTGGATTCACAAATTTATTTTTATGATCATGTGAAATTTATTAATATTTATTGTTGTATTTTTTTGCCTCGCCTGCGACTACAACTTACACTCCCTTTCTCTCTTCACTGGTTTTTTCAGCTCTTGTTGCTGCTGCTTCTGGCATTTTGCTTATTGTTTTTATATGTACTCGACAGCAGTAGCAACAACAACAACAACAACCATTTGAGAAAAATGGGCGTGAAAATCAAAAGATGAAACACATTTGATGGGCGCTGCTACAATATTTTCAATATTGTATCTGTCAGTTGCAAGCAATCCACTGAGGCAAGAGAACTTACTACAGCAGCGTGTTTACATCACTTGCCACACACACACACACACACACACACACACACACACACAGATACACTATCCACGTCCATCAAAAACCCATTGATAGCAATAAGTTCCTGTTGGAAATTGAGCAGCAGTCGCTCCTTTTTGGCACTTATTATCACAGCAGAGTAGTTTTATTGTTATAGCAAATCTCGTAAATCTAACAATTAATTTCCAGTGGCTGACACTTCAGTTCCAGATACCTTAAAACGATTATCAGAGATTAATATGACGTTGTTTTAGCATAATATAAACACTTAATAAGTTTATATGTCACTTTTTATGGTAAAACTTATGTAGTGTTTGTGTTTGGAATCCATCAATAATTTGAGCCTTAAATGGAACGCCAGATATCTGGTCAGATAAGGTTAGGTTAAAACGGCAGCCAGATTTCTAACGGGCACACTTAAGCCGAGAGTCGGCCTTAGAACCTATTTCTCCTTTGCCTCACTGTAGATAAAGAGAGAATCGTTCAGATGCTGTTGAGAAGTATCCAGCAATGTTTTTGTGTCGTCTTTGCAAAGGGCAGAAAGCCGTTTCTCTTCTCCTTTTTGTGTGTAAAGGGCAATAAGCCTAGCTGTAGGGACACCAACAAGCCGGTGTCCAGTAGAAGCTCTCTCTTCTGATATTTGATTCGCTCTATGTTTAAAGAAGATTTTATGTATCCTCAGCTTGCAAGGCTGAGTATTCCCTCTCTTTCAGGAAGTACCTTGTCTGTTTCACCCTTTGTCCCGGTGTCCCAGAACCCTTATTATACTAAGAACGAATTGTTGAGCCATCTGGTGTAGAGATTGCCGAAAGCTTTTTATCAATATCAAGTTTAATGATATTAAGGTTAAGTATTTGAAAGCTGCTTGGATATCACTATATGTTATATGTTCCCGTTGCCTGAAATGTTACCTATGCAACAATTTTGGCATCAATTAAAAGCCAATGACTAAAGCATGCCTTTTCTGGTAAATTTTGCGTCGCTGATTTCGAATCCGGAAAGCATTTAGGATTTCCTAGCAGCGTTTTTGAATTCTCTCCATTTTAACAAATTCGAGATTTCCAGAAATGCGAAGTCAGCAAAACTCATATTACTCGGGAACCTTACTACCGATCGAGATGAACAGTAACTGGAATTAAAGGTATTAAGGTGTCGCTTCAATGATTTTCTTACAGTTTTGTTCTATCTTAATACAATTGTACAATAAATAAATAAAAAAATAATTTACCAATTAAAATTATACTTCTTCGCAATCGGAAATAAGGCTACTGAGATATGTAAGATTAGCTGACTTTGCAACTTTTGAAATCTCGTATTTTTGAAATAGCGATTATTCGAAAACTGCCTTAGATAACTCAAAACGGCTTTCATATTTGAAATAAGCGACCCCAAATTGACCGAAATGGTATGTTTTAGACATAGGCTTTTTTTTGTTGCATAGTGTTTTTAGAGCCTCTGACATATGATAGTGCCTCTTTTATGGCTACGCTGCAGTGCTCCGCTCCTCTAAATTTTGGAATGCAAGCGGAGCTTAACTCATATATATAGATGTCATAACCGCAATTAACAGTTTTTAATGCACTTTAGTTTAGCATGTTAATGGATTTCCCTTTACACTAAACTCTAATACTCAACAGCTTTTGAATACCTTTATTTTTAGCAACTCCAGGCGTTAGTCTAGCATTTCAATTAGCATTAGAGAAGCTCCAAACTTTGCTTTTACTGTTACATATTAATGCCTGAGTTTTTCGCACACGGAGTGAACCACTCACAAAAATGTTATGCATAAATTGTGAGACCCGTATCCATAATAACACAACAACATCGATCCAACGCCAAGTTGTTAAGCATTGCCCTCCAGAACACTAAGCGCCTGCTTAACTAGGTCTGGGCTTTGGCATTCGGCTTCCGTTTCGCTAATTCAGTATGCGCACTTCCTGTCATCCTGTTTGGCACTACGCATTATGCATGCCATAGCCCCAGACACAGCCCCAAGCAGAGTTCTGACTGTGGGCCTTGGGTTTGGTCTGGCTCTGGCTCTGGCTCTGGATTTAGCTATCATTGATTATGCTACTCGTGCGTCCGATTTCCGTTTGCCATCGAGCGCGCCATTTAATTGTTTTTAATCACTTTTCAGCTATAATACAGTAACTCCCATGCCCATGCTGAACTAGCTACTAAGTCACGGAAGGGAAGTGAGTGCTGGCCACGTCAATCATTCGCTGCGCACACTTGGCCAGGCTAAATATAAGTAATCATTATAACAGCCATGTGCCATGTGCCATGTGCCCTGGCCTGCCAACCTCTAAACCTGTAATAATAACAATCATAATAATTTCAGGCCTTCAGGCACAATGACATTCCCTGAATGGCGGCCCCGGGCTAGACATTGTGCTCAAGTTGTCGACTTTGAAGTTCAATTCAGCAAACGGCATTGGAAGCTGTTGGCCACCAGGCCAAGTGTGGCGTGAAACCAGCCAAGTAATCTATGGCGAGTCAGTGAGTCAGTGGGCTTATACCACCAGTAATCCCTGCCATTCCGACTGATTTTGCAGTGTGAACCAAAGCGTGGACTTAAGTGCATTAAATATTGTTGCTGCCTGGAAAAGATTAGGCAGCTGTGCTCGTCGTCTTTTGGCCATGAATTTGAATAATATAAGTATGCCTGGGGATTTGATAAATTCGATACTCTTCTTCAGTAACACGAACTGGTGCGTTAAGCGAACCTTTTGTGACAAAACTTACGTATTTTCAAGCCACAAACATTGCAGCAAGCTCACGGTTCTCACCTTGCAATGTCCTAGGCAGCATTCAATTGCAACAGCACTCGTTTTGTCTCAACTAATCTATCGCCTTCATGCTATAGACTGTAGCTCAACTGTCCCCAAACACACCAATTCTGTACCATCATTTTAAATATTTATCAAAAAAATTAGCATAAATATTAAGAAAGCTTAGTAAGCGTTCGTGGCGTTTTTCAAATTCAAAACCTTGCAAAATAGCTAAATTCGTTTGTTGAAGTTTCATTTATTTTTGTGGTTCTTGGCCAATTTTCATGCCGTTGCACGCATTCCATTCGGTAAAAGGAAACACTAGAAACGGAGAAATGCAATAATTGAATGAGAACAGCGTGTGCCGTACGTGCTTGCCACTATCACAGGGCTTGTATTTCGAACCTGTTTCTGGTTGAAAATGTGATTTCCTTCGAAAATACGCTAAAACGCAATTTGGTCTTCATGTGCAGAACATTTTTACAGAGGACAGAAATTTTCCATAAACTTGTCTGAAGTGTCTTTTCAAAGTTATATACTTTAATTCGTGCCAGTGCTTCAAAAGATCTTTAGCCATTTACGCGTTTACAAAGACTACCGCACCCGATGGAACCGCACACTCTACCAGTTCCGCTGGCTAGCGGATGCTTCATGTTGTGCGGAGGTACTGCGAGAAAGGGAGACGACGAAGGGGCCGGCCATGTCTCCGTTGGAAGGACCAGGTAGAGGGCACACCAATCACCTTTGGTATCATAGATTGGAGTAGAGGCGCATACAAAGCAGAGACGCCTGGAGTAGTGCTCTACATTAGTACGTATTTGGTAACGCGTTGTTATGGCCAGTTAAGAAGAAGCAGAATTCATCCAGATTAACTCTGTTTCTGATTGTAGTACAAATCTAAAAGTTTCATAAACGCCTTGCCTTTTCTTTATTTTTAGCAGTTTCCAGCAATGTTGATGAATTCAAAGGAATGGAATACAAATGCTTTGGAAACGATCTGTTCTTCGAATTGACCATATTTACACATTTATTGCAATAAAAACGGTGATATACGTGCTCCTCACGTATAGTAAGTCTTCCTTTTAACGGAACGACAGCCTAACTTGCTCAATGGAGATTCGTCATCTATACGTAGCGCAACCGCTCGATGTGAATCCATTTGGAAGATGTGAATCCATCCAGAGAGTGATCCTTTGCTAGAGCTTCATGCTTACTTAAATGAATAACTTTGTGTTGCAATCTGAGACGTCTCCTTTGTACCTTCTACAGTTGCAAAATTATCGATGATTGGACACAATTTTATTCGGTAGTTTGGAAAATAAGATCGTCGACACTGTCGATAGTTTGGCATTTATCATTTTTATAAAATGAAGTAAACTTTATAATGTTGGTCAGAATCCAGAAGGTAGGTAAGGTAGGTCGTCGTTTAGCGACGCTTATTAAAATTTTGTGAGAGTCTAAAATAGCGAAAGAGAGAGGAACAAATAACTTTCGTTGCTGAAAAAAAGCTCATTCGCAGGTGGATGAAAAGTTCGGAAGCTGCGCTGCTGACGTCGCACCGATGACAGTACCTTTATAAGTAGTATACATTGGCTGAAACTACATATTGGCATCTTATACATTACCTTCTGAGAATGAGCAATCTCAACGATCAGCGGCAGGAAATATCTAAGAATGCGCAGTGCGCTATTCTTCCGCCGTGTATTCTTCCGCCATGTACAAAAGGTGCATTCGATGCCAATCAGAGGTTCTCTTTCAAAGACCTCGCATGGGTATTGGCTATTTTTTTACTCGTTGGGTTATAATGAGCTAAAGCCCATTAGTCTTCTGAACTTTTCAGATTACTTTGAAGTAGCCAAAGACTTTTCATTAGCACGGAGGTGCTTCAAGATGCCTGTATCTTTGCTTTTTTAAATGGGTTAAGAATTTCTTATAAGTTCTTTAAAATATTTACTACTCTTCAGGTACGATCGCTGACTTTGCTTATGACTTGAATTTGCTTCATCTTATTTGGGATACTCAGTGTAGAGTCGAGTGACTCATTTGTGCATTTGTTTATACTGAAACTATTCTTATGAAGCTTGCTGTTAATTAGATAAACCCAAAACTACGCTGAACATGATAATTAATAAGGATATTATCCAATGAAAACAAAAATGCTTCCACCAATTAAGTAATCATTAAAAAGCTTAACAGTTGCATATTTGCAAAAATATGCGCATTAAATAGTTTGGTAGTAGTTTCCATCCGGAAACAATTGGCAGCCGGCTTAGTCGAACTTTCCCAACCCCTCGTCATGTGTGTGTGTGTGTGTGTGTGTGTGTGTGTGTATGTGTGTGTGTGTGTGTAGCTGCAGAAATTTTGATACATTTGTTTTGTATAATTCCAGCAGCAGTCGTCCTCGTTGTTGCTGCTGTTGTTCGTCGAGCAATTAAGCGATAAGCAGGCTAAATACACAGCATACCAGCTGCCCCTCGCCCCCAATCTCCTCCTCATTCATTGCCTCTCTAGGCTTCTCGTCTCATACAATTCTCATGCGCCGCAACAAAAAGCGCAATGGGCAGCATACAAAATGAATAAAACAAGCACAAGGCTGCCATGCCTGAAGTAGTAGTGAAACAGCGCTGGCAAGCGAAGGGAGCGAGTGAGGCGGGAGGGAGTTGCGGCGCGGCAGCTGAATGAGCATGCCGTCTCTTTAGATGGAGATAACTACTGGAAAACTCATTAGTTGGAATTATAATTAGACAATTATTAGGTTTTTACTTTGTTGCCATTGCTGTTGTTGTTGTTTTTTCTGTTGCTTGTCGCAATGCCGCAAAATGTTGGCCATTTCGGCGTCCGCAGCAGCTTATAACAAGTAAACTGATTAAATTGCTCATACGTCACGTGGCCATGTTGATGCTTGCTGGGGGGCTAAGGCAAGGTAATGTAGTTGCTGTCGATGCATTGATATGTCCTGCCTACATTGTGCTCTGCAAGGTCATTGACTATGCGCCAAGCGACACTCAATGCGGCAGACAATGAAACTCAGGGTCCTATTAACACCTGGCGTTAAGTAACTTTTAAGCAAACATGTATGTGCACATACACACATGTGTGTGTGTGTGTGTGTGTGTGTGTGTATTTAAATACATATTAAAAATAAAAGCGGCCAAAGAAAATGTTGTTGTAAAGAGCAGTGGCACAAAGTAGTCCGACCAAAATAAACGTATAAAAATAAATCCCAAGTAGCAGCGTGTAAGTGCGGGTGTGCCTCTGTGTGTGTGTGTGTGTGTGTGTTTGTGTGTGGTTAATAATCTTATCTTGAACTCGGCAGAAACAGAAGCCATAGCCGTGGCCGTGGCCGTAGTCAGCGACTGTGAAAGCAGCAGCCCCGGCTCCGGCTCCAGCCATGGATGATGGCATTGTGGTTAAAGGCAGCAGCAGCGATGGCGGCAGTCACAGCGGCAGCAGCCAACGGTAAATACATATGTCTGTGCGTGCGTTGCTGTGCGAATGCCGCCATTTCCATATGGCGTCATATTGCTTGGCTGTCATGGCGGCCACGGCAACGGCAACGGCAAAAGCAACAGCGACGCAAACAGCGACTGCGACAGCTTCTGCTGTTGGGTTTCATACAATTGAAATTTGTAATTATTCAAATCGGATTTAAATGCACACACACACACACACACACACACACACACACACACACACACACACACAGAGCCTGTGTCTGTGCGCCAAAAAGAGACAGTGTGGAGCTGCCTGGCAGCGCTTTAGTTTCGTCGCCATACAATTTAAGGCAGCGGCAGCTAAAAGTAAAATAATAAAAAAATAAAAAAATAATATTAAAAGTAAGTAAGAAAAAAAAGTGTAGCCTGCTAACAGGCGCACAAGCAGATCACAAATTGTGCGAACAACCAGACAGACAGGTGCATAATGAGCCGCTATTGCTGTGTGTGAGTGAGTGAGTGTGAGTGAGTGAGTGAGTGTGTGTGTGTGAGTGTGTGCGTGCGACAACGCCAAATTGGATGAAAATTAATTCATTTTGAAGCGTTAAGATTCTTTACGCGCTAATGAGTTGGAGTGCGTCTCTGCACACACACACACACACACACACACACACATATATATATACACATGTATATATATATACATATATATATATATGCATGTATTAAATTGTGTTTATGTGTGGCAACAGCTGTTTTCATGCCTTACCACTTTTAGCCACAAAGTATTATAACTTTCACACATACCTACATATAGTATGGGGCACAAAATAATAGAAACGGGATACGTGTTTTTTTTGCCAGATTTTTATGTATTTCAATAGAGTTTACAGCCAAATTTTCTACACATACGAAAGCTAGCTTTTAAATTTCTGGAATAAGCAATTCTAATGTAAAAATACTTAGAACGTATTAGCATACGAACGCTTCATGGAAATGGAATTGAACCGTAAACATTTTCATGCGATTATTTTTTACAACTTCCGACAACACAAGACAAAACGTCTTAAGAAGAGCGCTTGAATGGGATTCATTTCATATTTGTCGATTAAGCAGCAACACCATCGAATTTCGTGAAGGTGGCCAAAAGCACTCGAAAAAAAAAACTGTTGTGATGCTTCAAAAGACGTTTATAGGATCATACCAAGCAAGTAATCTTGGATCTAAGCGAATGAGCTGGAAACTAAATACCTATGTACTGTATGAAGCGAGCCAAATCCAGCACGCAAAACGTCAAATTAATGGGTCATCCGGCGTACGTTGCCGATTTGCACCCAATACACTCTTTTTGTTCTACCACATTAAAAAAAAAACGCAAACTCAACGTCTTGCGATATCTGAAGAAGGATGCATTCAAAACACATGTGCCGAAGATATTGCGTTCGGAGTGGCAAAAGTGTTTCAAAAATTTTTTGCAAGCGTATGTATGCATCGAAAATCGAGATGAATATATTGCTTTTTAATGCTCTATTTCCGAAAGATGAAAGGCTCACTCCGTGTAGTGAGCGGGTTAGGGAATAACACCTCAGCAGGTCAAAGCTTGGCGACTAACAATGACACTGGTTTCTTTCGTGACCAGTAGAGCCACCCCAGAGTTTAAAATGGTTGTGCGTAGGGTTGGGACCCACCACGTAAAACCACAATTCCATTGAAAGAATGTATTTACTTCAGGCGGTTACCCGATAATGGGTTGTTATGGCCAGTTAAGCAGAAGAAGAGAAGCGTTTCGAACGAGTGTTTTGGCACGCTGGCCGGAATGTCCCTAAGAACGTCGGTTGATGCCTTTTGGATAGGTGATTCTATTGTGCAATTTTTGTATAAAAAAATGAGTGATTAGCATTTAAGACAAATCAATGTATTGGAGATATTGAATGCCATTTCCATGTGTCTTAGCGAAGGTTTCGACAAAGTTTTGAAAAAGTTACGCACATTTCGATTTCTTGGGGTGTCATTACTGATTTTGGATGACCGATCAACATGTTTATTACTTTCCGGTGACTCCCGATATTCTTTGAATCGCTTGCACCAATAATGAACCGCTTTGCTATGGTAAATGGTATAAACAACTATGACCCCAAACTTGCTCTAACAATTGATGAGTTTCGATCTTTGTTCATGAAGGATGTAGCTTTCGAACGCATATCAATCGGTGGCGCCACCATTTATGTGTGTTTTTAATAACTTCTACTGGCTAGCACGACATTTGGCATATAAATTTCCTATACAGAATCAGGGATGGTCAGCAGCTTAGGTTGGGTGCAAAAACTATTTATTGATGTGAAACTTTAAACCAATACACCAATGAGCTTGAGAAGTTACCAGCTCATGCGTATTTAAGATTACGCCAAATTATAGCGTTACGTGACAAAGGTGATTGCAATCTGTACATGTGGGGCTTCCCTCTTTCAAGAATCCAAACTGACACCTTTTTGTAGAATTGTTAAAACCGAACTGACATAAATATCATTAAACATAAATTATTGCAATAACCATAAAATCTGATGTCCATGCATCCTTTGACAGCAAAAGTTTTTCCTATTTTGCCTACAAGAACCGTGACCGAAATATTAAATGTTAATAAAATAAGTTTTTCTATGAGATTATTAATCTAATTAAACTATTTTCAAATATTTACAGCTTAACTCAGTTATAGTGACCAGAAATCGTAATTGAAAAATGAAATCACGACTTGGTAGCTCTAATTATAGGATTGTCTTTATTATTTATACTGCCTAACAGAAGAAAGCTTGGAAGTAACTTCCTGGCAAAGTGTCTTACATCAGACCTTACATCGGTAATAGGTTGTTATGTCCAATCAAGAAGAAGAGAGAAATATGTCTTACAAAACCAATTGACGAATAAATAAATCCAAGGCAATACATTTTTGTAGTATAATTTTTTTCCTAATTTCGCAGACTTTGGTGTTTTTTATAGATGCAGTCAAAAGCCACTACTATTGTTAGTCACGTCACATATCACTCCATGCTTGTTTGTATCTTAAGACCATATTCTAGACAGCTCATATCTTTCTCACTCAATATAATGCTAAAAAGGTGCTATGCAAATGTAAAAAAAATCAAAAATTCCACTTCAAATTGAAAACCTACGACAGTCACGTGCGTAGCCATGCCCATATTAGCTGTCCCGCCTTATTATAGTATTTTTCCATTACTTTCATAGAGTCAGGATTGAAATCCTTCAATGGACAGAAAATACTCAAAAAGTTACAGTAAAAGTATTCCCTTAAATAATAGAAGCTTTAATACCTAAAAAGCGCTAAGCATCGATTACCTGTTGAGTGGAACTGCCAAGCTATCGATTATTGTGGAAGTTGCTTAGTTAAGCAAAGGAAAACTACGACAAAGTTCGAGCACAATAAGTTGTAACTTAATCGAAATTATCAGTTCACTAATTACACGCACAACGCAAATCACATTCAGATTGACTTTCTTACACTGGTGTTGCAAGCCGCAGAGCTGCTGCTCGTACAAACCCAAATCAATAAATTACGATGGGACAGCAACACTCACGGTTGCAATCCCAGGCGAAATCCAATGCCAAAGTCTATGTTGAAGTCCCAGTCGCAGTCATTGGGTTCCAGCACTAAAACTGCTATGTGAAATCAAAAACATGAACCACCTGAAAAAATAGCTATCACAGGTATGGCGCCGTCTATATACTCTTATTTGGAATGAGATTTATTGAAAGATAGATTTCTGAGATTTTATATGGCCGCCCACAAATCCACGAAAAAGTTTAAATAAATTTATCAAAGACAAAAATTTCCATGAATCCCAAGGAGCTGGAGCAACCAACTTTTGAAATCCACCAGTTTTTCAATGCAATCAACAAATTTTCACATAAAACTTGATCAAAGCTATCTGACAAGAATTTGGAGACCTTGACGCCCTATCTTAGCATTTTACATTAAAACGACGTTATTTTCTGAATAATGTTCGTTCACTATTCAAATTAAGTTTGCACTTTGTCGCGAATTTTCTTCGATATGCAACAAATATAAACATCGTGACCAGAAAGTTTCAGAAAATTCTAAAAAACGAAAAATTTTGTATCTTCAATGATATTAATTTTGTCTGCTTCAAATATGCCCCTTTTGAAGCGATACACATATGCAACATCCTTGTCCAATCATTAAAACATGCCTTGTATGCGTCGGCCGGGGTGTCCTTCAGCATCCTCAGCGAATTTACTTTTACGATCAAAAAGTTACTTGGGTCCAAAACATTTGGCTAGTTTTTCTCCTTCCATTATGATAATTGTTGGCTTGTTAGCATGTCGTATTCATAGACCAATGCCTTGTCACCCGTTATGATCACACCGAAAGTAGAATCGGAAGTAGCACGATCCAGCATGTGTAAGGAGACCTGCTCATGATGATGTTTTTGGAGGAAAGCAGCGATGCGTCTCATGCCCGAATTATCCACCAAAATTAAACGAGCTACTTCACGACTGATGTTTAGCTCTATCTCTCTAACACTGTTTTCGCACATGATTTCTTTAACTATTTTAATAATATCGTCAGTGGTAGACCTCAAAAGAAGTCCGGAACGAGGCATGTCTTCGACTGTCACTCGACCATCTTTAAAGGCATTGTACCTGTCATAGGCTTTAGTTTTCGACAAAAGAGATTCACCAGTAGCCTTATCCAACATTCGCAATGAATCCGCACACAAAATTTGGCACACATTTTTTGTTCTAAATGTCTGATACATACTATTTCCGATCAATTTTGGGTTTTTGATTTCGAAACTGGAAATCGTTTTGGATTTTCTATCTTTTCTATAAATTTCGGTTCAATGTTTTTTAGACGGTTTTGTTATACCTTTATTCGATCGCGAGTTACAGTGTAATGAACTCCAAAAATTCAATTAGAAAATTCTACATTTTTTCAAATTCTAAAGTAATGAAATTATTAATTATTCGATAAATTGATTGAACACCAATTTTGGTAGCAAAATGATGAAATTATTGGGGAATATCGAAGAAATGCCATAATCGGGACTTTAATTGAAAAAATAAACTTTAAAAATAAAAACAAAAACTAAAAAAACAAACTATTTCCGGTAAATTTGGGGTCGCTTATTTCGATGTACAATTTTACAATTCACTCCGATTAATGAATTTCACAGTTTATATGTTCAGCTTCTTCAATCAACTTGGCAAGTTTTAATCGAACTCTGGAACTCGTTTACAACTTGAATATACTCTTAACTCAATTGAATACTTGAACTTTGGTAACTCGACGAACTCTCATCTGCTGCTGTTGTCTCCTTTCTCTTATAGACTTTTGCCACTGAAAGTTGCACTACAAATGCTACCCCAAAGTGCCTTGAAAACAATAACTTATAAAATTTTATTCTTCTCGAATAGAACTACTGATTCAAGAAATAAATAGAATGAAACATATTTTGGCTTGGTAAACCCATAAATCTTGACCTTTTATGGCTTAATTTCAAGCACTCGAATTGTATTCGTCGTGCGAATAAATCTTCATATCGAAATTTGCTTTTAACCCCACTGTCATAGTCTTCTCTGTGGCTTTTCCATTCCACGACAGCTACATTTCTAGAGAAATTAGCTGTCCTCTGGCGTATAATCTGACTGCTTCTTTTTTAAGATCCTCGTTTTCGGAAATGGCACCTATATCAGTTGACTTGGCAAATATAAGCTTCATTGTATTTCATCTTATATGTTTCTTGTAAGTCTTTTGTTTGTTTGCAATATGGCCATTTTCATCCCACTCAAAACATGTTACTTCAGCTTTTCTATCTCTTTGTCAACAGAGCCGAAATTATAGCAACGCAACTCCATCTCCTGTTCGTTTTGCTCGAACACACCTTGGCTATATATGTTTTATAGCCATGTGCCAGCACACCGCTCAAAAAAAACAACAACAAATATAATACCTTTCTCCTTCTCCTTTACATACAACTATTGGAGAGCATGCAAATATAATTCAAGAAGACTCACATAGCAATATGCTGAACTGTTTTTTCGCTTCTTCCTATCCGCAATTCGTCTCATAGAAATGCAGCAGTGATAAGCTTGAAATTCTCTAAAATCTGAACTTCAAACGATTACAAAATTAACAAAAAGTCAAAAGCGTGCGTAGTTCCGCCGTAAAACCCTAAATTACTAGAAAATCATTTATATCTTTCTCTATCTTTCCAGCTCGCCCTTTCAACTTTGCACAGGAAAATATGCTATATTGGTTTGAATTTATCTTATTTTAACCTCATTGCAGAAATAAATAAGCTCTTTGAAAGAGTATGAAAAAAAAGTTCATGCTAAATATGTTTTATTCGTTTTGGTTATTATGTAGACCAAATATACAGTTGAAGCAACGCCACATGTGTGTCTCTATGTGTGTGTGTGTGTGTGTGTGTGTGTGTGAGTACGTGCCAATGTGTGTGTTTTATTTGAATTTTTGGGCTGCAAGTGTTGAGAGTTGCACCGCTGGGAATGGAAAGTTTCAACACTTTTAACCCTAGATGGGCATCTTTAGTCGTTTCGACGACGAACAATTTGGCACTATTGGCCATATTACGGCAGCTTCCCCTGCATAATGGTAGATGCAATGATGGAGCGAGAGCCTACGGGTTTGCATTGTCCATCAGTATTTACTATAAAACGTACAATTTGCGGGTATTTGGAGCAAATTGATGTATAAAATCACATGCCATAGTCAATTTCAGGCACGCCCAGAAGCAACAGGAAGCTTTAACCCAAGGTCACTTTCTGTATATTTTCGACCTGTTTTCTAGAACTAAGCATCTTCGAACACATTGAAAAAGCATCTTCTTAAAGGAAATGCTAATATAGCCTTAAAAGATCCCGAAACAGGCCATTGAAGTTTTTAAAAGCAGATTCGTACAGTAAGCTCAATGTGTATAGCATATGCAAAAAATCGTAGTTTTCCTACTTTTGGCCCCGAAATTTGACGATTTTGGTGGATTTAAAACTATTTTCATCTCAGTGTATTATGTTTGGCTCACTCTTCTTATTTATGAAATTTACACCATATAAAGACTACTGGCAAATTCAAAAGTTTACATTTGGTAAATGGTTAGATGAAAACTAAAGTGAATATAGGCAACAATGTTCCAACCTCAGAACACTTATCTAATGAATTGCAATGAAAATGTATGTATACTTGATGTAAACTCATGTGAGCCTAATAAACACAGCAGAGTGATCTTTTGTCAAAACAACTCTCAACTTCCCGCAAAGCATTTGCCATGAATCCTAACTTACCTCTTAACATATCGATAAAAACTTTCCATATATGATCGCGACCATAATCTACGCTGTCTGTATCATACGTATCTATATGAGTTGATTCAAAACTAAACAAATTTTCGATAACTGACTTTAAAATTGGCCCTTATCGAATCTGATAAGCTTGATCCTTGCGTACACAAAATAAGGATGACCACAGAGGGTTAAGCAGCAGCTGCCAAAATAAACGCTTGCAAACAGACTAACAAATATAGAGAAATTGCGTTAGTACAATTAACGACCTTGAAAACATTTTTGACCCACAATCGCCAGCTGCCTGCAACTTCTGCAATAACCTTAACTCTCTTGCGCCCACAACTTTTGTGCTCCTCTTACTCGCTCGCTCCCTCTGCCGTTGTTGTGGGTTAGTGCGTTGCGTTGTTTTGTTGCGTCCTGTGGCACATTTGTCACATGGATATGGATGCGACACATGGTACAGATTGAAGTGCAATGAAATGTTGCCACACACTTATACGCACACACGCACACACGCACACACATATGCACTCTCATGTGGCACAGTGGGCAAATTTTGTTGTCAAACATTTGACACTGGCTACAAAATAGTATAAAACGAAGTTTAAGCAAAGAAATGGGAGAAAAGGCAAATCGCTGCATAGGCAAAAGACTAAAACGCCCAGTCAAAGTTAATAACCGATGGCAGAGTAACAACAAAACCAACAATAACAACAGCAACAACATAAACAACAGAAAAAGTAACAACAAAACGTGCCCTTGCCATTTGTTCACCACATTTTATAGGTTTACATTTTGACTCTTACAGTCACACACTGAGAGAAAACTATTGACTGTTATAAATTGAGTGCAAAAGTGTTGGCAGTTTAGGTAAAGTTCCTTCATCAAGGTAGCCGGTTTGAGGTCATGCTAGGCCATTGACGATCGCCCACAGGGAAGATCGCCCTCCCTAATACGTTTCAAATACGCTGAAAAGTCGAGCGGGTAGTGTCTCCGGCTGCTGTAGATGCTCAAATCCACAAAGGCGGCATGCCAGAAATGCTTAAAGAACCGAGTAGAGGATTATATAGCTGCTCTGTGGTATCAAGGATCAGCCGCCTGTTCACAACGTTAACCGCAAGCTAAGCGGCAAGCAGGTGACTAATCGACCAATACAATATGACCAATAGTCACGCTTTGGCTTCTTCTTCTTCTTAACTGGCCATAACAACCCCTGTTATCAGGTAACGGCCTGATGTAAATACATTCTTTCATTGGAATTGTGATAAGATATGATAAGCTTCAGACAAAGCGATGCCCTCTCCTGCAATTGCTCCATCTTTTTTATAAAGAAGATATTTCGGAGGAGCCTTTGCGGCTATTGAAAGAGAATCCCGGGTGGGTCCCTCTAAATGAGAGTAAGTCAAAGTATTTGATTTCTTCGAGTAGAGCGTCACCGAGTTTGGACTCTCAGATTGACGTTGGAAGGTAGACTTTTAATGTTCTATTTTGTCTATCCTTACACCATCGCCAAGAACAACGATGTTAGTCTGGAGCTAAAGCGGAGAATTACTCTTGCCAATTGTTGTTACTTTGATGTCAGTAGGAAAATTAGTAGTGGAGACCACTCTCGCCACACGAAACTTACACTCTATAGAACGCTTACCCCTCCCGTTTTGCTGAAGCATGGGTGATGACGCAGTCTGATGAAAATGCCCGTGGAGTGTTTGAGCGGAAAGTAATCCGTAACATCGTTGGCCCTTCACTTCATTCGATGGAACCGCGAACGCTGTGAGGTCTATGATGATATTGAAATAGCTAAGCTAACTTAAAACAAGCTCCTCCACTGGCTAGGTCACGTTATGCGTATGGGTGAAGAAGCTACTGCATGAATGATTTACATTGGGTTTGTTAAAGGAAATCAAAGCGGCAGGCCATGTTTCCATTTGGGATCACCCATTGGAACAGGAATAGTGCTTTTCTCAAAGATGTCAAGGGTTTGACTCGAGGATTAAGTAACGGTGCGTCTTGCTATAGTCAGTCTGACGCAGATGCCCTTGTAGTGAAAACTACTCCATTAGATATTTCCCTACATACGATGGAATGACGAGTTGCTTTGCTGCCTCGGTAATGTTGGGCATATGAAAGAAGAAGCTTTCGGGACAAAGGTCCACGACGAAAGTGTAAGTCGTGTTCTTGGAAAAACTAGGTGAAGGGCACACTAACTACCTTTGGTATCATTGAGTAGATAAGTTGTGTTCAAAGCAGAAGTACCTGTGGGAGTGTTATGGAAGAAAAACAAAAAATATGCTTAAAATAAGGAAAATTATATCGAAATCATGAGTCAGAGCGAAACTATAGGATTTTGAGTACGTGAGCGTTTGGTTTGGTTTCCCCGTGTGGTGAGAGGGTTAGAGAATACCGCCTCAGCAGGTCAAAGCTTGTCGTATGAGGCGACTTACTATGACACTGGGTTCTTTTGAGACCAGTAGGCCTTAAAAAGGTTGTGCGTTGGGTTTGGGACCCACCACGTAAAACCACAATTCCAATGAAAGAATGTATTTACATCAGGCCGTAACCCGATAACGAGTTGTTATGGCTAGTTAAGAAGAAGAAGAGCGTTTGGTTAAATACTAAATAACTTAACTTACAGAAACAAGTGTAAGCTTTTTTCCCCTTGGTTTCTTGAGATCACATAGAAGTCAAAAAAGGTGTTCGATTTCGAAAAGAATTTACGTATTTGTGAGCAGAAGCTAAAGGGCTAACTGTTTATTTGCAAATATCGCCAATATTTTAGAGCTGTAACATTTGCATACAAGCGTTATTTGTGTAAGAATTGAATTTGAGCTTCGTAGGTTATTTCTTTCAGTGCATATATACCCTGCCGGCCTGACTTATATACATATGTGCGCAATGTTATCTGCTCGACTGGCAAAGAGCCGCTCCCACTGTAGTGCCACCCAATCCCCGCCCAATCCATATGGGGTGCCCCAAGTCAAAAGGTGAGCGTCCCAACACGCTGCCACTTGCACATGTGTGCACCACTCTGCTATTTATTTTTTTCAAATTCTTTTTGCTCTGTTTGTTGTTGTTTTTTTTTTTTTTGTGTGGCAGTAGGGCAAAGTTTTTCTGCAACTACAATAATTTAGTATAGTTCAAAAAGTTCCGGCAGAATGTAACCGTGTCGATGTGTGTGCGTGTGTGTGTGAGGGTGTGTTCGTTTGTGTGTGTAAAGTTTATTGGTAAAATTTTATTGCAGATTTCTGCACAACGCCCACAAAACCACCCAGGAAACTAGTCCAGTACGCTTGCCGCATCTCAGGTTTGCTGGCAAGATCCCCAGAATCATACCCATGTCTGTGTCCATATCCGTACCCCTACCATTGCCTTCACACATAGACCACGTTCATTTTTCGGCAGCTGCCGTGTGCGTCGTCTTGTGAAAATATTTAGAAAAACTTTTGCAATTTATCTGTTTCATAGCCCCGGCAAAAAGCAGCGCCCAAGCAAGTATCTTTACCTGTCGCTGCCAGGCTTAGAGCAGCAGCAGTAAAGGAATGCCGGCCGGGGGCGGTGGCGGTATTACGGTCATGCCCAAAATATAAGAAGCATCAGAAAATACCCATGGAAAAAGCCAAAAGAAAAACCAACGAAGCAGCAGAGAAAATGTTTTTGAGCAAAAAAAGGCCAAACGACAAACCCATACGAAAAACCAATTGCAAAATGAATCGAGTTAAAGTAATTTGGCGACTAGATTGGCCGCATGCTGCAGATGGCCAAGTGTTGATAACTGACGTACTACGCAATGAAGTGGCCCCATAATATATCATTAGACTTGTACCCGCTCCAAGTGCGCCTGGAGAGGCACTGTACCCAGCAAACAGCAGCCGTCAAGCAACCCGGCAATCAGCCCGGAATTTTAGTGCTCTGCCAAGTTGCAGCTATTATTAATTGGCACTTGAGCGAGAGTGAAATTGGTTTCTGGCTTAGAGTGTGCGTTTTGGCCGTATTAAATGACTACCAACTGTTGGCTACTGACTGCCGTCTGGGTTGCCATTTTTTCTCTTTTTTTCCTCTAATTGGCAATCCTTTGTGACATATGCACAGACACGCATATTTGAAATTGCATCGAAATTAAAATTTGCAATATTCGACAGTTTGCTGTTGCGGTTTTTGCAATCCAATTGCATAAATATTGCATTCTGGCATGTAGTATTTATTGTATCACATCGCACTGAGAGGCACAGGAGAGACCAGTCAGTTTATATACCCGAGTGGACTCAGTGTTGACCTGACGATTTGAAATATGGTGTTGGTGTTTACACAACCAGAGACAAAAATTTATTAGAAAAATTCTATGGTACAACTTGTGACCATATCATGCAACACATTTTCATATATTTTGCATCACATACAGGGCAGTTTTTTTCGATTATCCTTTGCTCAAATCGATGTTGAAATGTTCATTGGAATTGAATATTAGCATATATTTATCGGTCAATATCGGATATCCCTTTTGAGGTTTCTTACTCTTACTCTTCTTCTTATTCTTCTTGACTGATCTAACAAATCGTTACAGGGCGCTTTCTCCAATCGGTGATAAGAAAGGTAGATAACCTTCGCCCTCTACCTGGTCCTTTCAACGCACTCTTGGCCTGCCTTTTCTCTCTCGTTGGCTCTTCTCGACAGCTGCGTTCAAGACCCTTCCCACAGCAGCTTCTTGAAAACATGACCAATCTAGCGGAGTAGCTGGATGTTAATTAGCTTTAATATGCCGTCGTATTCTTTGCTGTTTTCTAAGAGTATAAGATTATCCAGTTGCTCGCTCATAGAGAGCACTAAGCGAGCAATTACCTGAACCTTAGCGGCTTTTGCACGAGAATCTGCTGGAATGGGTCTGGTTGTAAATGAGAGCAAGACGAAGTAAATGCTTTCTTCGAGTAGACATACACAGTGGTTAAACTCTCAGAATGATGTTGAAAACTATACTTTTGGTATCACCAAATGAAGAAGGGGCGCGCAACGCAGAGACGTCTGTAGTTATTGCCAACGTCAAAAAGCATAACTGCATCAGGCAGCGTCATCACCCATCCTTCAGCGTCATGAAGCAAAACGGGCAGGATGAGCGTCTTGTGGAGTGTTAGTTCCGACTGGCGAGAGCGGTCTTTACTACTCATTTTTCCACTGAGAGCCAAGTTTCATCTTTTGGCATGAGCAAACTTGATTTGTTGTGACATCTTCGGTGTTGGCAAGATAGATGATACGCCTAGCTACATCAATAGCTGCCAGCTCATCGAAAACATATATGTACTTTGTCTTGCTCTCAATCAGAACCAGACCCTCCACGGCCGCTTCTCTATCAATAGCCGCAAAGGCTTCTATAACTGTTCAATAGTTCAATATTGTCCCGTGCCGTTTTCAAGAGCGCATTACTTTGTCTATAGCCTCGCTTTGTATCAAAAGGTACAGAGAGGTTCTTCCCTACCTTGATGGGGCTGCTTTTGTAGCTGAACGTCAAGTTTGCAAAAATACCGAACTCAGACAACGTGGCGTTTATATGATCCCTCAGCGGGCGATCAAATGCTGCTTTATAATCAAAAAATGACGTATGGCACGCTCAATAGGGCCTTATTTGCGATAGAAGGGAGACTGATACCACGGTAATTAGCGCACACCGTAGTGTCATGGGCAGGGGACACCAAGGTTCCCATCCAGCCATATTGTGCAAAAGAGTTGGTGCATACACCCTACCAAATCACTGCTGCGAGTCTTCAATAACTCTGCAGGCAGTCTGCGCTGTTTGGAATGGTGTACGACCTGGACATCTGCTGGGCCTTAAATTGCTGGTGTCGTTGATAACCGCTTTTGTACTATTGGTATCAATGCTTCTTCTTGTCTGGCGCAGATAAATAATACTTTCAGTGAAGGATTATAGAGTCCTCTGTCCTTCCATTGGAGAACTGCGCTCGGACCGGCTCTAGAAAGCATGATTAATGGTCACTGTGCACATTAAAAGATTTCCATGGAATTGGTAGTGACTAGGAGTCCAAATTATATTCAGCTTTCGTGCGTTTCGAGGCGGTTCAGTGCCAAGCCAGCAGTTCCAAATTTCCTACTGGGCTGTCAATTAAGGCATATTCTCGTAACTGTTCTAATTAAGTGTGTGTTTGTCTGCCTCACACACGCTCTAAATGTGTTAAAGAGAGTGGCTACAGCCGCAAGCAGCTACTGATGTTTGTTGCTTGCGTGAGAAGCATTGATTGAGCGCGTTCAAGGCCGCGTAGTCTGAGACGCAGGCAAGCTACAAGTGGCTTGTGCGAAGCTCCAAGAACCGTACCTCTGCTAGAAAGCAGAGTTATATTTTTTCCACTTTTCAGAGTAATACTGTAAAATTATTACTTTATTTTGTTTATACTATTATTACTTATTCCAATCGTTTTGTATATCTTAGTAAAAATAAGGCACGTACAAACCATAACCAAGAATGAAGTTTAAAGCCTTTTTGTTCTTGGCGCGTAGCTTTTAATAAAGTTTTCCACTTTCATTTTATGCTAGTAGAAACTTTAATGATAAGCTATTTCAGTGCCAAAGCTTCAATCGACTTGACAATCGAAATGTCACGCACTTATCCATTGCCTCATCATCGATTTATTTGCCAAACATGCAAAAATAAGTCAAAACAAGCCTAAGGTGTTCACACACACACACACACACACACACACACACACACACATGCACACACACACACACACACATGCACACCCACTCACACACATATACAAAGTTGAGTAGGGGTACCAAAAAAGGCAAAAGCCTGAGCAACAACTACACGGAACTAAGCCCGACCAAGGCTCACGTATTATTTTAAGTAATTGTTTTAAGATTTGTATGCCAACTGTGCCGCCTGCCAGCCATTTTACTTGTAATGTACGTGCACACACACACTCACACACACTCACTCACACACACTCACACACACTCACACACACATATGGAAATACATGGACATACATATGCGTCAGCTCAAAGCAACAAAAGGATTTCTCTAAGCCAGCAAGCGAACTTGAAACAGCTGGCAACGCAGTAGGTTCCGCCAAAGTTGGGTACTAACCCACCGCAACCACGCACGAGACTCCCCCTAAGTTCAACTAGCTGCCGCCCCAGACGCCTACGACTTTTACCGTGGACATATGCAAAAAGCAATGAAAGCGGTTGCCATGTTTGAAGTAAAGGAATTGGTATGCTCTACAAAAATTACACTAGACAACAAAAGAAACTAGTGCGCTTGGCTCAAGCCTTCTAGCAAAGCTAACGAGATTTCACAATATGAAACAAAAGTTCAAACACGCGTATATTTCAATTGCTTTCATTGTCCTGACACCCGTAATCGAGTTAAGGTACACATAACTTGTCAGAGAAACATCAAACAAATGTAATCAGAGTTCCAATTTATCTCAAACGGAAGTAAAGCTTTTTGATAAGCGATTTGCTGAATACGTTAATTTCCATACATTAGCGAACCCTGCCAGCAAGAACGAAGAACAAATCTTAGATTTGGAATCAGTTATCTCGTCTTACCGGAAACGGTATGTTTTAGCAAAGTGTAGTAGCTTAAAGGCAAGTTCCTTTACCGATGTTTGTAGTACTGTTTCAGTTCTTGGCAGCTCGCCACATTGGATAAAATCTCTCGTCTTTTACACTTTTGCTTCTAGTATTTCCAGAAGACTTCCAATTGATTGAAGTACTACAATTACTGTTATCGACCGGGCAAGCTTTTTTTGTCAACAATATCGGTTGGCCAGGTTTGGTAGTCAGACTACCAAAAATGGCGTTCCCTGAGAACTAGTGAAATCCTAGTTCGCATTCCGAACTCTAGACCAAATACGTTTCACAATAGTGCTTTAAAATTTTCTCCAATGAAAAGTTGATATCAAAAGTAAAGCGGGGCTGCCAACTCAGTTTGAAGAAATGAATTTGAAAGAAGTGATCATAAAGTTACTTAAGCCTGTAGCTCACTATCTGATAAGTAAGCTGAGAGAGTTGTGTCTCGTCGAACGTCGCCACTTTTGCATTTTCACATTAGATATCGTGACATATATTATGCCCAAGAGGCTCTTTAGACGACATGGTAACTTCTACTCAAAAGCTATACAATTCCGTCACAACTTTTTACAGCTATAAAAACGAATTAAAACTGGGCGGACTTCTTGAGTGATATCAAGGATTTACTGAACAGCATCGGAATTGTAAAATGAAAAACTCTATATTTTGTTAAAAGACCATTTCAAATAGAAAACTTCGGATAATTGTATTTCTTTGATCTTACCTATTGACGCTGATATTGCTGTTACCATGCCTCTTGCGTTGCTCTTCTGAATATCAACTCCGAACTTGGCACACTCTCTGCAAGAGTAGTTACAAACAAAAGAAAAAAAAATGAGGGCTGGGTAAAAAACTGTATCCGCCTCACTTGAGGCCGGCGGGTCGTAAGTGCTGTCAACGAGCCTGGCGCGGCACGCTGCCAACTGTGTGGGCGACTGTAAGTAAGTGGGGCAGGGCTCCGGGTAGCTGGGTTGGCACACGCGAGCGACACATGTTACTCCAAAGTGCTCCGGCGAGGGCCGAGCAGCGTAACTATTGTTAAAAGCGTTGGCAGTTTGTTCCTATATCAGCAGCCCCTGTCAGCTCCGGTCTTCTAACATCCTCACATACCCGGACCACTCTCTATTTATCACTCGCTCTCACTCTCTCCGCAGCACTTACTACAAGTTTGTTGAGTAGCCGACGGCGCACGGGGCCCCTATGACATATTGTATCCACAGGCGTACGTGTCTTGTATACTAAAAAAAAAGAAAGTTTTCTTCCAACTTCTGTTGCTTCCTCTTCTATTGCTGTCACTTGTTGTTGTTGCTGTTATTGTGTGTATTGTGGTTGCTGGCCCGGCGGTCTCTTGGTTTGTTTACGGCTTCGTCCACATTCACGTACGCCTCACGCCGTACTGCCACGCCTTGCCCAAAGACCCGCCCACTTCATTGGCTCTTTCAAGCTTTTGCTTTGGCTTTGCTTTTTATACGCGCTACTCACACACACATACATAAATTATATGAAAGACATATTAGTTGGTTGATTTTGATAGTGGCCAAAAGTTTTTTGGTAACAGTAAAATGCAGCCAGAGATAACAACAACAACGCAACACATACACAAAATCAAGCTTATAAGGATGGCCGTCGTCTCGACAAAATGCCAACACAGATTTGTTTATTGGGCTCACATGATTTGACTATAGCTTATAGAGTAACATACCTATAAAAAATTTGATGCATACAGTCCAGATACCATTGAGGGGTATGGGCGTAATAGCGGTAACCGTACTACGGGGGTAGAGGGGATTTTGCGAAAAAGGTCAAAATTGTTTGGTTTATAAGCCTAACGTACCAAATTTGGTTAACACAAATGTTAACTTTAACATTTCTGTAAAAAGTGAAATTCTGTTACAGTTCACAGAAGAGGGGGTCTAAAATGGGCACATTATTAGCTATATCTTCTAAAATTCTTAGCCGATATGAATCATTTTTACACTACACAAGCACAGTTATAGTGTGCATAACTGTGCTAAGTTTCAATTGGCTAACTTTTATGGTGTGGGTTAAAACAGCGAAAATCTGTCAAGGGGGACTGGGTGAGATATCGACATAATTCGACAAACTTGCACTGAATACGTATAATGCGCATCTTTTGGTAAAAAAAATGTTTGATCTAGCTCTTATAGTCTCCGAGAACAATACGGACAGACGGACATGTCTATATCGACTCGACTATTGCTCCTGACCATTTTGCCCATTGAACTGCCATGCCTTCTTCTGCCTGTTACATACATTGCACAAATTTATAACACCTTTTTACACTTTGTGTACAGGGTATAAAAATTTGAGTTTTTTTTTGCGTTTTAAAGTAGAAATACGAAATAAGTTCAAGTTTTCATCCGATCGTGGTGATTCTTACATAGTGGCCTTCAAGGTTCCACGTCTCATTTACCTGCTGAAACCAAAGAAGCATAGGCAATTTTGATACTCTTGTTGATCTACATTCTGACAGTGTTCTGTGGTGACTGTGGTTCCTAGTTTCGCACACTCAGAGAATCCAACAGGTGTGTCTCTCTACTTGAAGAATACGTGATATTATTTAATGCGTGCAAAAATAATCCATTTACCTTATCGCAGCAGTCGAAAAACACCACACAACCGTGACGACTTACGTGCCGTTTTTACCCCCAAGACGCGGCTTTCGATATTTCTCATAAATGTAACTGCAAATTATGCAGGTGAGAGTACGAAAATGTAGTCATTCCATTTATGTTCGATACTAGTATCTTAACCTCCCCAAAGACAAGATTCCAGTTTTTCGAGACGAGAGTATGATTAAGTTTGTAAAGTTGTGCAAACTGTAGACTTGTAGACTTATACCAACTTGATTGTAATTCCATTTACACGTTTCATGAACGACAAAACCTAGGAAATTGAAGACGGTAAATACCATCATGAGCACTACAGCTAAAAAAACAAAGCAATACAAATTTATTTATAAAAAGGTTATAATTATTGCCATGGATAATGAAATCTACTACCAAAATAAATAGGTAGAACTGTTTTTTTACTTTTCCGCAAAAAAGTATTGGGACTGGCCAAAAAACTAAAATCTCTAATTTTCGATGACAACTTTTCCGGCGATTTGGAGTTGTTTTTGTGTTGGGCATGCCTTCAAAGGGTTTCCTATTAAAATTGACAACTCTAGTCGCTATAGTTGGGTGGCCAGAGGAATAATAACGGTAAATAATTTTCTAGTACTCTTAATTTATTTCGGTTGTTTTGATAAACGTGCGAAAAAGCATGAGTTGGTTACCAACTGTTTTTTTTAATGTTCTTTTATAGATTTTTCCTAGCTAGTCGTTTATATTTATCTATGTATGTCATCGGCAAATCTCATCCGTTGTCAGAACAATAACACTGTACAACAAATTTAAGTTTGGCGTCGGTTTTTCAAACGGAAATCCACATTTTTATTTTTTTATTTATTTTTTATTAATGGCAATCAGCCTGCTAAAACTAAGGCTATAATCGCATATGTGTGTATGTACATTAACTTAATGGCAGATTGTAAAATTTAAATTCTATTACCTAATTATTATTATAACTCCAATAGAATACAATATTTAATATTAAGGAATATTTATAATATTAAGGAAAAAGAGATAGGTAATGAAAATGCGCTGGCAATCCTCCCGAGTCACCAATTCGGATTCCGCAAAAGACACGGCACCTCCGAACAAGTGCCCAGAGTTGTACAGCGGTTTCTCGACTCTTTTAAACACCGGCAGTGTTGCATTGAATCATTCTTAACGTTATGCAGTTTATTGATCGTGCCTGCCACGAAACCGCCTCTTCAAGGTCTCTACCAAAGGTGGAGCTCTCCAAAGTGGGCTCAATAAAAGCCGGACTCCCTCAAAGAGGCGCTCATGGCCACCCATGATGACGGCGTTGCCATACTATCCTTAGCATCCTCCGTACAAGAAGCCGCGGATGACTTGCACCAGGAATTGGAAGAAGTAGGAAAATGGGCAAATCGATAGAAAATTCAGCTAAACGGTAAAAAATGAATCGTTGCACTGTTCACGCTGAGGAGAGACACATGGCCCATTATCACTTAATGGGTATATTATCCCAATTAAAACGCGCATTCCTACCTTGGAATCCAACTCGAGTCAAATTTACTTGGGGTCATCACATATCGAGGACCATGATGAGATATAGGAAAAAACTGGCAAAAATGGAATGGCTGCTATGCAGTTGAAACAAACTGTCAATAGAAAACAGTATTCTGTAATACAAATGTATCATACTACCAATCTGAAAGTATAACGTTCAAGTTTGAGGAACCGCAACTTAACAAAACAAGGTAGAACTGTAGTATTTAAAAAGTTACTACTACTATTGCTGTCGCAGCCTACTTTTAGGCAGAAAAATAAAAATCAAAATATTTGCGTAAAACTCCTTTTATATGTAGGTACGTATAAGTTATATTAAAAAGCATTAAATTAAAAGTTGAAGTAGCTAAAATCTGTTTCTTCTAACATATCAGTACAGTTACTCAATACTTGACATATATCAGTAGTTTTATGCAGATATCCTTTTTTTGCGCATAAGCCTCTTAACAGCTTTAACGTAACGATACGAAATTGTGCAAAACGTATAAACACACATGCAGTCGCGTCATTATCGATAAATTGTTTGGATGCAGACGTGCATACAAGCGCAGCGGCCAAAAGGCATTAGTATTGGCGGACTTTTTAAGCCTGCCCCACAAAGTGGCAGCTCGTAATCCATAAAGCTGGCCAACAACAACAACAACAACAACGGTAAAGTTAAGCTAAGCCACTTGCTGGCTTAACGGCGTTGCCACACAATCAATGCACTTGAGCTTGGCCCTGGCTAATGGTTAAAGTTAGACGCGAAGCGCGCAATTTCAGAGCTCATAATGTGCAACACTTGAGGCGCCTTCAGCTTAAATACGCGTGTAGCAAAGATTAAAGTTTGAGGCGCTGCAACTGTTATACGCCTACGCTTTAAGTGTGCTACATATACGCACAAAATTCGAACTGGCCGGCTTAAGAGCGCGTCTAAGAGCGCCCACAGCGGCTGCTAAGAGAGCGAAACGCGAGCGTACGCACGGGCAGCAAAGCGCCCGCTTATTTGCTTATCAGCAGCAGCAGCAGCAGCAAAGGCCAACGCTGCCAATGAAGCGGCCTGCCTGACCTGCTCTGGCCGAGGCGCAACAGCAAGCGCCTAAAAGTCTGCCAGGCCTATGGGAATAAGTGCGTCTGTGTGTGTGTGTGTGTGTGTGTGTGTGTGTGTGTGTGTGTGTGTGTGTGTGTGTGTGTGTGTGTGTGTGTGTGTGTGTGTGTGTGTGTGTGTGTGTGTGTGTGTGTGTGTGTGTGTGTGTGTGTGTGTGTGTGTGTGTGTGTGTGTGTGTGTGTGTGTGTGTGTGTGTGTGTGTGTGTGTGTGTGTGTGTGTGTGTGTGTGTGTGTGTGTGTGTGTGTGTGTGTGTGTGTGTGTGTGTGTGTGTGTGTGTGTGTGTGTGTGTGTGTGCTGTAATAGCGGCATCCGCTGACATTGAGCCGCACTACATAAAGAGCATATTACACGAACGCTGCGAAGGCGACTGCGACTCCGACTGCGACTCCGACTGCGACTGCGACCACGACTACGACTTGCTGCGACCGAGTTCGAATGTTAGCCAAAGCGTTCCTTTCGAACACGTTCGTTGGCAGCTTCGGCTGCGCTTTGGCTTCGGCTTCGGCTCGACGCCGTTCGTTTGGCTGTTGTTTGGCTTGCTTTGGCTTGGCGTGGACTCGACAGTTGGTTATGAAATCTGAACGTGTTTGCACGTGCCGCACGGAGCAGCAGCAGCAGCAGTAGCAGCCAGCAAATAGCAATCAGACTCTTTATCACACAAAAACAACAACAACAATAATAATAATAAAACTTTGCCAAAAACAAAAACTCTAAACCGAAAACCCTTAACTCAAAAAGTGTTTAACAAAATCACCTATACACACATACATACATATATGAAAAAGAAAACCTAATCAAACGCCAATTTCAAATCGCGGCTCAAATCTCAAAACGCTATCGTTATCAAAACGCCTCAATCAACAAGCTGCGCGTTGCAAGTGCTCTAAATTAGAACGTTTTGAAGAAGAAAACCGGCGGCAAAGTTTCAACTAAATTTTTTTGTACTTTTTTTTCTATCCGCACAATGTGTTAAGTTGTCTCTGTCTTAACTTTTTTTTGTGTTTTTTTTTTTTCGTCTTGGGCCAATGTGTTTCGCGTGTGTTTCTTGTGGGCCAAATTTTTGAAATTTGGATTTGAAGTCACAACAAATCGAGAAGGCAATAAAAATATCATTAGAAATTTAATAGTCGATTTTATTAGCACATTGTGCAAAGCATTCAGTAATGTTTCCAACAAATTGAGTTAGTGCCGAGTTTTTCCAGTGCATTGTGAGTATGACCAAGTTCTATCATTATATTGAAATACAACGTTTTAGCTTTAAGAATGCACCTTTTTTTTTTGTAGACTTTGGTGCGTAGTTGTCCAAAAAGCAATGGAAAATTTTAATGAAAAATTTAATGAGACTTTTTTGAGCTTTTGTCTATAAATAGCAAAACTTGAAAAGTGCTCCCTTAATAGAAGTGACTTTGCTGTCATTAAGGCTTAATCAAATTTAAATGTGCCAGAACTTTATGCGGCAAATTGTAATTTGTTACCAAAGCAAAAGTGACTTTAAAAAATGATAAGCTCATTGTTAAACGTTTCAATTTAGCTTCAGGTGTTGTTTAAATAAACAAATGTCTGGAATACCTTTGAGTTTTAACACGTTTTAGCAACATGTTTAAGATTGAGTTGATTTTTCAACTATTGAATTATTAAAAACTACTTAGGAACTTAGCTGTTGACGAACGCAATTTTCCGCTGCTATAATTAATTTTTATTGCATAAATTTGCCAAGTGAATTATGATGAAATGTCCACTATCGCATACTTGGAAGCAGCGGTTGTAATGGGTGAAAATGCTGTGTATGCCAAAGGTGTACCCCAAAAAACCACAAAAAATTTAATTCATACGAACTAACATGTCCAATTCGGTGACAGAGTTTCAAACATTCAAATTCACACTTTTTTGCATTGGTAACTTTAAACTTTTTTAACGTTTTTGACGCAACACGTTATTAACAGGTACAAAAAGTTCAGTGACAAGTTTCAAGAATTTTTTAGTGCAGAAATGAAAGTTACTGAAATACGCTGTATATGACGCATTTTTGAACAAACATTTGTTGCCTCTAGGTTTTGTGGTCTCCGTATAGACGGAAATGGCTTAATCGATTACATCGATTTTGGTTTTGACGATTATTTTCGCATGCAGTTAATGGGTCCGACACGTTCACACAATATGATTTGCACAAGCTTAATAGACTGGAACGGTTTCCGTGCTTACTTGCCGTGACGCGGCATTTGCTGTTCATTTGATTTGCAGCATCTTATGTATTGTCAGGATTTTAACAATTTATCTGAATTTTAATTTTAATGCATTTCATTAATATACTCTGTACACAAAGTGTAAAAGGTTTTAAAGATTTGTGCGATGTATGTATGTAACAGGAAGAAGGAGGCGTGGTAGACCAAATGTTTCATGGGCAACAATGATCAGAAGCAATAGTCGGATCTTTGTAGCCATGTTCACCTATACATTTGCTCCGAGACCATAAGAATTAGAACCACATAGAGTTTACCAGAAGAAGCGCATTTTCTTAGAGCAAAGCTAGTTAGTTTATCGATACAAGGCAATATAATAGCCACGTTCCCTAGACATGTTAGGCGTATAAAAGGAACAAATTTGACCTTGTGCCTTGTATCCGTCAACGCTGCGATACTAAAGCTTGCACAGAAATCCGATTGATTCGAAGTAGAGTATAGAGTATTCCACAGTCTGGCATCGCTCCGACTGTCTGCATCTTATTTTTTTTTTTCTTATATAGGTGTTTTTCCGCCAAGTATCAGGTCGCTAAGTACATAAACTAGTTTACTAGTTATTTTTGAAAATACTTCCGATCAAAAATCGAAAGCACAAACTGAATTGCGAATCATGGCTGAATTACAAATTATCATATGTTCTGCTTAGGTTCAGATTATATTATGAGCGACAAGTTCAGGAAGAATATTTCGCTACAAAGTGTAATATTTTTGTTTACGAGATGAGCTACTTGGGACTTGAATATTTGAAGTCAGGCAGTCAATGCAAAGAGCATGAAAGTAAAAAAAGTGGAATCCTTACAATCAGTAGACTGTAACACATGTGGGTTTTTTTTACTCTTTCTCAATTTTGCCTACGAGTGAGTTGGTCTGATAGAGATAGCAAAACAAGCAGCCTCACATGCACACTGTCTTGGGAATTGTCGCTTTTCAGCTAAAATTTTCAACTTTTCAACGGTCCACGATTCCACTTTATTACTTTCAAGCTCTCTGCAGTGGAGGTGCATCAGGCGTCCTTGAAAACTGTTTTGACATTAGCCACCAGGACATCAGCTGGATCAGCTCGTCATATAGTCAGATAACTAACAGAGTTTAGGACTGATTTTTACTTCTATCTGATATTGGTAGTGGTTTTTATTAATAACTGTTATACAACTGTCGTTATGAGATATTATATCATATTCTTTGTAGATAATATAAGTCAACATCTAGCTAACATTAAGTGTATTTTTAGATTACCTAATCCAAATGCCATTAAGATTCATGGTGATTAAAAGTAGTTATGCGTTTTACACCAGTGTTTTGTATTCAAACTGAAACCTTCTCTTATTTTTGTATTTCCAAACGCACCCCAAACCAAGTTTTGGGACAAATTAGGAATTAAAAGATTTGCAAAACTTATTTGTAGGAGTGTTGCCTTTCAAATTTCGGAAATAGAGTCTAAGAGCACAAAATAATCATCTCGATTTTCGAAACACTTTTGCCACTCTGAACGCGGTACCTGAACATGTATTTTGAACGCATCTACTGCTCCTTCAGGAGGCGTAAAACGATTACAGAAAGTAATCTTTGGATGCCAAGTTGGGAGTAAAAGTCGTATAACCGAATCACTGAACGTTTTGGTTGCTCATGAGCCTTTTGTATAAGCCAATGTGTGAGAGCTCGGATTGACTTTTTTAGATGTTGGTTTTCCTGAACTATTTGCAAACTTCCAGCAAACAAGTGCTTGTCTACCATTGAGAATTAACATATAACGTTTCTATTTATATGGGTTTTTTTTTTGCTCAGTTGCATAGATCAAAGATCTTACAAACAGCTTTTAAAGCAATCAAATCTTTATGACGGACAAATGTTAATGTGATATTGAATGCACACTTTTGGTGCGCAGAGATGATAAAACCTTACGTTACAGAAAAATCAGTCTGTTTTTGGACGACCTTTACAAAATTGGTCGGTGAGCGGCTACAATGAACTTCTAAAAACCACCTAAACTGTGTGTTGTGAACATCAAATAAAGTTCATTGACGCATAAAAATATTCGCATTTTAATTCCATATTTTGGTCAAGCATTTTATGAGCTGGTGAGACATTAGACTTTTCAAATATCACGAACTGTGGGCTCAAAAGTAATTTCAATAAAAACGTTCGTCAAATAAGTGTTGTCATTTGTTGAGTTACAGGGCTGCGAACAAATCCGAACCATTTCATCTAACAATAGGAAATCTCAAGTCAGCGATTAGCTCTAAAGTCTTCAATTCTAAAGGTTTCTATTTGCATACTTCTTTGCCGCAACAGATAATAAAATCTAAATGTTGGATAGTTGTTTTTCGAAACAGTTTCAATACAGACTAGTTTGAACTTAGAAATTAGTTAAGACTTATATATAAATGTTTTTGAACTTAGTCAGGCTGCGAAGTTTTGTGAAACTTTTTCTAATCGTAACAAATTTATGAAGTGCAGCATGCTTCAAGTTAAAACCTTGGCTTAGTGCGTCGCATGAACTTAAGTAAGATAAAACTTTCTTATTTGTTTCACGCTTTTCGCAAATTTTTGGAAAAATCTTTGAAAATTATAATTCATATTATTTTGTGCCACTTTTAGCTAATTATCTAAAAAACAAGATTAACTATGAAAAGAGCTGTCAAATGAATACTTAATGAACTTAAATTGAGTTGTTGCGTTTAGTGTCTTTTGATGGTTGTTGTTGCTTTTCTTAGGACTTAACCTAAATTATTTATAGTTGTAATTGATTTTCATTAGATAATTAATAAGTTCGACACATGGCAAGAAGAGCGCTTTACTAACTAGTTTTTGTGGTCTTGTTGTTTTTATGGCTGACCCAAGGATGCTATGCACATGATCCCAAGGCAGCCATAAAGCAAAAGTTAAGCAAACAATGGCACAAGTGTGTGTGTCTGTGTGTGTGTGTGTGTGTGTGTGTGTGTGTGTGTGTGTGTGTGTGTGTGGGCATGTAGTAACACAAGAACGTCGAAAAGTCACAAGGCAAATAAATGGACGAAGCCACTAACTGAGAGGCAAACAAACAAAAAGTCAATATCGATGAGAGTGTCAAACGGAAGAGCTGAGGAAAAATAAGAAAATCTGCAAGCATTTAGCCAAACTCAAATGTGGTTAATATGCCTTTAAGCCATTGTCCGCTTTCTGTGCACACAGTAGCTATAGTTTGCTTGTATTTGCAGCTGTAGTTGTAGCTGTGCATATATGCCAACATCTGCGCTATATGCTCAAGTTAATTACTATCAATTAATAGCTAATCACGATAAATGTGTGCAAATGCAGGCTAAAGAGCAAGAGGGCGGCCCAAGCAAGACTCAACAGACCAGCGAGGTCATTGGGGTACAAAAGGTCGAAGGGGTAGAGCAGCAGAGCGCTTATCATGAGCTGGACTGTAGCTGGAGGGCTGATGCTGTTATCGTTGCGGCAAAATGCGAAGACAGCAATAGGACTTGGCGCCCCGCCAAGCATATCCTGTTGATTTGTCACACGCGGCGTATGAACAATGTCTCGCATGACAATTAAAAACACGCATACGCACTGTAAGCCAGCCAAAGGGCGCGCAGCCCACTGTGTGTGTGTGTGTGTGTGTGTAACAAGTGATTGGTTGTGTTCATCAGGAACACGACAATGACGTCG
The DNA here is from genome assembly GCA_035041775.1 of Chymomyza caudatula. Classification (NCBI taxonomy): domain Eukaryota; kingdom Metazoa; phylum Arthropoda; class Insecta; order Diptera; family Drosophilidae; genus Chymomyza; species Chymomyza caudatula. The sequence goes on from JAWNKW010000149.1 coordinate 2,706,249, forward strand.
ACGCCAACAGCGACGCAACGTCGCAGCGCAGCTTTATGTCGCTGTGTCTGTGTGTGTGTGTGTGTGTGTGTGTGTGTGTGTGTGTGTGTGTGTGTGTGTGTGCGTGTGTGTGTGTATCGCTGTGTTTATCTTGCCTTACAGCACAATTGTTGACAGCTTGCCAAAACAAAATGCTTTGTGCCTTTTTTTCCAATTTACTTTGTGGCAGCTGCTTCTGTTGCTTCAGATGCTTTCGCTGCCGCTCTAACTGTATCTGTATTCTCGTACCTGAATACAGTTAGAGCGGAGTGGCGGAGAGTGGGTTTTGTGGTACCCATTTGCACCTGGTAGAGTTATGTCTTGGCTTCTCGACACCTCCAACTGTGCCCACCTTCGCCCAACGTACACAACTGCGCTGCTGGGCGTATGCTCCAACTGTACAATATATCTATCTATCTATCCATCTGAGTATCCATGTGTGTGTTTGTGTGTGTAGCTGAGTTTTCCAGCTATTGCTTATCAGTCTGTCTATCTGCAACTTTAATATGATACGCCTTAAATGGCTTCGCACAGAGTTCTTGTGTGGGACACGTGTAACTGTGTTCGAATTGAAGGGAAATTAAAATGTGAACTCATCAATTTTCTAATAGCCATTTCGGAGATACATTTTGTAGATACATTGTGCTTCATCCATCTATCTATCTTTTATCAATCTATGATTTGTTCATCATGGCTCTTTTAATGGGTTTCCCTTGCAAGTATTTAGTATACTTAAATTGTGATTTGATTGTTCATGCTTACACATAAAGAGGAAATATGGGAAAACATCAACTTGTCAGCTTATTACTGTACAGGAGACAGCATATGGGAAATGAAAATATGAACTCATCAAGTTCTTTTGTTTTGCAGTCTTTTGCTTACGCTTGTGTTTGTCACTTTTCAATACCTTTGAATTTGTATGCTGGCAAATTAATCTAGCAACTTTTAGTCTTTAAAAGCGACATTTTTATGTACCTGAAATGCCTTTCAATGACACTCCTTTGTTTATTTGATGATTTTGTGTGTTTTTCATTAAAGCATGTAAAATGAATCATTACTATTGAAAAGGTGTAAACGTCTATGTATCCAAAGATACATCGTTTGAAATTTGAAACACGCGTTTTTTGATTTCAGCAGTTCAAAATTGCGTTTCTTTTCGTTTTATGTCTTTGTAGGCTTCCTTTCACTGTAAATCTGTTAGCTATGAGTAAAAGTTGTAAGAAGTTTCGTTAGAGATGAAGAGCTATGTCTTTTCCAGATACAGCCTATTTCTTCAAGAGTTAACTTCTTGAAGTTGAAAAAAGTGAGTTTTCATCATCTTTGCGTTACCACGAAATCCTGCCGTCTACAAACAGATTCGAGTTACAGTAGCCTTTTCTCAAAAACTTTTAATAATAGTTGGTTTTTATGATTTTGTACACGAAAGCTATTCAGATAATATATTTGTGTCTTACTCAGTTCTTTCGAGTAAAGAACTAGAGCATGTTGTTCTTCTCGCGCTTTCAATCTTCGAGATTAAAATGCTCTTCTCCTAGCAATAATTTATGTATATACATTGTGCGATCCAACTTTTTTTCTTTAAGAAGTTAAACACAACATTTTTCAGCACTTTATACAATATCCCATACATTTGCATACACGGCTTTTTCAAGAATAGAATTGAATATGGTGATACCACAAAGCAATATATTTTTTACAATATTTTTGGTTTTCTAACGTTGCGGACATTAATGTCTTAACATTTTTTTGCTTATAAAAAGTTTTAGCACTATTAAAGCTTTTTTTTACTATCAAAATATAAAAAAATTAGTATGAAAAAAGACGTTGCTAAAAGAATGGGGCATATACATTTTTTTTGATAATTTTTATGACATTTTTTGATCTGCACTAAAAAAAACATACTTAGGCGAAAACAAAGAAAATTTATATTAGTTTGGGTTTTTCTCATTTATTGCAAGTTTCAAATATTAACTGATGTTATAGAAGGGAAAGGGGGAGGGAAGCCAAGGTCAAATATGAATTTTTCAAAATTTTCATCTAATTATGTAACTATACTTTTGAATTCAAAGCGTTTTTTTTACAAACTTTAGAAGAGTTTCATAAATACGCTTTAAACAAGTGTTAACAGTGAGATATTTTTTGTGCGAGAATTCGTGAAATCGGCAGGGAAAATAGTGTTATGAACGAAATAAAGAGAAATTATTTCTTGTTTTGAAAAGTACAAACTTGCAAATAGTAATTTCGAATATTCATTCATATGTCATTCAATATTTATCAATCGATTTCCAAATCAAAAGCCTTTTCGCTTTAAATTTTGCAGATCTTTTTGTGATTATAAGTTCTAAGTAAGCAAACACTTTAAAAAGAGCTTCGCTTCCAGATATTTTTTTGTCTCGTCAACATTTTCTTGTACTTTTCGGGAAAACTTAAAGCTGCTTCACTGTCTGCGATGACAGTTTTCCGTTAACTTTACACTTTACATATTATTAGAATTTTGAGCAAACTAATCGCCTTATTCTACTAATCAAAGTACTTGCTTGAATAGTTTTTTTTTATCTACACCTTCTTTCCATTACTAGCAATAAATCGTCTCATTTTTTATTAGTCTTCACATATAGTGGATTATGCTGTGAGTCCCAAACTCTAAGCACGACCCAGTTAAAGTCCGCAAAGGCTTTGCTACGAATATTAGCTCACTACCTAACAACAGGTGGTACTCCATGTTTAGGCTGTGATACAACTTGTTTAAGGTGGAATGGTGTTCCACTGTGAATGGCGATCACCCTGTTCCAGCAGAACAGGTCTTAAGGTCTGGAAAGTGCACCATTGACCAGATATACAGACTACGCCATATCCTGCAAAAGACCGAAGCATGCTAAATCGACACCCACCATCTCTTTCTCGCTTATAAAGTAGAATTTTTTAGCCCTTTGATGGATCGCGTATACGCCGCATTGTCTGAGTTCGGAATACCGGCTGAAGCAAGCAGCTCCACCAAGATATGAAAGAACCTCTAAGAAACTTTTGAAACCGACAAGGCGGTTCGCTCTTCAACTCTTTGATAGAGAGTGTGTTGTGAAAGGTCAAAGTGCATCGACAATAAGAGTGTACAGCTGCTCGCCTACGAAGATGATAACGATATCGTTGGTAGTACTATGAGTAAAGAGACGCGGCGGTTGATATGGAAGATGATATTGTCAAGGATTTCGCATACCTGAGCACCACCGCCACAACGTGGCCCGTGCTGCAGCATGGGCTATAAGGCAGTCTAATGCAGATGACCTGGATTGTTTGAGCAGAAAGTAATCCGTAAGATCTTTGGAGCTTTATGCGTTGGTAATGACTACAATGAACTCTAAGCTCTGCCACTTTGAAATAGTCAAGCGATTTAATAATCAGCGGCTCCGCTGGCTTGGTCTTGTTGTGGTTTTCAATCTGGCCCTTTAAGGAAGGCGACAAAGGTGCAGGCCTCTTCTAAGTTGGTAAGACCCGATTCAGTGCACCCTAACTGCCTTTGGCATCGCCGATTGGAGAAGGCATTGGCCTGTAAAGGGATTTTATAGCCAGGAAATAAAAAATATATTTTTGTTTCGGTTTTCATACGCTAACGGTTAACAGTTTGAATCGGTTAAAGAGCACTGCTTAACGTGCACTATTTGTTATTATGATTCGATTTTCTGCTAAAAACTAAAGGAATGATGCATGTTTACGGTTTTTTTATAGTAGCTGCTGCCATCTATGGTTTAATCTATTTCAGTTCAGATCTAATATATTCTTAAAACAGGTTTTGTTTTTGTAAACCGTTTTGCCTTTGCTACGCTAACGGTTAACAGTTTGAATCGGTTAAAGAGCACCGCTTAACGTGCACTATTTGTTATTATGATTCGATTTTCTGCTAAAAACTAAAGGAATGATTCATGTTTACGGTTTTTGTATAGTAGCTGCTGCCATCTATGGTTTAATCTATTTCAGTTCAGATCTAATATATTCCTAAAATAGGTTTTGTTTTTGTAAACCATTTTGCCTTTGCTACGCTAACGGTTAACAGTTTGAATCGGTTAAAGAGCACCGCTTAACGTGCACTATTTGTTATTATGATTCGATTTTCTGCTAAAAACTAAAGGAATGATTCATGTTTACGGTTTTTGTATAGTAGCTGCTGCCATCTATGGTACACTCTATTTCAGTTCAGATCTAATATATTCTTAAAATAGGTTTTGTTTTTGTAAACCGTTTTGCCTTTGCTACGCTAACGGTTAACAGTTTGAATCGGTTAAAGAGCACTGCTTAACGTGCACTATTTGTTATTATGATTCGATTTTCTGCTAAAAACTAAAGGAATGATTCATGTTTACGGTTTTTCTATAGTAGCTGCTGCCATCTATGGTATAATCTATTTCAGTTCGGATCTAATATATTCTTAAAATAGGTTTTGTTTTTGTAAACCGTTTTGCCTTTGCTACGCTAACGGTTAACAGTTTGAATCGGTTAAAGAGCACTGCTTAACGTGCACTATATGTTATTATGATTCGATTTTCTGCTAAAAACTAAAGGAATGATTCATGTTTACGGTTTTTCTATAGTAGCTGCTGCCATCTATGGTATAATCTATTTCAGTTCGGATCTAATATATTCTTAAAATAGGTTTTGTTTTTGTAAACCGTTTTGCCTTTGCTACGCTAACGGTTAACAGTTTGAATCGGTTAAAGAGCACTGCTTAACGTGCACTATTTGTTATTATGATTCGATTTTCTGCTAAAAACTAAAGGAATGATGCATGTTTACGGTTTTTTTATAGCTGCTGCCATCTATGGTATAATCTATTTCAGTTCAGATCTAATATATTCTTAAAATAGGTTTTGTTTTTGTAAACCATTTTGCCTTTGCTACGCTAACGGTTAACAGTTTGAATCGGTTAAAGAGCACTGCTTAACGTGCACTATTTGTTATTATGATTCGATTTTCTGCTAAAAACTAAAGGAATGATGCATGTTTACGGTTTTTTTATAGCTGCTGCCATCTATGGTATAATCTATTTCAGTTCAGATCTAATATATTCCTAAAATAGGTTTTGTTTTTGTAAACCGTTTTGCCTTTGCGCGCTGATCAACCAAATTTAGCTTTAAGAATAATATAATATCCAATTCCTTGGCTGCTGTTGCGCGCTTACTTTCATTGCGGTTCGCATACATTTGCTGTATCACCCCTAACGCACACACACACACACACACACACACACACACACACACACACACACACACACACAGACATACACAGACATACACACACACACACACACAGAGACACCTAGCGCCATGCTGCTGTCGCTGTCGTTCCGCCAATAAACGACATTTTATTATTTTCGTTACAGTTTGCTGACACTTTCTCCGTCATTCCCTTTGCTTCATTTGTTCGTGTGGCCGTGCTTTCAGCACCAGCTATATATCCGTACAACCCATGCAGCCGTATAGCACCCCGTATAGCCCACCCCTCTCGGCCTTAACCCATACGCGTTGCCACTTTTTTCTTTTTTATCGTTTCACTTACAAAGCGCCGCGCACTTTACGCTGATTGCGCGCTCGCGCAAACATTTTTCTTGGCTGACTCTGGGTCTGAGTTGGAGTACGGGTTGGGGTCCGGGTTTTTGGTCTGGCTCGTGGGTTGTAGCGTCGGAGTGCTGAGTGCTGGTCCGTATGGCTTTTGTTTTCAACATATACCGCACAGGCACATGGCACACACAGTCTCGCAGCTGGCGGAGTACGTGTCGGTGACTGGCTGACTGGGCGCATCGATATCATTGAGTTTATTGTTACTTCCTTTTGCAATTATCCTTGTTAGTCAGCGGCTGACGATGCGCAGGCAAATGCTTCGGCTTGGTCCTTGGCCGTGTTTTTGTTTGCTGCATTAACTTCGTTTGCCTTTTGCCGTGCTCTATACACTACAATCTTTACTCTATACTCTTGGGTTTTCTTTAATTTTCATTTATTTTCCTTTTTTGGTCTTTTTGCCTGCTGGGCGCTTTTGTTTGCCACTTGCAAATGGCCAAATTAGTTAACTGCAAATCTCTGGGCTTGGCGCATTGTCCCAATTTAACGGGCAGCAGCAGCGGAGCAGTCTTCAGCTTTCTAGTTTCCAGTTTAATGAAAAAGGTGCTCTATAAATCAGCGCTTGGGTTCTCTTGCTCAACTTGGACTGCCACCTATACTCCAGCTCCGGACTGATGACTGTCGTCTTAAGTGACTGTGGTTTATTACCGCCAGTTGTTGGACAGTGATTTTAATAGAGTTTGCTATTTGTCTGCATTTCAGACACGTTCCTCTATGGTTTTTCCACCTTTGAGCACCACCTCTCAACGTTTTTCTAGTATTTTTGGGTTTTTACAACTTGAGTGTTTTTCCTCTGCTGCTGTGTGAGTGTTTTGGTGTGCTAACGCTGTTTGGAACACCTTTCTGAAAGCAATGAAGTTACATTACGATAATACAGTAATGTAACAACTTTATCAAGCTATAAAAAGAACAAGCTTGCTCATATTTGAAGATAAGTTTTCTTATATTTAAGGCAAAATTTAGCTGGAGAAGATTTCTAATAACTATCTATCTACACTATTGCTAATAACAAAAAAACCAAAAATCTTTGAGTTTATTTCATATATGAAGATTAATATATCCAAAAATTTGATCCGGTACCTGTAAGTTCTGTGAACTTGAGGAGGAATATTCCCAGCATATTCAAGTTGAGTTTGATGCCCCGGCTGGACGATTCCATACAATTAAGTTTATAACAGAGATAGGACTGACAGAGGCTAAGTTGGGAGCACAATAGATACTACAGGTCGCAGTGCTTTATTCCCCAATAACATTTTTATTATTATTTGCAAGCGAGCTAGTCCTATTTTTAAACGATCTCCTCCACTATGATACACAGCTAATGGAGTCTTACTTTAAGTAACTTCCTGTTGTAGTCGACAAGTACATACATACGGTATGACACTTTAAAGAAGATTTAAAGGAGGAGAAATGGGTGCCAAAGGAACCCATAAACCCATAGTATAAAAAAGGTACGAATTCGCACATATAATTACACTGGCCTATAAAATTTAGGCTTTTTTAATACTCAAATAAATCTGGGTACAGCTGTATTAAGTTTTTTTCAGTTTAAGACTGAGAATTTTGCGAATATTATTATTTTTTGTTTATTTGAGGTTCACTCAAACCGTTTTGAAGGTGATGAATGCCACAGCATTTTTGGGTTCAATTTATAAGTTTTTGCTCATAGTTATTGACATTTTGACAAAAATATGTAAAATTTTTGCTTTTAACACGTTGACCTTTTGCAAAAATATTATTTTATAAGACTTTTCTTGAATCAAGTGTCCCATTTACGAAGGAGAAAACGAGTCATTTCGAGCAAAACGGAAACAATAGAAGTTATAAAAGCAGAATAATGAAGAAACTTATAAATATGTTGTATTCAAGGACCGTAAATAATAATTAATTATCAATTTTAAAACTAACAAAATCATAGTGAAAGAATAATGGTACATATAAAAGGAGCATACCTATGTGACTGTTGTCACATAAGCTATGCAAAACTACCTAAAATTGTATTTTTTAAGTTATACACAAAAAAATCATATATAAAACTTATGTTTGAGTTTTATTTTTTGCTCAGAAAATAAAACTTATTTTTGAGTTTTATTTTGTAATCAGAAAAACTTATTTTTGAGTTTTATTTTTTGCACGGAAAATAAAACTTATTTGTTGAGTTTTATTTTTTTACTCAGAAAATAAAAATCATTTGCTTTGATAACGCCCATGTCCCTTAACGCATCGTTAAAAAAAATTGCACGGAAATTTGGATTTTTCTTTTCTCACGAAATTCAAATTTCAAATTTACTTTTCATGTTTTATTTTTTGCTTTTTTGGAAAAAATAAAACTCAAGAAATAAGTTTTATTTTCTGAGTAAAAAGTAATACTCAAAAATAAGTTTTATTTTCGGAGCAAAATATAAAACTGAAAAAAAGTTATTTTATGAGTAAAAAGTAAAACTTAAGAATTAATTTTTTAAATGCAGTTTTAAAACATAACTTATAAAAGTTGCGATACCTGGTTATATTGATTCACCTTTTTGCTTAAGTAACTTACTTTAGAATTCAACAGTTACTACGACATGTATAGAACTGAAACATTACCATCAGATCTCTTCACTACAAAAATTACCTTTGCCAAAACTAGAATTGTTTCTAAGGCATTCTTTTTACTTTTCCACAAAAAAGTGTTGTCGATGTAGTGTGTTATTCAAATAACTTTAATAATTTCGGCTTTAGCAAGCCTATTTCTATCGTGTTGGGCATATTTTCGGAGTTTCCTATTGAAGTTGAGCACTCTACTCGCTATAGTCGGGTCGCCAGAGGAATAATAAGAGTAAATAATTTTCAAAATTTTTTGTTTTTCCCTTTTTCTTTGTTTAAATTTTTCCTAGCTAATTTCGGTTGTTTTGATACACGTGCAGAAAAGTCTGAGTTACTAACCAACTGTTACTTTTCCGCAAAAAATTATTGCGATTGGCCAAAAAAATAATATCTCTAATTTTATGTTTTTCGACGATTTAAGCACTCTGACATTTTTTCCGGCGATTTTGCGATGTATTTGTGTTGGGCATGTCTTCAAAGGGTTTCCTTTTGAATTTGAGCACTCTAGTCGCTATAGTTGGGTCGCCAGACAAATAACAAGAGTAAATAATTTTTGACGTTTTTTTTTTATTTTTTTGTTGTTTACATTTCTCTTAGCTAATTTCGGTTGTTTTGATAAACATGCGGAAAAGCCTGAGTTGGTTACCAACTGCTTATTTAGAATAATTTTCAACGCCTTTATACAGAGTTTTCTGCATTTTCTTTGCAAGCAGCTTAAAGTGCGCCATCTTGTTGGCCTTTACTAAAGCGTTTTCCACGCGTCCTTGCTTATCGCTAATAAATTCAAATTGCAAACATTGTACTGCTTTCTAGGTATATTTGCTTGTGTGTACTAACTTATATGCGTTCAGGACATATTCATGTTGCCTTCGGCTGCCACGCCCCACTGTCAACAATAATAAGCAAGGAGCAAACCCAATAAATAAACCCAGCAACGTCTGCAAAATCTATTAAACATATATGTATACCACGCACACACTCTCAACTCAACCGCGCACTAACACTAACACACAGGCACAGACACTTGGCGATGATGCCGACCACTGCAAAGCAATAAAACTGTAGCATACGCTGCGGCGCGGCGGCATTTAATTAAAAGCGTGCGAAAAATGCAACACTCAAGAAGCAGCAGAGCGGCAGCAGAGCAGCGGCAGAGGAGCAGCAGCACTAGCTGAAGTGCCAGCGGGAAAACAGAGCAAGCCAAACAAGTAACGAGACAGAGAATGAGAGAGAGAGAGCGGAAAAGCGTGGAAAAATAGAAGAAAAACAAACCAAATTAAATTAATTAAAGTGCAGAGAGAAATCTGCGCTGCAGCACGTGGAAAATTCGCTGTCAAATGAAATCAGCAAAGTAAAATTAAGTCAAACTTAAGTGAACTTAACGGTAAAGTTGCTGCAAATAAAAAAAATTGAGTATAGTAAATGAAAGAAGCATTGCATACTTTTGTGCGTCTGCCAGTAAGCACATTGCCCTTGGTTTCCCTTTTTCCCGCTTTTCATTTTCACGGCACAGCGCCTCTCATTGACCAGCAGCAGCAGCAGCAGCAGCAGCGGCGGCAGCGCAGTGAAAAGCAACAGCCAAAAGCGCTTTTCACGCCAACCGCAAATCGTTGCAAGTGTACCCACTATCGCAACAGGACTCGCCCAACCCGGCCATCCACACGGTCAAGTGTATTTTTCTCACTTTTCCAGCGCTCTTTTGTGAGAGTGCATGTGTCCGTGTGAGTGTCCGTGTGAGTACGCTTGCATGTGTGCGTGGCTTTTTTTGCAATTAGCGGAATTGTTTTACACTAGCATCACACCAGCTAGCAGATCCGACCATTGCAGCAAACTATGTCAGAGTTTCTTCAATGCAGTTTACATGCGGTTGTCACAGTTACACTGAGATTAAAAACTTTTCAACATTTTTATAAGTGATCAGTTTTGTCATATTGGAAACGATTATATGTGTGGATAATCATATTAATCTACTTATATATTAATGAATGCACATACATAATCAATCTGTCATATTACGAAAAGCATAAAATGTCGGCAAAGATGCATATGAAGATAAAGGTGAAGATGACGATTACGATGACTATGAAGATAACGATGAAGATGAAGATGACGATAAAGATGAAGATGAAGATGAAGAAGAAGATAACGATGACGTTGAAGGTGGCGATGAAGATGAAGATAACGATGAAGATGACGGTAAAGACGACGATGATAAAGAGGAATATGATGTAACTAGAAAGGGACCCGGGGCGGACTAGCGAAGTGCGCAGGGTTCAAAGCCCCCTAGTTTTGTATATGTATAAAAATATATGTCTATAAAATAAAATTTTCTTTTGGTATTTATTTAATGTTTAAAGATTTTAGACACTCATACCCGCAAAAATATAGCTATTTTCATGAATCTACTCGTTTAAGTTCAAAAAGTTTTCAGTACACTTTTCAACATTATAATATAACAAATTTTCCAAAATTGGGGCCTGAATGTTTCATCTAAATGGAAAAAGAAAATTTCAGTATTTCTTTTTTTTGACAAAATTAAAAAAATTTTTGTTGATGGAATTCACTTATTTGAACGACAGATTTTAAAAGAAAATTGAAACGAAACATTACGCAAAGAGAGATTTCTGCCGCACCCCTGAATATAATTAGAAATTAAAAAAATATTTCGTACGTTTGATATATATGAGACTTTCTCATGCTAAACGACGATATAAAATCTATAAGTTTTAGTTCAACGTCGGTTCAAAGTTTGTATCAAGCAATTGCTGATAAAAATTTTTCTTCAGCTGAGAAGAAACGGGCCTAAAATCGGCATGCCGACTTTTGTCACGAGTCGGTAAAACATTTGCGACTTATTCCGATTGTGGTCTTTAGACACAGCGCACATTTCGGCTAACGTTGACGTGCCGTTTATTGGACGTGTCGGCATGCCGAAAATCGGCACGTTTGACCGTAGCTGTAGATAGTGTTCATTGTTTGAATATCTGTAAGTCGCTTATTGGTATTTATAACTAACTGCTCAAAAGAGGCTTACCAACTTGAAACTACACTAAACAACTTTTGTTTTGAAGCCATAACTAAGATTTCACGTTAAGTTAACAGCAAACATTCCGCACATGACTTCCATATGCTTGCAATTAAACTTTCAGTGTACTTCGTGGTTTTCCCTCTCTGTGAGTCTCTCCTTTACTGTTATCTGGCAACAGCTCTTGGCTCTTTGGTCGCTTGGTTTGTCGCTCGGTTGGTTGCATCTGCATCTGTGTGTAATGTGTCCAGTATTTGGCGCCCAAGGGATGTGTGCTAAATCTTTGAAACCGCGCTTTCACACACACGGTCGCTTTTTCTCTCTCTCTTTTTGTTGAAAGCATCTACTTAAGGTTTGTTTGTGTATGTGTGTGAGTGTGTGCACACTTGAGCTGTAACCCAGTTTTTATATGTTTCAAGTACTACAAAACGTTGCCTCCCGCTTCCTGCTCCGCTTGTAGTGTCAGCTACAGCTTCAGTTTCATTTGAATATTGTTTTGTTTCATGTTAAAGATACATATGCAAACAATTTTAGAGTTAGATGTATGCAGATTATAATGTATAACCTATATAGCGCATTGCCAAAGGCGGCTGGTTTCCGTTATGGCCTGAACAATGGTCAGAAAAAACTTCATCAATCAACTGCAGACTAACAAAATGACAGTCAAAAGTTTTAAATTTAGTCATAAGGCGACAGCGTTGCTATCGCAGCAGCATCCTGTCGAGGACCTATCAAAAGCCCCAAACCACACGGCTTTCCCCCCTCTGGCGGTGGGCATCAATTTACTTGTGTAAGCTCATTTTCAACGTTGCTGTTAGTTATAAGACATAAAACTAAGCCGCTGACGACTTGCACAAAAACAAGAAGCGTAAAAAATCGAGCAAATTCTACTTTTTATACACTGAATGCTGGAAAGGGTATAAGGCGTTTGTCAGCAAGTTTGTTGCAAACTTGGTAAAGTGTAAGCTCTGCTTTCATGGAAGTCTTAATTTCTGAAAAAAGTAAGCCATCAAATTCTTGCGTTATGCTTACTTTAAAAAGCAAAGAACCAAAAAACCACAAATATTTTTGCAGTGTTATTTTAATGACATAAACTTATCAAAAATTACACTGGCTTACAAAAGAACTCGTTTGCCGCATATATGCCATGACGGTGATGACATTAATGAGCTACAGTTGGTGTTAGCATATGCGCTCGCAAGTTGGCGTCACATTATGCCAATCAAAACTCAATTCGAAGTTACATAGTATAGATAACTAGGATTCCCTTTGTCACTTTGTTGTCTACGAACTATCTCAAAACGCAGCTCTCTCCGGGCTTTCCAAAGAACTCGTACGCATAATGGCAATATATCATATATCTCTAAAATTAGACTAATTCAGAGATATGTAGGTGTAGATTCAACGCTGACAGAAAGCGCGTTCATGTAACTTTCGTTCTAGTTTTAAAAACATTTGAGTAGTTGAGGTTATGTGTAACAGGAGAGCGAGATCATAGAATAGCCAAAGGGTCATAGGTCTTTGGTAGTTTTGATTTCTAACTTCCATTTTGTCAGAATCTCTAGCCCCCACGATGATTCTTGTTAGTTTCATCAGAGGAATAGTCTGCATAGTATATGATTTATAGTAATATGCAGATATATCGCATAAAGGGCTATCGATATTTTTTTTTCTTGACATAATGATTTTATACGCATGGAAAGTGAAGCAAAAACAACTTTTGTCAACTTTGTGATATGTGAGGAACATGGGGTAGATCGTGTGACAGACAAGTTGTTCCGATAAGTTATTCTTACCAAAATATCGAATAGCGTTCAAGACGAGTACGTACGTAGGAACAAACATATTTCGGAAACCGTCAGAGCTGAAGATTCAAAATTTTGGCAAAAGTTGCTCAAAATTCCGACCCTTTTTTTGGTATCTCTCGTCCGTTTTCCCACAACATTTGTTTTTGGTTTTACAGCCTGAAGCTTGCATCTGTGTTATAAAAAGCACGTAAATTTACGCTCCTTTACCTTTTAGCCATACCGGTATGAAAATTGCCGCTATCGATTAACTTTGATTGCGCCCATGCGTCCACATATGATACAAAAAAATCATCCTAAGAATATGGAAGTTAGGGGCGTAAAAGTTTTTTTTGCTTCCATAATCATAGATTTTCCTATTTATCAATAGCTTGCAAAATAATCGGTGTTGGTAAACCGATTGCATAAATGCGAGAATCGTTAAACGTGCATCAAGCGCAGCATTCTACGAAAGAAAATAGTACATGATTCGGACTTACTTTAAGAATTACGTAGCTTATTTGCTATGCTTTTGAAACTTGGTTTTTGCTCGTAGAGTTTCAAAACACAGGCTCATGATATAAAAACTGCCGAACTTGAAATGATCGTTCGATGCGATCTGCCAATGAATTCCTATGATTCTTGAAAAAAGAGTTGACGAATTTGAGAGAAAAGAAGTGCAGATGTGTTCACATGATTTTCCTTTGTTCAATGATTGCGAACGAACCAATGAAATTAAAACCAGAAAGCGTATTACAGCTTCGACGCTACAATATTAGCTTTTAAAGCGGGTCTTTTTTTTAAGCTTTTTTTATTTGCTAACGAGCTTCGACAACCGCCAGGCAGCAGTCATGGTAGGCAGTTTCAGTTGGTTTCCTGGCAAGGAACAAACCTGGCCAGAAATTACGTTGTCCTCGCGCTTGACTCAAACGAGTTATGCTTATGCGCATTTGCCCGCGAGGCTCAGAGATTTGCGTTGCGCATTTTTTGTTCCATTTGCTCTTCTCAGTTCTTTTTCGGTTTTTGGTTTCATTTCGTTTCTTTTGCCGCAAAGGAAGTTGACAACGAAGCGGCAACAACGGCACCAACCACAACAAGGACTTACAATTTTAGTCTAAATTCTGGCGCAGGTATCATAAACCTCAAGGCGTGCCTCATTTTGTTTACATGAAATCAGCGCTCATGATGGAGACAAGTGGCATGGCATTGGCTCTGTAGCTGGAGCTGGAGTTCGAACTGAAGCTACCTCTACTCATGGCGCTGTTACTGGTTCTGCTTGGGCTTTGCTTCGGCGTCGGCTTCGGCTTTAGCGGCGGTTAAAAGAATCTTGCCAACATTACATTTGCATAATTATTATTTTATGTATGTGTGTGTGTGACAGAGACGCAGACAGAGTGCTTTGTATGGGCTTTTAAAGCAAATGTTTACATAATTTTTGCATATATTTTGCGTTTAAAACTGAACGACCAATTGATAAGCAAACCAAATATGATAAAAACCAAACCAAGAGATTGAAAGGGACATTACCAGATCTTTGCCTGGCCTACTTAATCCGATGAATAAATAACTGTGGAAACTAACTCGAAACTGACTTGAATATAGAAACATATTCATTTAAGAGCATATATTGTGTATAACCACAAAATATGTATAAAGGAGCAATTTGTTTGGCTTGGTTTTAAGAGCATTGTGGGACGTTGCTTACTTGGTGAAGTTTTATAGGACAGGAAATGATTATGGCTAATGTTGTGCACCTTGCAACATTATGGGAATCATTTTTTTGTTGAAATTATTCTTCAATCATTTCACAATTAGCTGTTTTCCCGTTTATAGATTTCCTATTTATAAATAACTAGGGGGCTGCGCTCGCAAACTCCCTTGCCACTTTCGGGGTAGAGCATATTCCTCTTCCCATTCTCGTTCTTCTTCCCGTTCCTCTGCTAATTTCCTTTCTTTTTATCTTTCTTCCCCTCTACCTCCTCTTCTTTCCCATCCTCTTCCCCTTCCTGTTCTCCATACTAAGTTCAGCTGCTGATATTGGTGCCTCATCTATTGGCAGGCTTGTCAGTAGCAGGCGTTTCCAGACTCTGTGCAAAGTTTTCATCACCTCTAAAATGATAAACTTTAGGACACGCTTCGTCTTGTAAGACTTGGCGTAAGCCCTTCTTTCAACAATTCCCCCCAGGTAGTATTCAAGCGGACTGCAATCTGGGCTGGAAGGTGGACACAAGTCTGACGATCAGAGGTAGTGCAGGTTACCTTAAAGCCAAGACTGAATCAATTTTCTTTGTGAGTTGATCGATGCCGTAGTGCCATTTCGAGATATTTCGGAAACATTTTTGTTAATTGTGTTTCATTACAAAAATAGCTGAAGAACGAGCAAAAGTGAGGAAAACTTGGGGACAACTTCATTTCATTTCAAAGCTGTGTTTTATGCAAGAACCGACTGTAAATCGGAGGCAAGGATCCTAAATTAAGGCCAATTTCGTTGCCTAGTGTTATTTATTTGAGTCAGAGAAACCACTATGCTTACTTCACTAACTAAATCGAGTCGCATTTAAGTGTAATAGATAAACTAGATATTCGAAGGAACTAAATGTGCAAATATGTAGTTCTTAGGTGAACCAATGTTATTAAACATAGCTGTCCATGACCCATAAGTAGTTTCGTGATTTGGATCAGGCGGGTTTAAAAACTGAAACTGAGAAACTTGGTATACGTGATTATTGCCGGTGAGAGAATAGAGTAGCTTGTTGACTTAATCTTTCTGACTCATGTGACACCGAAAGTGTGCTGTCGTGATGTCCTCTTCAAGGCAGGCCACCCGTATCGGACATATGCTGGCCAAATGTATTGTGATCCGTGATTAACCCAAATAGAGCTCGCAGATCTATAGACTTCACATATCCGTAAGCCTTTGTGTTGGGTTCTTTCACAAAGTGTAGAGTCACGTGACTTACAGCGTTCCCTACAGATATTGTCTGTATGTACTGCCATGCATTCAATCAATTGTGAAGCGCACATCTGCCATTCCTTTATTCTGAATACCTCGGTATGCTGACAGACTGTATAGACTTACTCTGTTTTGCCGTCATCACGGTATTATGTTGAGTCTGGCCATCATCGGTATCCCTACAGACCCTCTTATAGATCTACCTCGGGGCATTCATGCGTGCTAAGATTTCCATTAGGAAAACCGTCGGCATGAATAATTGTTGGGCAAAAACACGCCTACTCATAAAAAAAGAAGATTTGAAAAAGTTATATCCCAAAAACTTCCATTGCAATTTTCTGTGTATTCACTTTAGTTTCTCAACTATTTCGACTGTATCAAATAAGCCGTGAGCCACTGTGCGTTTACAGCTGTACATATGCATTTAATTAGTAGCTCAGATTTCCATTATTTACTTAGTAATTAGTAATTATTTTCATTAGTATGCTTAATTTTACAGTTAGAGCACAATGCTAATGAGAAATATATAACAAAAAAGCAAAGCATTGTGCAGTCGTTCGTTCTGGCATAAATAATTTATATGTATTTACAGTTTGCATATGTTAATATATGCGCATTTGGTATAAAAAGGTATTAATTTGACCAGGGTTGCCATTCTTAGCAAACATATTTAAGCCCATCAGCGCATAATTTTCAAATTTTGGCAAGTATCCTATATAATTTCAAGGATTCATGAAAGCAAGCATACAGATACACAATGAGCTCGTCTCATGTTTTTAGCTTTTTGCGAGACATTTTCGACTTCGACTAATCTGCCTTTGGCTTCTTCTTTCTATGGTTTTGCCTCTTATTGTTTCCTTTTTCTCCCACTGTGTCTATGTGTCTGTGTGTGTGGGTGTGTGTGTGGGTGTGTGTGTGCGGTCAAAACGAAAAAATTCTTGACCCTTGCACATGGCATCCGGTCGACTTGTCAGTGACACTCAAACATTGTGACATTGATTTTCATTTCATAGCCAAAGCTTGAAGTAAACTTGCATTTGCAAAATGCTTCGCCTTCATTCCCAATCTCAATCCCTTTCCCATTGCCATTGCTCGTTGCCCGCTGCCATACCACGGCCCATATACTCATTCGTTTGGCTTTTGGTTTTCTGGTCTTCTGGTTGTCTGGTTTCTTGGCATTGCTTCGGTTTTCCCTCAGCGTCGTCATTCAATTTGGAAAAGCGAGTTGCCAACAGCTGCTACTTAATTGGAATTTTTGCTCTGCAAAAAATGTGGCAGGCATTGTCATTTATGTTTGCTTTGCCATTTGCCGTTTGCAGTATCCCGTTATGCCGTTTCGCAATACGCATTCGGGATTTGGGATTCAGTATTCGGTATTTGGCTTGTTGGGTTCTACGCCAGATGGCGCCAAATCGACTGCACTGACTGACTAACACGAATAAATCTAGCCATAGATTGTTTACACACCAAATGTGTTATTCTACTATCTCTTTTGCTGACCAAAGTGCCAGAGTTAAGACAGTATTCGTTTCTAGAATAAATCAAAAATCATATAAGGATGCATCCAAGCTAAAATGTACAGCAGCAGCAATAGATGTTATTTTTTTTATTTATAGTATTTTCAGCAGTATTTGCAGTTAGGGAAGAGCTGAAAATTTTAGTTTGAGGGGACTTTCATTACAAAAGCTAACTCTTTTGTGCAAAAGAGCACTGTCAATATGCACCATGTTTTTGCATACAAGCGATTTTTGCGCATAAGCAGCAAACGCTGAAGAAAGTGCATGTAAGCAAAAAAAGTATTTAAAGCTATGCATTTAACTTCAAATTGGTACATTTTTTGTGTAACAAAAAAACTTCAAAAACTTCATAAATGAATATATAACGGCGAATAAATTGGTCGAATTGATAGGTTTTTTTCTATATTTCAACTTTTTTACAGCAAACTAACAGTTATTCTAGCTATAATATTGAAAATTGAAAAATTACACTATGCAACAAATTTAGCCTCAAATATGACCTATGCGAAGTCAGCACATCTCATAATACTCGGAAACCTTACTACCAATCGAGATGAATTGTAACTGTAATTGTAGGTACGCTAATATCAAATTAATGTTTTTCAAATGGTTTTGATGTAACTGGAATCGATTGCAAGTTACTGGGCAATACATAAGTTTTTTTTTGCATAGTTTTATATTTACTTTTCATACAATGTTTATCTTTGTTTGAATAGATAGAACTATACAATGCTTAAGCTTTAGTGCTGCAACATTTGCATACAACCGATTAAATAAGCTGGCAGTGAGAACTTAAACATGTCAAAAATGGCTTGAATAAATAAATTTATGAATTTCGCCCCAAATTTACGAAGTAGCGAAAACGATTTTTGGTACAGCACATTTCCTTACTTTTTGAAGCATTTTTTTGGCAAAAATTTGACCGGTATCCCATACTAAGAACAACATGGCAAAAGCGCGGCGGGCTTACTTATTCTGCTATTAACATACAGATCCGTTTCTCTATGGTACGATGCAAAGCTACCTAGCGTCTGTCTCAGAATAGTTCCCAAAATTGCTAGGACCAGCCATGCCATCATTCACTTACAGCTACAGCTCCCTCAACCCATTGTTGTTGCTTGCCAGGAAACAGATATTGTCAGCAAAGTTAGCTTCTCAAACTGTACTCCATTGTATACCATGTGTCTCTGATGCAGCTAGGGTGGCCGTCATCACATCGTCTATTACCAGTAAAAAGAGAATCCCTGACAGAATATTCCCTTGTCTCACTCCCCAGCGCAGCTCGAAAGAGTCAGCAAGGTAGCCAATGTGTTGAACGAAACATCTTGCGGTTCGTGGGCATCGCTCGCCGTCTATTCTCGAAGCTTCAGCACACTTTAAAGGCAGCTTTGTGCAAAATATTCATTCTGTGTCAATTTGATACTAACAAACCGCTGCAGCCAGCGCACTTACACTGTCATGTCACTAGTTTTTCTCTCAGTGCACAAGTTTATTGCGTATGTTGCTACAAAGCCTAACACCAACAGTGCCCGCACAGCGTGTGGGCAGCACTGTGCGCCAGAGTTGCCAGCATGCAGCTTATGTCACTTGCTGCCAGTGGGGCGCGGCAACAGTTGCCTCTTGCTGTTGCATAAATGTTGTAGCTTTGCAGCTCCGGCAGCGACAAATACTTCCGCAATGGGAAACGGAATTTGCGGTAAAAGCCAAAGCCAATGTCGAAACTCTGTCAAAGGGGTGCACTTGGGAGGACAAGCGGTTCGCAATATAATTAGAACGCCGCTTGCCACTTGCGGTTGTTGCAAGCAAAAAGCTAAAGGCCACAATTTGTGCCTAAAGTCGGCTTAAAAACCAAGTAAAAACTGTAGTCGAAACAAACAAACAAAAAATGGGCGAAAGCGAATTGCGAGACGCTTTAAGGGAGACAAACTTTTGCGTGAGATGGTGTAAGTGCGTGCGTGTGTGTGAGTTTACAAGCTCGTCAATTTTCAATAATACGTATTTCGATGCTATTCACATTCAAAAGTTGAAACATGCTGACGATTTAATAATTGGTATGCAAAATGTAAGCCAACCGCAGCAAAATGCCACGACAACCAGTAACAGACATTAAAGCCTTGACTAACACACAGATACACACACACACACACACACACACACACACACACACACACACATAAGTATGTGTTGTGTGCGTATTTGAGCCAAATGCCGAAACTCGGCGTACAGTTCAAAAAGACCAAACAAACGGCTATAATAACCACAACAACAGCAACAGCAACATGCAACAACAAACAACGGCAAGCTGTGGCAAGTAACTCCCTGGGCAACAGGCCACGCCCCAACAGCCCCATGCACGCATGTTGGAAAATAATAAAAATTTTATGTGCTTCAAATTTTCATAAAGCATTCAAACAATGCCCCCAAAAAAAACACGCAAAATTCCAAATAACAGCAACAAGAAAATAAGTAGAAAAAAAAAACCGCTAAAACTTTTCAATGTCAAAACGAAGCACTAATACGCTGTAAGATGCCAAAATAATTAGGGTATTACTGACAAAGAGTTCACTTAAGTTATTTTGGTTTTTTGTTAGAAATGACTTTTAACGATTTTTTGAGCATTTGGAAGTCGCAAAAAGCTTTAAACATAATTAAGTTGCATGAGGCAATAATTGCTTTTGAATATCAAACAAAGACACAAAGCTAATTCATTGTAACTTAAAATGTGTCTAATTATGCGAATACCAGCTTTTATTAGAGTTTTACTCATAATAATAACGAGCAATAGCAATGCGAGGCACCAAAGTGTTTCATTTTGATTTCCGTTTCAGTTTTTCGGACAAACAACCTCGCTGCATTGGCTTAGTAATATCAATAAATTCTAAGCAGCCAAAACGATTAGGCCAAGATAGAACTTTGCTTGTTGGGCTCTTTAGGGTTAAGGATACACTGAGGGGCCAAGTGACGCTAGTGCTTCCTATATCCTTCGACACACTAAGGCCATAGCCGGTGCATTCTGGTACTCGTTAAAGATATGCTAATTCTATATAAACTGAATGAACACAGTCGTCAATTAACTCCATAGATTTCAGATCAGATTTCACCTTCAAGTTATCTCGCCAGCTTGAAAAGTTCACTCAAACTCGGTAAAACCTCGAGGAAAAAGTATGTGATGATTTTTTGAGTGAGCCGTTGACAAGCCTACATTTAACTCGATGTGTTTCGCAGCTCAAAGACAAATATCTTGGTGACATAAGCGAGTTCACTGTGGAGCTACAAAAAGGATGCCCCCAAAAGGGGGAGACTTGTCTCCCCTTTTTGGTGCTTTGATGTGGAGCAGCATTTACAAGAGACTCAAAATACAAGCTTACGCTTACACTGTGTGCGTGTTGGTATCAGGTAGACCACGCCATAAGGATTTCACCATAATGCCAGATATCCTAGATTAAATTGACTCCTGCTACAATAATTAACATCTCTCCGAAAATCCGAGTAAAACCGGCCTATTTTTTTTTAGTCGGTAGTGACTTTTCTACTGTCCAGTGTTGAAAAGTATCTCGTGGTGTCGCTTGATTATAAGCTGGCATGGAAAGAGCATATTGAACGGAAAACTGAAGTAGCTCTCAGAGCATTCTGGCAGTGCACACGTACTTCTAGTAAAATCCAAAGTTTGAAGTCAAGTGCTGTACGCTCGCTGTACATATCTCTTAACAGGCCCTTAGTATCATACGCATTAGTGGTTTGGTGGAAGAGAACAATGGTTAAGTCCAGCGTTATGCCTGCTAAGGGATCACAGCTGTAATGAGCACTACCCCTAGTAATGCCCTTGATTAATCCCCACTCACTTCTTTGGAGCTATAAATGCGGCAAGCAGACTCAATAATAACGGAGTCTGGACGAGCGAATTGGGAGATGGTCACACACTAATAGCCAGCAAGCTATGGAAAGAGTGTCAATGCCAGCTGATAGTCTTTTGCCTAAAGTGACATTTTATAGATACAATATAGTGTTCCAGGGCAACAAAGTTGACAATGGCAAACAAAGGCTCGGCGTCATAACCAGGTGGGACTAAGTCTATCATTCCTGTCAACGTGTCAGAATTGCTTGGAGGGATAGCGGTTCACACAGAAAAAATTTGTACCAAAATTTTTAATGATAGAAGCCAATTGAAGGATCTCCAGATATGTTTTTCCTAAGAAGTGGCAATGTATTTTGTTGCTGTTTTTTTAACTGCAAATAAATTTTTACCTGTATAAAACGCAGCGTATCCAGTTCAAATCGGTAAACAGCAAGCATATTATCTTTCGAATGGTATATGTTTCACCTGAAAACATTGCATTATTGCGAAGTAATCGGTACCACGGCTGCTTGAGTGCCAAGGAAGGGTCAACCTGCTTTGATCAGCCATCATAAATGTAATCTAATGAATGATGTCATCGATGAAGTAATATTTGATTTACTTAATCCATTCATGCCCAATTCTTTATTTTAAATCCCTCTGAATACATTGAATTGTTTCATGCGGTTGATGAGTTTCAACGCTCAGCTTTTCAACTACGCAAGTGAAATGGTGACCGAAACCTTGGTTATGAAACTGGTTCCGAAAGTATTAACCGTTGAAGGAAAAGACACACAGAGTCCAAAACCCCTTCTAGAAGATGATCTTACCGCATCCGAGTCGTGGAAATTTGAGAATCAGCACAAAGCCAGCGGCTGGCTGTCGCACTCATAGAAACAGTTGGTCCCGAGTGCCGTGATGGCATGCCGCCATGGAAGGTACTCGGGACGTAGTGTGGACAATGCTCAGTATAGCAAAAACAAATAAAACCGCAACAAAAATCAACATTTATTTAAGTCGACTTTTATGGTTTCTGTTTGTACATACATAATTTTGTATTCCAGAATAATGTGTACCTTGTTTTTGGCATAGGCTGCAGCCACGCCCTTAAAGTCGCTTACGCCCTGCGTAAAACTTATAAGTCTAACAATAGCTCTTGATGTGAAATTGATTAAAAATGTTGTCAAACTTTTGCACAAAAGAAATTAAATCACATTAAAACCACATTACATACAATAGCTATTGACATTGCATGCAAGCAAAATGTAACAATACTTAAAATAATTGAAAAATAAGTAAATCAGATTAAAAAATCTTGAACATTCTTTTGTTTTCAAAATATTCATAGAGCTTGAAAACATGAATTTTAAGTAGCCCAAAACTTCATGACACAAAACTTGCAACATACTATATATATATATATATGTGTAATAATAAAGTATACACACGTTTTGCCATAAATATTTCAATCGTAATCAACTTAAAATACTTTGTTTTTCTAAAGAGTATAACAATTTGAGGATAAACAAATTAAAAGCGAAGCAAAATCCAAGAAACTTTGGTAAAACTTTCAAACAAAATTGAGCTAAAATGTATACATATATAAGTCACAGTATGGGTGTGAAACTGAAAGGTAGCAATAAAATTGCATTAAATGCATTTCGTGGTTTGAAAAAGAAGCAATAACTTGAAAATATATGCATGCATAAAAAGTTGCAAATACCAGTTAAAAATGTGTGACCAAATTGAAAATACACCGTCAACACCAAAGCGCCATCTGCCGGCGTGTAGCAAAGCAATGCGCAAAACTTTGCACAATTATGCCAAATGGCACTTGCGTGTGGCAAGTATTTTTGCCACAGCTGTGTGCTAATTTGTCATCGCCAAGTTTATCGACCTATGTATATTATATAGGTGTATATATGTATATATATATATATACTCGCTCAGCACTTAAATAATGTGGCACATTGGCGACGATTATTGACAAGAGCTTTTGGAGTTTGTATGCAGAAATTTGGCAACTCGTGAATGAGTGTCATAAATCCCAAAAGTGCCCGAAAGTTGCGTGCCTCTGATCGACGATAGAGACGGAGATGCTTAAATAAAGCCACTAACTAAGTACTTACCATAAGTACTTGATGTTCTGGAGCTGCCAGCTAATTGTTTGCTGTGTTTAGCTGACAAATTTCCATGCAAATGTCACGCAAATACGAGTACTCGTACTCGTACTCGAACTTCAACCGACAGCTGCGTCAACAGATTTACCAGTGTTGATAAGAGCCACTGCCAGACACTGTTCCACCGCACCACCGACTTACTGCACCCTACAAACTGTTGTATTTGTTGTTGCGATACTTCAAGAACTGAAGGCCTGCTAATTAATTAATTGTCCTAGTGCGGTTGCTGGGATTGGGTTTGGATACGGTCTGAGGTTTCGCACTGGTACGCTGCTTGAATGATTTATGTGCTAGAGACTAGTTAGCCAAAAGGTTTCTATCTGCAATTGTTGGTTCTGGTTAAGCACGCAAGAATAACATTTTTATTTGGGCCAGGGTCACGCATTTAATTGCTCCTCATAGAAGCACATACATTAATTAGTATGTTTGCATATATATAATGAGTTTGTTGAGTTTGGTGCAAAGTCAAGGCTGCTTAAATGGACTTGTGGTGTGTCTAAACAAGTGTCATGCACTGTAAGGAAAGAAAGGTTCTAATACAAATAGCTAGTAAAACTTGTTGCTCAACACTTATACCAATTCTACTATGTACTCTAAAACACGGATCGGCAGCTGCAGCAGAGACGTTGCAAGACTTTAAGACGATGGAATAGTAACTTCTTTGCTGCTTATGCCAATCTTTGCTCTAGAGTCTATATGAATGCATTCAAATTTTGGATCTAACAATATATTTCATACTATTTCTAGTCTACAGCAAACAGAGCGTAATGAATATGAATTGCTTTGACAAAGACGCCGAGAATAAGAGAACGAATAAGAGCATATTTATTCTACTCAATTTGCGGGAATTTGCTTACAAACAGCAGCATTTGCACTTTTATTACAAAGTTATTCATTTTGAGCATGATTTTTGAAAATATATTATTATGAAGCTTAAGTTCATATGTAGAAAAATACTGCTTGTTGCAACGATATCGCATATCGAATCGAAATGAAAACAAATCCATATAGATTCGAAATCGGTTCGAACTCATTTCGAATTTACTTTTCGAACTGAGTCGACAACCAGAACATGCCTGTTCCTGATCGGCTTTCTGTGTATGTGTCATTCTTCTTGTTAGCCATGTCCGTTTGGATACCTGAATACCAAAGTAGAAGCCTAAGATGCGCGATCCGACGAAACCAATAAGGATCAAAAAGAAGAAGAAAGAGACAGCAGCAAGTCACGAAAAGTATGAAGTTGCTATAAATCGATATAGGTGAACAATCGAAAAAGACAAAGCAAAATCATGTTTGATCGGCAGGCGGCATTTACGAGGTACGAACTTTTAGATTTATTTGCACTTGAATAACTAGAATACAAACAGTAAAACGAAAACGAAGCTTCTATAAGTTCTGTTTTTATATAAAATATATAAAGTAAGACGTTATTAAATGCAGAGTAATCTTAAACGTTATCCATAAAAAAAACCGATTGAATTTTGAAACCATAAACGTAGCATAACCGTAATAACTTTTCAGCAATTATCGAATTAAAACCGATGTATTTATAGCAGTATGAATTTGGTTTTGGCCGGTAAGCAGCAGAGAAGGACACACGATCGTTGCTCCTGCTGCTGCCATAAAAAGTGAAACACAAGACAAGACAATCTGTTTCTCGCTTCCACTTCTGGTTTTTCTTTGCAGCTATTTTTTGGCACTGTTTTTGTATAGGTATCGGTATAACCGGTATACCGAATCGAATATCGGTATCAGTGAATCGAATTGAAACCGATATTATGGAGAAAAGAAAACCAACGGTACTACCATAAGCGTAAACGTATGCGAAATAAGTTTCGGTTTGATTCCCTGATTAAAATAGTAAAATGAAGCCCCAAATGAGAAATCAAAACTCTACCTAAAGTATATCAAGTTTGGCGAACATCGCCAGTTTTGTTAAAATTCACCATGAGCCTTCTATGCTGGTAATATGTATCTATTGACGCCATCTGAACACGACTCCAAGTACATCGAGTGACCCATAGCTGCTCTTGACACACACAAAGCACGTGCAGACGATCCTCAAACTCAACGCCGCATACACAAGCATCTTGCATGCATGAAAGCGTTTAGCGATCTAAAGTCGGTCAGCAGGAATCGTGCGCGGAGACTAGAACCAAAGTATCGCCGGCTGCAAGCAAAGCAAAACCGAAACAAAACGATGTATCACCATCATCCCATCAAGTCCCGCTTCTTCTTCTTCCCATCAGAACCTGCTACATCCCGGTTGTGCAGCCGGGTAAGTTTCTGACTGCCAAGCTAATGGCGGGCAGGTGAAACGGCAGAATTTCAGCTGCTACCTAAATGGCGACCGTTAATACTACGCGTCTTACAGGCATGGAGTTACGCAGAATGAGTCGTGGAAAGGAAAGTAGAAGACTCTTGGCCTCTAAACGTGTCATCGTCAGGACGATAACACACTGAAGCAGCAAACAACACAAAGACGCAATATGTGGATGCAAATCCATTCGATTGCCGACTATGATGCACAGTTATAGGAATTTCACTGTTTAGTTTAGAGAAATATCGAAAAAAAGACCTGCGGAGCCTTATAAATAGTTGGACAGTTTCATAATGTAGTGCCATTTACCATGCGTCCCCTCAAACCGATCGATGAGCTGCCATCACGGCATATGCGCATTGTGCATAGAAAAATCTCTAAAAATGAATGGATGGCACTCAAAAAGTGTGTCAACTAATAATATCTACCAAATCGCTTTTGGTTTTTGAAACCACATTGCAATATAATCCAGTGCACTTATGAACTTTCAACTTTTTACTGAATTTTATTCTGGCTCGCTGCAAAACTACTTTTTGTGAGTTTTCATCGATGTCTGTGAAAATTGGTCTGTTTTTCTTTCGACAGAATGTATGTGAAAACCTGCACCGAATTATACCATCTATTTTACAGAACGTACAATGTCATATTGCTATTATTTTAATGTTTTTGTACATTTATCTAAACTCATATAATGACCCTGGCTTAAAAAATATTTGTAAAACATATGAATACAATTGAAATCAAAGCTCCATAAATTATTTGTCAACAATTTGCAGATTTTTACTGAGTTGGCAGTGAAAGCTGTTCTACTGTTGCACCCACTGGGAAGAGCGCGAGGGGCGTTCGATATGTTTCTGGCCGACTGCACATGTCTACCTACAACAACAACAACAAAAGAGAATGCGAAAAAAAAACTGTCGCCTTTTGAAGCGTTTTTGCATAGCCGCAACATGAGATCATACAAGCCACACAATGCCGCCTAACGCACAAAGCACTGTCGCACAATGGCCACAAGTACGTGTGTGTGTGTGTGTGTGTGTGTCAGTGTGTGTGTGTGTGTGTGTGTGCTAAAAGCCGGCAGAGAATAATGAAACGGCAAAAAAAAAGTGATAGAGAAAAAAAAGCTCTGTTAGCCATTGTTTGCTTAGACATGGTTCCACATATTTACATATAAATAAACGCGCACACACACACACACACACACCGCACACACACACACACACTCACACACACATTTACACAGTAGCACAAGAAGAACAACGTGTTTTTCAACGCGCAGCGAACAAAAAAACATTTATAATTTTTCACATCGCGTATACGTAATATTCACATCGCGTATACGTAATATGCGCTACACAAGCGCAAAACGTTGCATGCTTTTGCACGCACAAGCGTGTCCAGCCAACAACAACAACAAACAAACAAAAAAACACCAACGTAACAAATGGACATTTCAAAAAGAAAGCGACACTGAAAATGTATGAAAAATAGATGAAAAAATAAGTTAAAAAAAAACAAAAAAAAAAAACACATAAATAGCGTAGAAAATTTATTTGAGCTTATTTTGCAGCAACTGAAACGAAATGAAATTAGCTTAAAGTTATGACGACTTTGGCTTGCTTTATGCGACGACAATTTGTCAATTGACGCGCAGAAACCCGGCGCTGGAGTTGCTTCCGGCCCGTTGACTTTCAATGGACACGGCCTGGCCCAGAGCCTGCACGGCTTTAACTTTGTGCGTCAACGTTGGCCACTCAATTGTATGGAACTTTCTACTTTTTTTTTTTTTTTTTTTTTTGTTGTAGCAAACCCTGCAATTGTGGCGCAAGTTGCTCAACTGCCACGCCCAACGCCCATGCTGTCCTCTGGCTGGTTGCTCCTAGCGCTTTTTGAATTCATCTGAGTGGAATAAATACATTTTTAGCATTAACTTGCTGCTGCATTTTGAGGTTGTCTTTTGCTGTTGCCGTCTCTGTCGCCATCTCTGTTCCATTCCATTTTATTGTTACTCAATTACCAATACATGAAGTATCGCACTTTTATTGACTTGGCCAAAAGCAAAGCAAAATCTTTCCATTAACAGCATAAATTATGTTTATTTAAGCAAGCCAAATGGACGACACAAGACGGAACAGAGCCTGAGCCCAGCATAGTTGAATCTATGCAAATGCAGCAATCCCATTCAAGGATATTACAAGCCTGAAAAGAAGTCAACAAACTGGTCAGGATTTTTGGTTTGGATTCGCTGCGATTTAATGAGCCATTTGATTGGCTTTTTCACTTGAGTTTTGTTACATCATATGTATGTGTCTGTGTGTGTCTTTGTGTGTGTGTGTGTGTGTAGAATGACACCATTTGAATTAAAAACAACAATTTTTTTTTGTTATAAGTAAACTGGCAAAAGCAAGTATTGAGTTAAGCACGATTTAAACTTTGGGCAGCTGCTTCCGTCCCGAATCGCTGGACAATGTTTTGAAAAATTTGTAAGGCATTGTGGCTATAAATCCATTTATCAAGAGCAACAGTGCCAGCACTGTCATGGTAGCACCCATTATGGGCGACTCCGATTGCTCATATAGCTTCGGTTCCATGCCGGCAACCATCAGTCCGTAATTCAAGGTGCTTTGGCAAATACGTTCCACGCTGCACCAAAGCCAAACGACGCATATCTCCATACTGGCAATGCCCAAGACGAGCTCAATCAGGAATGCCACAATCCACCACATGCGTTTCTTATAGCAAGGTGACAACAAATCCAAATCGTACAGGAAGTGCAAAAAAGCGAAAAATGCAATATGGTTAGCTATTTTGCTAGCAGGCTCCAATGGAAGATCATCGAAATTAACAAAGAAGACCTCGCTCTGTCCAAAGTGCAACAGGCAGCAGATCATTACAACCAGTGCCGAAGTCATGATTGAAGTTGGTCTCTAGAAATAATATTTTAGAAATTTTTTTTCATTTCATCGAAAATAAAAGTTTTACTTACCCGTTACGGTGTGAGTTATAGAATCGAATGATGAATATGTACAGATTGAGACTGAAAAGTGTACAAATTACAGTTCAGCAAGTATGGCAAACAAGTCAAGGCTACTATGATTGAGAGTAAATCCGAAAAATGGCCTATTACGATTTAAGTCTAAAAAATTTTCCGGCTGAGGGGCTATCCCATTGATACAAGTAGAGGGATCAAATACCTGTGGGTCTCAATTGATAGTTAACAAAAATTTGGCTCTCTTGTTGCAAACATGACCAATAATAATCGAATATAAAAGTTTTACTTACCCGTTACGGTGTGAGTTATAGAATTGAATGATGAATATATACAGATTAAGACTGAAAAGTGTACAAATTGCAGTTCAGCAAATATAGCAAACAAGTGAAGGCTACTTTGATTAAGAGTAAATCCGAAAAGTGGCCTATTACAATTTTGGGCTAAAAAATTTTCCGGCTGAGGGGCTATCCCGTTGATACAAGTAGAGGGATCAAATACCTGTGGGTCTCAATTGATAGTAAACAAAAATTTGGCTCTCTTGTTGGGAACGTGACCAACAATAATCGAATATAAAACTTGCACTTACCCGGTACGGTGTGAGATATAGAATTGAATAATGAATATATACAGATTGAGACTGAAAAGTGTACAAATTACAGTTCAGCAAATATAGCAAAAAAGTCAAGGCTACTATGATTAAGAGTAAAATTTTCCAGCTGAGGGGCTATCCCGTTGATAAAAGTAGAGGGATCAAATACCTGTGGGTCTCAATTGATAGTTAACAAAAATTTGGCTCTCTTGTTGCAAACATGACCAACACTTGCATCAAAGCATTATGCACATGCAAAATTTTAGTGGGAAGGTCTAGTGGAACATCTGTCCAGCCGCTCCCACTCCACAAAGTCAAAAAACTTCCAATAAAAGCAACACTGCTAAGAATGTCAGTGGAATGGATTGACAATCAGCGTTCAAGATGCTGACAAGATGGCTCTGCAAAGCAGGAATGAAATGGCCATTGAGTACCATTTCACGCAAAACATAGTCAAATATACAAGCAACTTTTATCTCCTTAGAGGAGATGCATCCTATGAAAAGGCACACCATAGTTTGTTACAAGATGAAGGCACGGGACCGTGGACCCAAGTCCCTGAACCTATTAGCATACTTTCCAGCGTTTTACAGGCCGATGAGCAGATATAAACCTCAACAGGAACTACCAAAATAGGAAAACAGCAATATTATCAAAGAAGCAGATAGCAGGAGCAGCAGCAGGAGAGAGAATGAACTTCAAACTGTTGGGAAGGGAAGCCCAAGTCAAGCTAGGCCTTCTGGGATGATAAAACAAACTTTCACTCCTATGGGTCGCTGGACACGCTAAATCTTTCTGGGAATGAGCTTGCGTACAAACCAGCAAGAAGCGCTGCTGCGTATCCCTTGATAGGGCCACAGCCATTTTGTACCATTGAAAGGTACTGTTTTTACAAAGAAAAGAGGAAGGATTGAGCATGGACGAAGAAGCTACGTCAAGAAATGTCTTCAATGCAGCTGTCACGCCTCGTCTACGGAAAGAACACATAGAGAGAGCACCAACTACCTTTGAAAGCAGGAGCTGAGGAACCTGGAAGTGTGCTCTACAAAATTCACAAAATTGTGTAATTGGTCGTTGTATGGATAATCGATTTGGTGAAACGTAAGTCGGGTTGATCGACTTTATAGCACGTGGAATGAGGCATTTATTACGAAAAGAAAATTTTTGAAAAGCCTACTATATAGTATTTTTTCAAAATTTCGCACAGAATCTGGCAACGCCAACTACCCCACAATGAGAAACCGGAAACAATTCGTACCAATATCCGCAGATAGATTTTGTAGGAGGAAAATATAGGAATAAGAATAGGAATAGCAATAGGAATGGTAAGAGAAAGTAAAGTGAAAGTGAAAGAGGAAGACGGAGAGAAAGAGAAGAGTAGAAGAACCTTGAAGAGGTAAAGGAAGAGGAACAGGAAAAGGAAGGAAGGTAAAATATGATCTACCTGATATGAGCGAGAAGGAGGCGGAGCCCCCTCTTACTATAAAAAACCTATCTTTTTACAGTTCTAATGAGGCATTGCTTTAAGGAGCACAAAAAAACAAAACCTGCCCTTGGTTTGTCAATAGCAAAATCCAAATGTTAAAGGTTGCTCTTTTGCCCAGCCAACTAAAAGAGCCACTCACGTGCTTACCAAATAATCCCAAGCCAATTGACATAGTTTTTGTTGTTGTTGTCTCTAACGTTTATTATTTTGGGGTTTCATTTAAACTCCGGCCGTATGCAACAGAGAGTTAAGGGTAAAAAGAGAAAAGGTAACTCCGCATTGCTATGCGTTCAACTTTTCCACTTAAAGTTAATTGCGAATTCAATTTGCAATTAATGCCAATGCACACAATGACAACAATTTTCATGCAACATAAGCAACAACAACAACAACAACAACTGGGGAGAATACTAGGATTCCATTTTAGAACTCCAAACACGTTCATTTTGTATACTTCCTAGGTACTAAATTATGCAGTCTATGTTGATGCTCATTGACCTTAGACGCTTTTTGAGTTGTGTTCTGCGCTTTGTTCTTTATTCTTTCCTTTTGCTGCTCATCTTCGCCGGAATATGCTAAAACGTTTGATCCCTTCCGGCTTAGACAGCCCAAAAGTAGACAAAATGAAATAAAAGTAAGCCCGGTGACAACTAAGAGTAGGGAATAGTCCGAGTCCAACGACAATAAAAAACGCAGCGAACCACGTAAAAGGGGCGTAGACTGTATGTGCGTCTTGGGAGGGGGCAGGGGGCTGGCTTCCCACACACAACTTTAAATTTATTGCAAACCCAAAAAAAAAACCGAAACAGCAGCAAAATTATTTATTTGCTTTGGCTTTCGCCTCAACGCTGGCAATCAAAAAAGCAAATTCGTGTTGATGGGCGTATGTTCTGGCAGTTAAGGAGGGGTGATCCCCGTCCAAAAACCCCGCTCAGGAACCAAAATAGTCGACGCAGCATAAACAAAAGTTTATTTATGTGATATGCCAGAAAAAAATAAATAAAAATGAATTTGTATATGTATGTGTGGGCGGAGAGCGGTACCACACACATTTTGTAAAATGGGCGACAGGCCACAGCTGAGTCTACTCCGAGCGAAAGTTTCGGTTAGGTCGTTGGGTCCTTTGACTTTTGATTAAAGCCGTGCTTGCTCCGCTGATATTATCTGCTGCTGATATGTTGGCCAGCACACAGACGCAGCATGCACTCTCTTTCACTCACTCACTCTCTCTGCGACATTATTAGTGTTGTTTTACTTGGGTTTTTGGTCAAAGTTGTCGAGTTCATTGAAAGTTTTGCCGCAGCAGGCACGTATTCTGCATACCAAAATGCCAAAATGCTGAAATGCCAGGACCCAGGACTCCTAGAACCTCAAACCCCCAAAAGTGCTAAACCCCTCTCTTTGACTTGCCCATGCCGCCAATGAGCTGAACCGCTCACGCTTTGGCAACTTTTTACACTATTTGGTTATGTCAAACTCTGAGTCTCTTTTTTTTGTTTTTGGAAGTCGCCCAAAAGCAAACAACAACAAAAACAAAATGTCTGCGTGTGTTTGTGTTGCTTCTAAGATGTCACCAATCTAGTAAATAATTTACTGCTAGTGTTACTCTGCTTACTTATTAGTTTTATTAAAAAAACCTGACAGTTGCGAAACATCAAAATTGATGGTTTTTCAAAGTTTGGAAAATATTTTGACTTTTTTCAACACTATTTTTTACTAGTCTTCACATTTGATCTGTTAAAGTTGTTAAATCATGTGGCGCCATCTAGCTTGTGCATATGCTAAAGATATCTAGAATACGTGCCCCCATTGCTATCATCACGGCATGTACTTGGGTTACGAGTCGGTCTTAGGCCAACATCAATGAAATCTGTGATCGCTACGAACTGATTAAACTTTCTTGAGGCTCAGCCAAGTTTTGCTTACAGAGAAGTAATGTCTCAGCGAAAAGTCTTCTCTGTCATGACGATTTTTAACCATTGTAGAACATTTTAGGCAGAGTTCAGAATTCGCAGAAATGCAAGTATCTCTAGAAATTGAAATACATCCAGTGTGAAAGCTGTGTAGAAACAGTTGCCAGTAACGCGAAAGAGCTATGTGCGGCGGCTTATCTTGAAATTTAGCTACTGTTTTATGGGTGACTTCTTAAAAGACACACACTGAGAGAAAGTAATAAAATCTTCATCGTATTCAGATTATCGTTTATATTTCTTTTCACACGATGTGAATATTCCAGTGTGACGAACCCTCCGGTAACTCAGAAGCTTGTCCAGTTTTCGTTTACAACAAATTTATATTTGCTTGATCTTCTGATATGATCTTCTACACCAATTGTTTAGTTTTAAGTTTATATATACAACTAACAATATTATCCATTCATACGGCCTTGGTCGTCAACTACGCGCAACTTTTGTGCCTTGACTGAGGGTTTATTACTGATAGCCAGGATCTTTGGCTCAAACACCCCATCCACTTGCGCACAGTAGACCAACCAAATGGTCTGTCTCCTGGTCATAGCAAGGACCACCTTAGCTGGGCATTACGTCCTCTGTGCCAGACTTTCCTAGTGTTGCGCCTATAGATTGCCGCTCTATTCAGCATCGAACGCTCCACTTAACACTACAACGCCTTTAAAAGTGCACTTACTATACACATATTGTATTCGTGCACACACACTCGCCATAAAGCTCCCTTAGTGGTCTCCCACCTCATCTTAGTCGGTGATAGCAGTAGCCACCCACTGTCGCCTTGGGATGTATTCTGAGGCCTCCAGTCTTTGCCATCGGATCACCCGTGTTCATAGTGGCCAAACGACGTGAGCACACCGATACGCTTTATTTGGCACTAACACTACCAGGACACCAAGTGCCTTATTGTTTATAGCTTAAGTTCCAACCAACTCCCCTAAAAGGACGCCTGGAACAAGCAGCTATCTCTCTTTGTAATATTTATTTTTTTGTGTGTATTGCATATGCCTCCAACTACTTACTTACTGACCAACTTCACTCCAATTCCATACTGATCTCCTGCTGCTCCATTGACTGGCCTCCAAGGAAGATCTCCTTAGATCAGCACTTCAATCTAAATGCATGAACGAGAGACCGAATATAGAGCGTTCAGTGTATTCAGGCCAGAACCAAATTTGATGAATGATAACATACATTCTTGAAAATACATTAAAAGTCGCTTTAAGTTTCTTATGATTAACAACTTCTTAACTGGCCATAACAACCCGTGCTATCGGGTTACGGCCTGATGTAAATACATTCTTTCATTGGAATTGTGGTTTTACGTGGTGGGTCCCAAACCCTACGCACAACCCTTTAAAGGCCTGGGGTGGGTCTACTGGTCTCAAAAGAACCCAGTGTCATTGTTAGTCGCCTCATACGACAAACTTTGACCTGCTGATGTGGTATTCTCTAACCCGCACACCACACGGGGGAGAGTTCGATGATTAACAACTAGCTATTTTTTTAAGTGTACTTTTACCACATTCATCAACTGTTATTCATTTATACAAATGTTCAATGCAGGATATTTAAATTATGTCCTGTCCATTTGTGCTGCCGATCTGTATTAGAAGCGAAAAAAACAAAATGGCGTATGTGTGTGTGTGTGTGTGTGTGTGTGTGTCTGTTGGCAACTACGCCCAAAAGCAGTCAACACAAAAGGCGCGCTGCAGTGGCAAACATTGAATTACGAACTCTCAGTCTATCCATAGCTTTTATCTTATCTCTCGCTCGCTCTACTGCGCTCTGTATCGCGCTATCTCACACAGACTGTTGCTGCCCCACACTTCAATGCTTTGGCAGCATCTTTGCTGTTTACCATATCAAATGCAAAGACAGCGAGCGGCAAGAACTTTTATACCATTTTGGCTAGAATGAAATCCTCACGCCATTGACACCCATCCACATCCGTATCTACGTCCATCCAATCCATCCAATCCATCCAATGCTCCTGCTCCTACTTGGCTCTCCTGGGTCCACAAAACTTATGAGCAAAACTCAAACCAAATGGCAAACGGCAAAAGGCAAAAAGGAAAAGCAAACATGCAAAGTTTTTCTGCATATATATTGTTAGTGATATGTGTGTGTGTGAGTGTGTGTGAGTGTGTGTGAGTGTGTGTGTGAGTGTGTGTGAGTGTTAGTGTGTGTGTGTGAATGTGTGTGTGTGTGTGAGTGTGTGTGTGAGTGTGTGTGAGTGAGTGTGTGCTCTGCTGCATACATTATCTAACACAGCCGCTCTCTACACTGCTCCCCGTTAACTTTCACTTTCGCACAGTGGGTGCGTGTGTGTGAAAGTGCTTAAAAATTGCGTGCTTGGTCAAGTAAATGAGTTTTGGTCTGTCTTGTTTCTGGACCTGACTTCTGGGCCTTGAGTTTTGCGCTTTGACAGATCAAAGGCGCACACACACACACACACATGCAAGTGCTCAAACGGATGTTAAGCCGGAAATTGATATTTAATTAAAGTTCTGCACATTGGTTTTGTCATATTGTCATACTGTCCTTTTCTCGCCCAAATCTGACAATTTTTGATTGCATAATATCAAACTTTGATGTGTCAAGCTTAAACTGCAATTAACTGGGCCAGAAGCTGGCAGCATATTGGCCAATTTCATAGAGCAGAGAGCGTAAGAATGCGGCAGCGTGCGCGGAAGTGGGTAAGGCAGCTAACAAAGCAATTGACAAAATTTACGATACTCAGTTTGCAGCTAAAAACCGGTTAGATCCGAAATCTTTTGGGGTCGAGTCCTTCTGGCTTTGTAGCATTTAGCCCAAAACTCGGCCACGCCCCATGTGCACGCTGCAGCATTGGAACTGAAGGCAGCTACAAAAATTTTAATTTGCCGTACAAGAGCTTCGGCTGGCTCCGTTAGGATATAGCATTGTCTGCTGACTGGGCCATTAAAAGGACTTGGCCACTTTGTAGCTCATTAAATGCACTTGGCCAAATTTATGACCATTTATACTTTTTCTTTCTTGCCATGGCATGTTTTGGACGCTCCTTTAATGTCCTTTGCTAGTGCTGAAAATGTTTTTAATTTAAATGTGCCAGCGAGCTAAAAAGCAACAGACGCGTTGACGGCATCATCAGTGTTTCTAGCCAGTCTTGGCCAGGGGCAGAGCCAGGCGGGCAGGAGCAGGCAAATTGGGCGGCATGGGCGGCATGGGCGGCATGGGCGTGGCAGGCGGCAATGGCGCGCTTCTGGTGACTGAACCAACT
Source organism: Chymomyza caudatula (assembly GCA_035041775.1). Taxonomy (NCBI): domain Eukaryota; kingdom Metazoa; phylum Arthropoda; class Insecta; order Diptera; family Drosophilidae; genus Chymomyza; species Chymomyza caudatula. The sequence goes on from JAWNKW010000149.1 coordinate 2,742,369, forward strand.
TTATGACTTTTATCTATGCGCAACTTTTGTATGCCCCACTTCCACACTCTGACCGCTCTCCCGCTCGCTCAGCCGTTGCGCAGCTCATCAGCTTCAGTTTTTAAACATGCCTCGCGGCCAAATGCATAAATATCTTTACTGGCATGGCTGCTGTTGCTCCGTACCGCTCTTTACCACTCTCTATGTGAAGCTGGCAAAGAAAAACATGACATTTTTCATATAAATTTATTTTGGCTGCTTTTGGATGCGGGGCATTTGCATATTTCAGCAAAAGTGTCATAAAAGTTGTACATTTGACTGAAATGAAGTCAAACAAGAAAGTACAGCAACAACAAAAACAACTACATCATGAAATAAGCTGCATGCCTTGTCACCCAGTGTACATAGTAGATAATATAGATATAGGCAATAAAAACTTTATATAAGCATAATAAATGAGCGTTGTCCAAAAGCAGTTTGGCCAATAAACATTCCTAAGACTTTCATTACAAAGGATATTCAAATTTCCAAGAATATTATCAGGATAATTTTTATTATACATATATATGTGTGGCAGTATTGAAATGTTAATATTGCTTTATATGAGTTTGAAACTTAAAAAAACAGCAGACTACTGTATACCAGTAGAGTATCTCAGCACTCCTTTCGACACCCTTATCCCCAACAGGAGAGAATAGTCAGCCAGAACCCGCCAACGCCACCTCCTTCTTCACGAACGGCTCAAAGCTGAACATTGGAGTTTAAGGGGGAGAGTCTTTTCAGAACAGCTTAATATGTAAAGAGCCTTTACTCTGCTGGAACACTGTAGTGTTTGCCAGGCAGAAGTCTTAGCCATAAAAGAGGCACTCTCATCTCCGGCAAATTAACATTTATAGTGATAACCAAGCAGCTATAAAATCTTTAACCTCAATATCATCGAATTCGATTAGAAGGTGCCGAAAATCTCTGCACGAGATGGCTCAGCACTTCGTTCTTAGTCTGATATGGGTTCTGGGACACCGGGACATAGTAGCCCGCCAAACAAGGTATCTTTTTCTCTCCTTCCTGAGAGAAAGTGTATAAGCATCTCAAAAGGCGATGTAAGCTGAAAATATATGAATTTTACAGACAGAAAGCCCACCAGAAATGACAAAATGTGCTAAACTCTTGTACAACTCGAAAATCTTGGCTAGAGTTAAATGTCAAACGTACCTCTGCACTCTGCTCCCTCAGTAGGGAGATATGCTCATGACATCTGCAAAAGCGGTTTTGCTCTTGCCCTGCCCTCTGTAAAAGACGGAAGCTTGTCAGAGCTGTCAAACATTAGCCCCAAATGTATAGCGGATTTCATATCAGTAGATGAATGGTCCTCTCTTTAAGCATTTATTCCTAGTGGATGAAGGAGAAAAGATAAGTATCTCACGTTTTCACAATGGGCCGAACTTCGGCCTAAGTGTGCCAGATCAAAACCTGGCAGGCGTTTCGACCTAACCTGCTTACTTACTTGCTTACTTAACTCTTATGCTGTCGAGAATGATATGATATGATACAAACAAGATGAAAGCGTTGCACGACCTACTCGTTGGGAAATCTGCGTCAGGCTATGTAACTTCAACTACATATAATTAAGCATGGCCTTCTTTTCGCTCTCACCGGGAAGAAGGGAAACGTTAAAAGGAATACCTCGAGAGGGGCATGAGGGTTATTGAGCGGAGCGAGCAGGGGGTGGTGTCCCCTATCTAAATGTCAGCAAAATGTGATAGTAAACACAAAGTCCTAACCTCGCACACAATCTACAGGGCAATTTTGCACAGCTAAACGCGTTTTTATGTACTATAGCATTTCGCCATATATAATTGCATTTTCTAACCTGAAAACCACATAAGTGTAATTCAATCAAGCTGATAAACAAAATCGAACAAGCTCGGTATGCATACGAAATCAATTGGTTTTCATTGGAATTGGCGGCATTTTTAATTACAAGCAACATATAATGTTCAGCATTGAAATAATCAATATAGTTGTCATGCATTATTTACTAAAAACACTAAATTGAAGGCTTGAATTGACTAATTAGGGTAAATGAATTGCATTGGTTTCAATGTCAGCAATTAACAGCAAAGATCTTAAGAGACACTGATTGCTTACTTGAAACGAGCAAATTAAGAGTAAATAGCCAACAAGTCATTCAGTCAAGATGCGCCAATAGTACAAAAGACTAAACGGCTTCCAAGCATTCGATTTCCAATCAAAAAGGGTCAAAGCATTGCATTCAGCTTGTCTTAATGCCCAGCCTAAGTCCTGGGTCCAATCCGCAATCGTGTCTTTAGTTGGAACCGCAGTGCACAGCAAATTAAAACGTTGCTTTGCTTTTCAATTGCAGTAAATAGCTATTGCAGCACAATTGCAGGTGAAAGGGCGCCATCTGGCGGCGCATAGCCAGAAGCCCAACTAAATCACCCGGGAGACATGCTCCAGCAGCTTAATGCGCTCTGAACTGCTCGGTGGACACCGTAGCCCAGCGCAAGAGTGCCGCCTTGCCCTAGACCCACAAATGCTCCACTGTCTCTCAAACTCTCCGTCGCCAGCTCATAATGCAGCTGCTTTTGAAATGACTTCAAAACGGCCAAGAGCAAAAAAAGTTGTTCGGCTTACAATTCCCTTTGGCCACAATTCTGCAAGCAAAAAAAGAAAAAAATAGATAATGAAGTTGGCAGCAAACTTCGTTCGGCGCGCAGAACTTTTGAATACTCTTAAACTACTCTTGAATAGGAAATCACTCGCACTTATACATATCTCACTCAAACCATAGATCATACAGTAACTCTTTTGGGTACCAATTGGTGATTTTGAGTGCTTGTGTGTAGCACACATGGTTTACACAAATTTTGGTAACTGGAGATTAGTTTGCTGTCAGCTCTCAGGAGCAACATCTCAATTTGCTTGAATGATTCGTGCTAGAGAATTAAAAAATAAAAGTTTAGTTAAATGGACAAGATACAAGAAGAGCTCAACCACTACATAAAGTTACTTATGGGATTTAGCTTCATGATTAGGTACTCGATAATGGTATAAGCCGTAGAACCCTAAATACAAGAGCATTTCTTATTCTGTGTTTTAGAGTTTAATAAACCATTAAATACCTCCGGTAATACATAAAGAATGGTACACGTTACGTTGTTCATTATCCACCCTCTCTACGGGTTGACCAAGGCCCGAGAGGTGATTTTTTCAAACTACCCAGTCTGGGAAGCTGGTAAGTTGGTGGCGTCAGCGACTCGTCACGTTACTGCAAAGATCATTGACCATTGGGATTTATTGACATACCGACGGAGCCTAAGACTCTCCCCATAGCAGCCCGCCGCCCGAATTAGCTATCACCACAAGAATTAATAGCACCCAGGAGACACCACGAGGAGGCCACTGAAAAATGTGCAGGGCACTGCTATGTTAGACGGGTTTGCATGCCACTGTGGGTGAATTACTCAGGATGGTGAGGGCACGAAGCATTCAACGATTGCCTGATGCGCACAACTTATAAGTCCACTTGTGATGACTAGCATTCCCAACCAACTTCCAACGGGAGTCGGTATGATTTTGTGAATAGGGAGCCTCTATGCAAGCCTATTCTGTTTTCGTACTCTTTCTAATATTTCAAATGTCCAGTCTGTCTTTTAACTTCCGCTGTCGGGCATGGTACAAGGGGCAAGGCTGCCAGAGTTCTAGGAATGGTTCAACCTTCTCTGATGAGCCATCAAGCCCACCACATCTCTAATTTTATGTCTCCGTTAGACGGAAAAGGTAAAAAGTACACTAGCTACCTTTGGTATTACCAATTGGAGAAAGCACGCGCGAAGCAGAGACGCCTGGAAGAGAGCTTTACATCAGCCCTTAACCCAGTAACGGCTTGTTATGGCCAATTAAGAAGAAGAAGAACTCTGTTGCCGCTGCTGAACCCTGCTTTAGAGCATAGACAAAAACTTTACAAAACTTAATAGTTTGGACCATTCCTGCATTTAATAAACTCGATCTAAACACCACACAAACTAATTATTTTAAGACGTTCACTTCGAATTCACTATATGGTGACATTGCTGAAAGTCAAGTTAGTTTTAAATACCGAATATTAGCTTCTAAAAGCTTCGTTAATAAATGTATGAATTCCCTAGTTGCAATCAATTTGAATGTGTTTTATGATGTTGATCAACCGACAGGCTCACCGATGGAAGAGGATCCAGTCGCTGCTGATCGTCCTCGATAAATCAAGCCTCGACATGGACCTCTTAAGGAGGTGTCAGCTGAGGACGGTTCCCTGACTGAGTGACATAGGTTTCCCTTCCGGGGAACGCAAAATTAGTTTTTTAATGTAATTAATTTCGTTTTCGGTTTCAGTACTTGTGAACAAAACTAGATTCATCACAGATAGAATGGAACTTCGCAAGTTTTCGGGCATTATGTTCTTCATGTGAGTCTATTGCTTCACAAATATTCGATATGCTTCTCAAAAATTAGAAAAAAATAGAGCGAAAAACAAGAATTATAGTGACTCACTTATCGTTCATTTTCAAATCTGAATATCTCAGACTTTAGAAGAGATATCGTAAAAAGAAATTTCTAGCCGCCATGCGGAAGATGCCTGTCACGGCCAGAATGCTTATTGGTGCACAATTTGGGTTATTTCCCGCTAAAAACTATGTAAACTGATTAACTACCAGTTTTTCAAGTGTATGCGACTCTTCAGATCTTGATTATCGGAGTCACCTTCTGCACTTCGAAGAACTCTTAGTCCGTTCAAGTCTGCATCTGCTTTCCAATGCTAGTTCTATAACTTTTTTTGTTGAAGATTTTCAACTTAACGATTATTCAATATGTCTTTATACAAATTCTTTTTTAATTTAATTTATTATTTCTGCAACTTTCCGCCTTGTTTGAGTTGGAACTACAAATTCGTTTGGCTTTTGAAAAAACATTGCATATTTTACATATTTCTCTCAATGTTTTCTAGAATTATTGTTTTCGTCTATTGTTGTTGTTGTAGCTGTTTCTGCTGTTTTCATGCTGTGAATGAAAACAGCTCTCGCCAAGGCAGTTTTAGTCAAATATTAAATTTGTTTACATGAAACTCGCTGAAAAATAAAAACTAAACAACAACAGAAACTACAACAACTATCGAATACAAGGACAGAGCAAACAAAGTGAAAAGAATATTATATATGGAAAAGTTTCATATGAATGAAACCGAAGTCCAAATGCGCTATAATCCTTAGCTGACATTATATATGGTGTAAGATCTTCTTCTTATATAGCTTTTTCTTTTGTTGAGCATAAAATAACTGCTATTTAGGTTGGTTAAAAGATAAACTCTTCTTGTTCTTGGCCACCCGCCTTACCTGAACCTTTTACTTCCAATCTTCAAATAAACTGTTATTTTATTAAGGAGTCGAAGAGCAGTATTGTAGATCTAAGGAGAAAAAAAAGATACATACATATCGCATATATGCAATGTCGAAAACGCAGCACAATTGTTGCATGTAAACGATAATTCCGTTTAATAATCGGATAATTTAATATATGCAAATTATTTCAAATAAGCTATAATCGTTTGCAGAATATATTGCTTATGAGGAATAGCGAATACGCAGCGCAATTTTTGCATATAAGCGATAATCGGATATATGCAAAATATTTCAAATCTGCTATAGTCGTTTGAAGAATATGTTGCTTATAGGGAATAACACAAACGCAGCGCAGTTTTTGCATATAAGCGCTTTTTGGCTTGGCTCAAAGCAAAGGATTGCAGAATTATAAATCGTTTAAATAAAAAGTATTGTTGCACAATTTCAATAGTTGAGCTGTGCGTCCATGAACCGATAACAATTCAAAAAAATGTATCGATGAAACCTCTGATCGATTAATTTAATCGATAGTGGCTTCTAAACAATTTTCTTACAAACGACCATTTTTGTATGAAAATTGCCAACAAAATGGAGTAAAACTAACTTTTTAGCATGAACGCAATTATTTCATATAAACTATACTTCATTTGAACAATAAATACTATAACACAAACTAAAAGTGAAACGATTTGGTGTTGCAAATCGCTTGAAGCAGTCAGAGCAGCTTCAAAACGTATCCAATGCATTTAGTATTTATCATTTGAGCGTAAGCGTTGACGTTAGCGTGCACGGTGTGACGCTCTCACGACTTTACATCAATGTGTTTAAGATGGCGCTAGCATATGCACCAGAAATGGGCCAAACAGCTATCGCCTATTTCGAGCGAACTAAACGAACGAGCATCGAAGAACACATTAAAGATTTAATGAAAAGTTTAGCTCAATCGAACTAGTTCCGAGTTGTTCTTTTGATGGTTGGCACACAAATTTTGATTTGGAACATCTAATGATGCGGCTTTTGGGGCCAAAACCGACTCGTATAGCTTGTGTGATTGTTGCGCATCGCTGACATATACCCACGCCAGATGGCGCCACATTCTACCAAGTCATTATAACTTGCAACTATAAGAGGTCACGCTGTTTAGAAATGAGTGAGCGTGACGACACTGATGCACATTTTATACACTCGGGTTTCGTTGCTGGTGTGCACACACCAGCCAAAGTTTAATGGACTTCTGCTTCTATGCTTTACCAACGGAATATGCACATTTATAACTATTAACTTTATAATTTTGACTTTGAATGCTCAAGTTTCCATTTAATAAATTGCAAACATCATGTAAAAGCTGTAATGCCCTCATTTTATATTTTGACTAACGAATTCCCCAAAAATAATATGAAAAACAAAAACAAAAACGAAAAAGAACAGAAAGATGAACTGCGTATTATGCAATTTTTGTTGTTTTTGTTGCTGTGCTCTCAAGCGGATTACCAACTAAAAATTCGCGTAGCGAGCTGGGAATTCGAGCTGCTCGTGAGTCGTGAGTGAGAGGGCAAAGTAGCGTTGTGGAGCGCGGGAGGAGGCTTTGAACTTGATTGCAGTCGAAACCAAGGGATTGTGTTTCAATTAGGCAATGGGCGTCAGTGGGGCGTGGCTGGTTTTTGTAGCGAAATGTGCTGCTTGTTTTCGGCTGCTGCATTTTGATTGAATACGGTTTTGGTTGATAAGTCGCCATTTTGTAACTCCTGTACATACAAACACACGCATACACGAACATTCCGGACACGGCCTATTTGGTTCTGCGCAATTGAATTTACTCGATATTGACATTTTCATACAATTTAACTGCACATGCGAGCAAATAAATATATTTTTTTTGCAGCAGCAGCTCGAATGTGTATTACAATAAAAATCGAATGAAATGTTTCACTCGAAATGCGCGTAATGCAATTATTATTTAAATATTTTTCTGTACACATTGGATATTTTCTTATTTTTATTGCACAAGGCGCAAAAAGCCGCAACGCAAATAAGAAAATAAATAAATTGTATGGCAACGCCATAAACAAAAACGAAATCAAAGCAAAGTGATGCAGCGTAGTGGCAGTAACCGACAGTCGCATACACTGTAGACATTTCTGTGTCTGTACGTCGCGTGGTACATAAGAGCGTAATGGAACTGTTTCGGTAAAAGTTCATGGCTTTCTTTGTTTGGCTCACATATCTATGTCTATATACCAAAGCATGAAGTCGTTTCTTCTTCTTGACTGGCCGTTAGCGTGTTACGGACGCTCCATGATACCAAAGGTAGCTAATGCGCTCACTACCTATTCTTTCCAAAGAAGACAAGCCCTGACCCTTTGTTGTATTCCCACAACAACCGCACTGAAGACCTTTCTCGCAGAAACTCTTCTAGAGTTCGTCGTTCCATTTCGTCTGGCGAGAGTGTCACCCATTTAAGAAGTACACCGTTTTATCTTGCAAGAAATCTTAACCACAGCTATATTTGAAATCTCAGATAACTGTTCTTTTCATGTTGAGTATTTCAGCAATTCTGTCCAGAAGACGAAGTGAACACAAATCTTTTCGGTTTGAAATAGAATAAGCTATGTACAAAAGTTGGAATTTTGTTGCAGTTTATTGAAAAATATATCTGATATTGGCACACTATGTCCCACAAATTCACCTACGTTCGAGATATCGACATGATTCACCAAACTTCAGCTGCTTATGTATAATACGCTTCTAGATGTTCCATCCATCTGTATCAATATCGCTATCCGATTCAAAAAACAACAAAAAACTTATGGTCTGTTTATACCTGTCAAAAAATCCATACTACCCTTGGGTGCAGGGTATAAAAAACCAACAACAAATATTTGAAACGAAAACAAATGCAACACATGATTCGCTATCTGCCACTGCTAGCACTTTTCCTCGCTCGTTCTTGCACAGATTTGTCAATTTTTGTTGCCAACAAACGTAACGTAAAGGGCGTAACGTAAAACGTAAAAAGCTAAAACCTAAGTTGAGCTGCCAGAGCCATAAAGTTGTGCCACTCGCTGTCTGTGCCGTGTCAGCCAGTTAGTCAATGCATCAATAAGTCAATACCTCAATACGAGTATACTACATCAATCATGCACTCACTCAAGCTGTCATTCAAGTATTCACTGTGTTTCACTGTGTTTCACTGGTTCCTTCCCACTCTCAGTTCCAGTGCAACCGCTCGAGCAACGAAAAACCTGTCGCGATTTATGCAAATGTCTTTCGATTGATATTGTTGTTGTTTTTTTTGATGGCAATTCCGCTTGTCTTGTCTTATATGTGTTTGCATATCGTATATGTCTGTGTTTTAGCCACAAGAATCCAGCAACTGTAAAAATATATTTTTATTTGTTGCCTCAGATTTTGAGTTCTGTCATAAAACAAACCAAAAAAACATGACAACAACATAGCAATAGTTCTTGATATGCGATACTCTTGCAGCGAGTGCTTCCATTGTGTCCAGCAGTTGGCTGCTTTACAAGTGAAGCTTTATCTTTGTGCGTTTTTAGTGCGTTCTCTACCTGGTGGAAGCTTCTTCTTCTGGTTTCAATTCGCTTGACTATGTCAAGGTCATCGTAGAGCTCATAGAGTTTGTCGTTATGTTGTAAAATATTACGTATTTCGGCCTTTTGCAACACAAAGTTCCGAAGTCATCGCCTTGTGTTGTTCAACTTTATGCTTCAAAGTCGCAACAGTTTTGCAGGCATACCGAACTCTGGCAATGCGGCATATATGTACGTGATCCCTTAAACGGAAAAGAGTTGTTGACTGTCGATTTGATATTTGTATTTTGGCCAAGTGTGTATATAACACTACTTCATACATTTTTTTTTCGCATTTCAACACATATAATTCAGTGACGAATGTGTATAGGGTATACAATGCATGGTATGCATCGAGGGTTTATTATAGTCAATCCAACCAACAATCAAATCACACGGATCATTAACTATATCGAATGTTTTCTTTTAGATTACAGGTAATTTCGCTTAGCATTAAAGAAAAGCCGTTTCTTCTTATTTCAGTTCTGCTCTAGATATATATTCAGAAACCAAAGATGCAGAAAGAACCGATAATAAAACCCATTATATCAAAATATCCAATCTGTCTACATTTATAAAGATATGTATATATTATATAAGTAAAACTTTAAGACTTAACTGTATCTGGTTAATGGTAATTGCTTCCAGAGTTGCACATTTCTCATATCGATAGCTCCCATAGTGTTTTGAGGGAATATTAGAGTAACTTTGAAGTTTGAAGAGGGACTATTCAAGAAATCTTACGCAAAGTCAGCACATTCGTATTTGAAAACAAACTTACAATAGTTACTCAATTTTGACAACGCTGTTTTTTTCTCTCTGTGTACATACTCATAGTGGAAAATAATTTTTTGCACTTAAAGTCAGATATTGACATTCATTTCATGACTTCTGTTTCTATGCTTTATTTTTTGCAGAATTTTGAGAATTTGCATAACTTGGCTTAGTGGAAACTGAACAAAAGGAACAAAAACAAATTGGTAAGTTTCAAGTATGGTTATCGAACAACTGTCAAGTCCAACGGGAAAGAAGCGTCCATAAATGGCTTTTGGGAAATTACTGCCCGCTTTGGGCATGGCTTAAATATGAATTCGGAGCGCCACAAAAAGGCGAAACTAATTAAAATACAGAACATTTTGACAAAATGCCATTTAATCTACTCAACTCGATGGGGCCAAAAGCCAACAAATAAAGGCCACCAATGAGTGAGTGAAAGTGCGAATGAAAGTGCAAGTGAAAGTGGAAATGAAAATGAAAGTCAAAGGCAGGCGACAAATTAATTATGCGCATATTTGTGGGCACATTAAATAGCGAGAAAAAATAGAAAAAAAGGACAACAAAATCCAAGAAAAGCAGAAAAACCCACTCAAATACAACAACAACAACAACAACAACCGCAGCAGCAGCAGCTTCCTTTGATTTGCATTTTTAATGCTGCCCATTTATGGCACTTTGCTGCTGTATGGCAACCCTAGCAGTCAGGGACACACGCTGGGGCGTGTGTCCGGACATTGTCTCAAGCTGCGGCTTGTCAATCTATTAATTACAACAAAAATCTACTGCTAATCAGTTGCCATGTACTGTTAAATGAGCCGTTAAGCCGCATAATTTATAAGTGAACCGGAAATGCTGACTGTACTTTATGCTCTTTATTCAGGTGTAACGGAATGTGGAATATATGTTCGCTGGAGAGCAAATAAGCTTCACTTACTTGAGTTTATAAATTGATTACATTCGGGTTCATAAGAAATCTGACTAAACTAATTATGTGTGAAGTACTGGCATTCTGATGTAACGCTTTTGTCAAGGTTTATGTGTAGTAAAAAACATACGAAAGTTGTTAACAAATCGCTTTCGATTCTATCTAGATACCCAAAATACGAAATTTTAAGAAGCAAAGAAACATTTTGGAAACTTCTTATGAATTGTTTTCTCGTCAATATATAATTTTGCTAAGGTCTGTCGCAACAACTTTTGCCATGTTACATGGAGAGGGTCTCATCAACTTTGAGCCAACTTTAACTCCCGGTGACTAAATTTCAGCAAAATGGAGCTAAAGTATCAATTTTCAATGAGAATTTGCAACTAATAAAGTCTTAAGAACAGACAATAATACTCAACGTTAGCTTTTCAGGATTTCTATAATGCAAACAATATTGCAAATGACTACTTTAGATACTGCACAAACTCTAGTTGCTGAAAACAAAAATACATAAATGTTTGTTTTGAACCCAAGGCGCTTTTTTTGCACAGTTTGCATAAAAGTACAAAAAAGCAATTAAAAAGTCTATAAAGTGCAATATAGCTGCCAAATGCACTCAGACTGCACAGCTGCAACTTCAGTGTGAACAGCCCAACGGACGGCCACAAAAACAACACAAAGTTGGCTCAACAGATCTTATGGCTGTATGCTCTGTAATTTCCGTGCTGAACTGGCTGTGTTCGCCTGCTAATGTTTATGTTTGTGTGGTATTTGCAGCAATTTAATTTACAAGCTATAGAAATTTCACATCAAAAACTGTAAGTTTTCATAACTAACCGTAAATAACAATTTTCAATGAAATAAGTGCCATATACAGTAGTGGGCACAATTATGTTGACAAGTATATTTTGGAATTTCTTTTTGCTTTTTGCGCCAAAGGCTCCAAGGGCTTTACATCGGACAGCTCCAGCGCCATTGCTTACTGAGACCAAAGAAACATCCATTGGCAAGAACCATCGTCAGGTTGTTGTATATGAATGCCCAAAGATTCGGACAGGGGTGTCCGCGATCCCACGACTCCCAGTACTGGGGCTTCATTCGTCAATGAACCATCCGTATACCAAACTATGGTGTGCCTTTCAATAGGATAAATCTCGTTCAGCTTTGTCCTGGCGCGTTTGTTACTTACTCGGTAGCAATTTCATCCCTCGGTTATGCGAATAGCGGAATTGTCTTTCCCAGTACTTCAGGGCTTTGGGCTCCGATTAAGTGGCCCGTGCCAGTTCCTTCCATTGACATCCTCAAAGGAGTATTTTTTGAATTAAAATATTTTAAATTTAATTTAAGATCTTTGGTCGATATATTTGAATTCGAAATGAAAAGAAAACATTGCATGAAATTATAAAAAGTCAAAAGTCACAAATTTGATGAACCCCTAGCCCCCTTGCTGGTGACGTCATTTATGAACAGCCTCTTAGTACTAAGTGATGATGTCAATACCATCTGCATTAGCAAGCAACTGGACACTATAATAGTTCAATATTGTCCCTATCACAATGTTGAAGAGATTACAGGAGGGTTAATCGCCTTGTAGGTTGCCTCCTTCTACCTTAGCGGACAATGTGACATAGACCCGAACCCTCAACAGGGTATCAAATGCTGCTTTATAAGCAACATCTCAACAAAATAACTCTCATTTTTCTCGCTTGTGTCTTGTCTTCCGGGAAAGTAAATATTTATATTTGCTTTTATAAAGCCAATTTGCTGACTTTAAAACTTTGCAATCGTTAGCTTATTGGCTAATAGCCGACCTTAGTCGAAAAGTTGCAGAAACCTAACATTCATATCTAGCGCTTAAATATTTTTACTGCGTTAGGATTTTTTCTCTTTTTTCGTTCCCAAATAACAATCGGTTCGGTCTTGTAGAAACAGCTTAACGGAAACCATTTGGTCACGCGCACACAAAGTATGTGTTCGTAAAAGACCGAAAAGAAAGAAACGGGAAGGCAAAAAGGTTCTTCCTTTGTTGTTCTAGTGTGGCGCGAGATACATATAGTACAATGTATACAATACATTCAATTATGTGTAGTTTCTTTAAGTGTTGTTTCAGACACACATACAGGCACACAAGCTCACAAGTCATATGTGTACCCAAAAGACCTTTTGCCAGTTTTTCATCTTCAAATTGGTTCTGCAAAAACATGGGTGAATACAAACCGAAAAAAACTGTTTTGTTGAGCATTTACCTTTTGCGGTGGTTTTTAACGCCCCTCTATTCATTGTGTCTGGTTGGTGGACGGTTATTTGAGAACTCTGCTTTTTTTTTAATGCACAGCTATGTCAGCACAGAAATGTTATTTGTATGCATGCGGTTTTGCCTAATTGAGATACTTATTTATTATGTATACACTTAATGCAAAACTTTGTTATGCACCCCTCGCTCTCGTCTCTCCCCTCTCTCGTCTCTCTCGCTCTTTAGTAAACTCAACACCTAATAATGATAATAATAATAATAATATCGTAATATTGAAGCTTTGAAACCCACCGCGAAAGCCGCAACTCATTAATAGCTTTCATTGGGCGAGCATTTGAATTATTAAAACAACTTATCAAACTTATGCAATTAGTGGAGTTTATTCAATTTAACGCACATTTATCTGAACAACAAATCCTGCAACAACAAAAACAACTTCAATTAAAACGCGCATAATACGCAACCCCAAAACAAGCACTGCTAACAACTATATAAACACGCTCACCCTCTCGCACTTACACGCACACGCACGAAGGGCGTGACCGGGAGAGCGGGTGCGAGAGAGAAGGCGTATATTAATTTTTATTTGCCTTGCTTTTTACACTCAATGAAATTGAATTTGCACAAAAATTGCTAATAGCTTTTTATGCATCGTTTATTTACTTGTTGTTGTTGTTGTTGTTGTTGTTTTGCAGCTCGTTATCGCAATTTAAAATAATTCAGATATTGAGCCTATAAAAATAATTGTCCAAAATCTGAGCTGTAACAGAAAGTATAGCATCATTTTTGGCTGTGCCAAAATAAAATAACTCATACGCCGCATATGCCGCACGAGCATTGGAAATATGAGCCCAATTTAGCAGAGTAAATTGTGTTGTTTATTTATTTTTGCCAATTTATATTTATTAATTTCATATTTATAACAGCATGTGTTTGTTTTTTTTTTTTTTTTTTGTTTGTTTCTTTGTCCGTGTCGCATTTTGGCCAACAAGCAAATAAATCTTGCCAAATTATTTGCTTAGCTGCTTGTGATGCTAAGCGAAATGCGTGCAAGTTCAGTGTTGCTGTGTTTTACGATTTTCTCGTAAAAACACGAAAACCGAAAAGAAAACGTTCAGAGAAATAAAAACCAATTAGGTTTATTTGTAAAGAGTACGCCTAGCTTTATATATAGTTGAAAATTAATAAACGCATAAAGCATATAAATCAGCAAAAAGCCATAAAACTGTGAACTGAATGTTTGAGTTTGTGCCGCAAATGTAAACACTGCAAGATACACACAACATTCCCAAAAAAAAAAAACACCATTACTATTGAAACGCCAGATATGGCCAGAAAAATTCAAATTATATACGAAAAAATAATATATATAAATATTAAAACAAATACATAAGCGAAATTTGTACGCTAAAAAAGTGTGTGTATTCAAAAGCCAGAAACGAATCGAATCGAACCGAACCGAACCGCGCTGAAATGAAATGAAATGAACTGTAATCAATTACGAGCACTGGAACCCAGCGCAGCCTGCGGCCAGAAATAATTTCCCAAACAACTCAAGCTTATTGGGCAACATCACACAGTTCGCAGGACCAAAAACACACACCATCTCGTCCTGGCCACTCCACGAAACGCTCGCTCTATACAATATAGAAATGCCAATTATGAGCGTTTCTGGCAAACCGAAAAAGTTGAAACCGCAAGGTAAAAAGTCGCCACAGCTACACAAAACAAAACGACTTAATTACAAGCGGAAGGGCCAGTGGACTGGAAGGGGCAGAGCTTGAACATTTTTCCAATATATGAAGCAGAGTACACTGTGCGAAAGCCCGAAAAGTTCGACTTTCAATTTCTTTTCAAGCCCAAACTATCGCAGTATCTTTAAATCGATATGCATATCAAAATATATGTATCAACTTCATCCTTAGCCAGCACTTCGGCCTGCTTTAAAAGCGACACAAATAATAAAACCTTGAAAGTTTTTGAAACTATTTCCTCACTCTTAACTGGCCATAACAGCCCGTGTTATCGGGTTACAGCCTGATGTAAATACATTCTCATTGGAATTGTGGCTTTACTTAGTGGGTCCCAAACCCTACGCACAACCCTTTTAAGGCTTACTACTCTTGAAAGAACCCAGTGTCATTGTTAGTCGCTTCATACGACAAGCTTTGACCTACTGAGGTGGTATTTTTTAACCCGCTCACCACACGGGAAAGGCCGTTAGAGCCTAATGAGCTTATAAGAAGCTGTACTTAATCTTTAAACACATGCTCGCTACATAAAGATGTCGTCTTCTTTTCTAGATGTAAATTGACTCTACAGGCTATGCCAAAAGTACTTAGTGCCCTCTCTACCTAGTTCTTTCAACAGAGTAACGGTTTGCTACTTAGTCACCTTGCTTCAAAAAGCATATTGAATACCTGGCGCCCTCAAACATCTTCCTTTGTACTCATAATCCAACATAGCCGAGCCAGTGGAACAGCTCTTGATTATGTCAATTTTGTAACAGAGCTCACAAGATATTTTGTTCTATGGAACTCGCTAATCGCATCCTGCCAAAGATGTTGCAAAAGACCAGAAAGAACATCATCTTGTTTACAGCGGTTTCGGTTTGGTATTATGAGAACTGAAAAGAGATTGAAGCAAAACAGACTGCGGTTGTTCGCTATGATTGCTGCTCTGCGTTATGCCAGTTTCGCAAGATTGCACGTTCTTCAACTAGTTTAGGGATTGTTTAATACCCTTCACCCACTGAAAGTTGCACGACAATTGCTGGACAAAAATGTTATGAACACAAACACAACAATGGTTTATGTGGGAGAAGGGTATAACCTTGGTTTCAGCACGTCACTGGTCGTAATTTAGATTGATATTGGAAGAGAAGGCTCTGCTCTAATCTTTGATCGCATCATCCACGTTCTTAATCAAGAACATAAAGTTGCTAGCCTCTCGTTCACAGGGTTCAGTAAGCTCACAAAATGGCAACAGGTTTAACATCTACATGGCGCTTTTAATATTCACTAGTACTCGTCTATATTGGACGACTTGATACACGCTCTCATATAAGCAGATTACGAAGAGGAAAAAAGAAACACTTAAAGACAACGTTTGTGTATACAATATAGTTTGTTGTTGTTTTTTATCTAACGTATGCAGTACATTTGTTAGTTCAAATCAATTTTTAGCTGACTTAAGCGCAAAGTATGCAGTTAAAACTAATATTCTGCAAACCGCAAGCAATTTATCTTTCGAATGGCATAGGTTTCACCTGCAAACGTTGCGTTATTGCGAAGCAATCGGTACCACACTGAATTTTTGCTTAGCGTATTTATATATAGATTCCACCGCTATGAATGGCAACACTTGTGCCTACTTTCTTTAAAGCTGAAGTTGTGAGATTGCTTGATTAAACTCTACACAGTTTGACCAAAACCTATTCTTAATCAAGTCAAATATTCCTGCAAAAATCTCTCCTAAGAGCTACTTTGTGTCTTAAGTGAAGCTGAGCAAAAACGAAAGCAGCTTTTAATTTGTTGCACTGCTTTCTCTCAGTGCATGTAATATTTGCTGAGCATGCTCAACTGGCCTGATGCTACTTTTTAAATTTTTAATGCTTTTTGTAAACTTTTACATATATTTTCACGTTTTTTTTTCTCTTTTTTATGCTTTTTAACGATTCAACTTTGTTGGCTTGCAACGAGCGGCGATTTTTCTTTTTAATTTTCCAACAACGAGTAAAATTTATGAAATTTTGCACAGTTGCTGATAAGAGAACGGCAGCTGGTCTCCCTCTGTGGGCGAAAGACCACAAAAATATCTGCGGCAGAGCGAAACGAAAAGTATCTTTCGGTTTTGCCTTGGCTATATCTATGGGAATGGGTCACAGCCGCGCCAGCAGACCGTTGAAATAGTCGTAATTAATTTTAACATGGTCAGCTGCATCTCTTTGAAGTGTTGGGCCAAAGGGTTGAGTTAGGTGCCAGAGGACGCTGCTCTATAATTCTAAATACTTTTGCCTTTTTTTTACATAATATTTGAAATGTGCCCGCAGGAATAGCTGATAACAGTTGGAGCTCAGCAGGTGCGCGTTATTAACTGTTATGGGCAGTACGCTCTGGCTGATAATAGAGGTTCGAGCTAGAAGTTGGGGACTTTATCAATTTGATGTGCCACTATAATGGCATTAAGTGTAATTTGCCAACAAAAATGCAGCAGAGAGCAGAATGGCCTGAACTTTGTGTAAATTTGATCACATTTTTGAAAAATGTCTCATTTAAACTAAAGGGCTGTGTGTGTGCAGAGAAAATTAAATTATTGATTCTTATACATCTACGCTGAGTTTTACTCAGTGGAATACATGCATGTACATGACCCAGAGCACGCAGCAAGTGCCAGAGAGACTGAGACGGAGAGTTCGAGTGAAAGAGGTAGCACCATGTGACACCATATGAAAATCTGACAAGCAACAAGGAAATAAGAAATTGAAAGCTTCGACATGCTCCAACGCATCAACTTGAACATGAAAATGAAACGTATGTCGAGACATAAAAGCCAGCAGCAAAAATCCAACGAAAAACATGTCACAATCCAGAAATCCTTTACTCCAACGCCTGCCTGCGCTTCCATATATATATATATATATATATATCGCCATAGGAGCTATATATACGAGCAAAGCTCAGCCATAGTTATAGCTCTGACCAAGCATGTGAGCTCGAATATGGACAGGAACATGGATGTCTTTCTCAAACTGACTTGGAATCCTGACTGCTTTTGTGACTGAGTCCTTTGCCGTTCGACTATTTGTTCGAGTTGCACGTTTCATGGCATTCGCTTGTGCTTTTTGTGGGCGTAACATCAAATGGCAAACGAGTTGCTTTATTGAATTAAACGTTGAGACGCACACACATGTGTGTGTTTGTGTACATTTAATGATTGAGATGTCACCCATATTTGTCATTTGTATTGCCAGACCAACAGGCTTTCAGTATCACTGTCGTTACCCCTCGCTCATTCCCTACCACTTCTCAAGAGCTCAGCCTTTGGTCAGTAGCATCGCCTGGAGCTACAATCAAATGGTGTTGCAGCCACAAGACTCAATGATGTGTCTTTTAGTACCCAAAAATTTGTGATAAATTGCATTATGCTGATACTTAACACCTTATTTAGATATCAAACACTTTGCAAATGATTTTGTAAGATTTTTAATGAGCAAAATCCGAAGACGCGGCTTGAGGCTTAAATCGTCACGCTCGGATGGTGTGCCCTGGTTGCTGTGGTAGTGGCGTCTACAGAGCATAGCAGTGATAGCAGTTAGTGCGAAAAGAAAAGCTAGGTTGTTCTTATTTTCGAGCTAGCATATGCGCACGCTAGATGGCGCAACATTATTCCAAAATGCAAGGCACTCACAGCTGAATGTTTCACTTCTACCAGGCAAACCGTGACGCACAAGGTTGTATTCTATATAAAAGCTGACTGTGCGTAAACTCTCTCTACTTCTTAGACAGTCGCAGCTACCATGCGGGAACAAAATTTTCCTTCCTTTGTAACTATCTGTGTTAATCCGTCCGAATCTAACAACTTCATAAGAACCACTTTAATAATTCAACACGGAATGCACAAGCTGCGGAAAGCAACAGCCTAACCAAAAGTATATACGTCCAAATATGCCTACGTCACAGCTAAGCTACTCTCTTTAAAAAAACAACAGCTGAATCAATTGAATGTTAGGGTAGTTTTGGAAAGCGAGTTACTTAGAGAATGTTATGTGATGTGCGGTAAACCATCGCATAACCAAAAATGTTATGATATAATTATGTTCGATAAAAAACTTCTTCTTCTTCTTCTTGACTGGCCACAATGTGTAGGGCATCCCTTTGGGTGCCTCAGTTCCGAGCACAGCTACTAAAATTTTGCACGGGACAGGTGTTTTCCGTGGCGCGTCCTTAGTTCGACGTAAGTGTGTGAGAAGCAGTGTTTGAACGCGGTCAAGGCCGTATAGTATGAGACTTGACAAGATAAATCCCAGTAAAGTTATAAGAAACGTGGCAGGCTTTTAAGTGGAAACACAACTCACACAACTGCAGCTCCAAAAGTAATCGTTTCTATATTTGCGCCATTTTGAAAATGCTCAGCTAACAAATCAGTACCGTTATCAGCTTGTGCCTAGTAAATTTGACTTTTTTGAAGCCAATACGCATTAGCCAACTTACTGACTTGAATAAATTTTTCACGCCCGCCAGCTTCATAATGGCCTATTTAATTGTAGCGTGCAAGTAGACACAAACCAAACACACACACTGTTGTGTGTGTGTGTGTGTGTGTGTGTGTGTGTGTGTGTGTGTCTGTGTGTGTGTGTGTGTATCTGGAATCTAATGAAGTCGCCCTTTGGTGCTTGTTAAGAGATGAACAGAGGAAGCGAGAAAAAAATACCAAAATTAACATTGACTGAAAAAGACGCACACTCGATAGGGTAGGCAAGGTGCAGGGGGAGCAAGCGAGAAAGGTAGCGGGTGAGTGGGTGAGAGAGCGATAGCGGGCCTTGGCGCTAGCTCTGACTGGAACTGGCCAGCAACAGCAGTTGCCTAGAACCCTCATTTATTTTCACTTTAATCAAAGTGTACAGCAGCCAAAGCTGGCAGAGATGCGAACAACAGCCCACGGTGGCTGGGGCAGGAACTGTGGCAAAGGGATGGGCAGCGGGGTAACGGTAAAAACAGCAGCAGCAGCAGCAGCCTGAGCAGCGACAGCGGTAGAGACGAAGCTGCCTGAACAAATTTTGCTTCCATGGACAAGCCCAAAAGAATTGTAAAGCGTAAAATAACAAAGACGATGACGACGACGATGACATTGGCGATAGCTGCGTTGCACAGTGGGCGAAATCGATATGCTAGTGAAGAAAACAAAAAACATTTGATGACTTATGCATGCATTTGATTTGCATAAAAAAACACAGTTTCATCAAATCTCTTTTGTCTTGAATGCAATGTAAGATGCAGTCGTTGTTTTAAAACAAGTTTTTCGTTCTGTAGAATTAGTTTTGAAAGCTAGTTGGGATTCGTCAAGCGGACATAATGAGTTCATCCAATTGCAAAAACCTGCTCATAGTTGTACACCATTTTTGTACAGTTTGACACTTGACACAAGAGGACTTTAGTCCGAAGAAGTTGTTATGAAATAGAATGTAACATCCGAGCAAATATTGTGAATGTGGCGGCCAAAGCAGAAATACTAAGAAAGCTATTGAGTGTATACCAGTGCAGCGAACCGATATCGTACCGAACCACTTGGGAATCCCATAAATATCTATAAAGTGAATATATTTGGAACTTTAAGCTGATACAATACTGAGCAACCTCTTATTGCTTAAAATCGAAACATACTCCAAATCAACAATTCCAATTTTGCGAGATTTTATGTTTTCCGTTCGTTAAAATTTTTGAAAATTGTTGTTATTTCAAGAGATAATTCACTTTTATCTAATTCCCATATAAATATTTGTATAAATTCCAAAGAAAAATGTACATGCACGTTGTACAGTGAAAACTATATACATCGGACACACTTGCAACCCATTACTTGCGGAAAGAATATTAATTTCTAACTCCTTTGCAATTTGGTCCACTTCCACATTTTTGAGGAAACAGAAAGCTCTGAACTGCAGTGTCCAGTGAAAATATATCAAATAATAGTTCAATTTATAATTTATAATCGATAAATATTTTTGCTTTTACTAAGTTTTTGTAGTTTTTATCGAGCTGAAAAGTCAGACGTTTAGTCAGGTGATCTTTGTTTTCAAATTAGTAACAATTTTTTCTTTGCGCGCTTGCGAAATTCGCACTTTTGTTAATAATGAGAATTGAATCTTCTGTGGAGTAGAACGAACATAGTGCAGGTCTATGCCAGAAGTAATCTCTGTGAAAATATTGTTCAAAAAGTATATTTATTTTTGCTCCTAATGCTATTATGCCGCTCTTTGAATTTGTCGCCGCGCTCACGTTTTTTAATACCCTATACACAAAATGAATTTCGCAGCTTACACCCACATTATTATATGCAAACAGTTGTTGTACATGTGTGGTGTAAAAATGTATAAGATCGTCTACAAAGTTCAAAAGATATAGGTAAAAAAAATCGAATTTTAGACTACTTATTCTACAAAGTGCAACAAAATTGAATTTTTTATTGTTATGTAAATAAGGTAAGGGTAGGCGTGGCGTTAATCAAAAGTTTGTGTTTATATAATGCGGTGTCTAATTATCATATATACCAAATTTAGTAATATCATTTTTAGACTTATTGCCAAAAATTGGCGATTGGGTACGCATGTACATAGGGGCAAAAATATCATTTTCTATGAAATGTACTTCATTTCTTGGTAAATCAAAGTAAGCAGTATATAGATTAGGCAGTTTTCATAGTATATACGATTCTTCTTCATCTTAACTGGCCATAACAAACCGCTATCGGGTGACGGCCTGATGCAAATACATTCTTTCATTGGAATTGTGGTTTAACGTGGTGGGTCCCAAACCCTACGCACAACCCTTTTAAAGCCTACTCTCGTAGGCGGGTTCTCTACGGGTTCTCGAAAGAACTCAGTGTCATCGTTAGTCGCTTCATACGACAAGCTCTGACCTACTGAGGTGGCAGTCTCTAACCCCCTCAACACATGGGGGGTATAAACGATTAGAAAAAGTAAATACTGGCACACCGCCAAAAAAAAAAAAACAACAACAAACATCATATCACACATATACATCTTATGTGTTTGATGCATCAAAATGCACCTACGTTTGCTTGGTTTTGTATTTTTTTTTCGAAACACTTTTGTTTCTCTGCACATCTAAAAATGTTATAAAAATAAAGCAAACCGTTAGAGAAAACACTATGCAACAAGTTTGTTCCCAATGAAAGGGCTATGACATGTAGAGTTTGTCACCTGATCTTCTTATTAATCCTATTAAGGGCTATGGCTAAAACATACTGTTTTGGATTTTCTAGCAGCGTTTTGGCATTACTCTTAACTTTAATTTGTCGAAAAACTCGTAATTGATCTCTTGAACTCTACTTAATATACCACCCTGTACATGACCTCAAAAGTAGAAAAATCTCAAAATCCTGAAGTGAAGGGCTAATTCTAAACCCGGACTCTTCGCAGCAAATTACTGCGGACATGAACCTCAGCTTTCCAACAACTGACATGAACCCGAAATTTGCAGAAATGTGTAATCGAATTGAACTAAAAAACGACTTTTCTTTTTTATTAAAACTTTGCGTAGCAATTTTGAACAAATCCGCAAAAGGGAAAACCCGTTCGTTTTGAAGTTTTAGGCAGGCGAATAAACCACGATCTATTTTTAACGAAACTGTGACGAAAACTATTAACCACTGTCTGTCCGCACTTTTCGACCACTGTGCTTGGGCTGCGTTAGTCTCCAACGACAATGAGCAAAAAGTGTATTAGTAGTTGTGTTTTATGTGAACACAGGCTACACATTATCCCTTTCTTTTTGTTTTTTTCCGAGCTGTACGCGGGCAAAACAGAGCACGGCGACATACAAGAAGATTTTTCTGGCCGTGGCTTTAGCTCGTGTAGCTCGGCCGGGAAGCGGGTCTCGGCGTAGGCGTAGTTTTACTCGTATACGTAATATTCGTAGCAGTCGTTGGTTGTGGCGTTGGCTGTGGCGCCCTATTAAATGAAAAAGTAAGCTAATTAGTTAATGAAAGATATTTTCTTTTGTTCAAAAGCAGTGCGATGCTGTTTTGCTTGTTGCTGTCCTTGTTGCTGCCGCTGCTGCTGCTGGCAATAGCAAAACACAAAATGGCGGCCAGTGCGAAATTGATTGAGTCTTGAGTCGTGGGTCTTTGTTTTATAAACTAACGGATTAAATGAGTTTTCTCCTACTGCAGGCTTTCAAGTGCCAGAGCGCCAGAGTTAGAGTGGACCAACATTTATGGCATCAAAATTTCGTTGCCTACTTTTTGGAGCTGGCCGTTAAACATGCAAACATTCCATTTCATTAGAATTGTTCACTTGGGATTCAAATTATGCAAAAATATTAGTCCAACATTCTGCAAGTTGATGAGTTAGAGAGGAAGAGCACATGATTTATCAGCATACGGCATGCATATAAATCACTCTATAAGGTTTTCCGCTTGTTACGTACATATATTGCACTTCGTAGTCTTTGACTTCTCTACACTACAAATTAGCATTGTCTACTTTGGGTTTCGCTTGTAACTTGCGCCTGTGACACGCATATAAATTATCCTTATTTACTCACCATTTGGCTGAGTAAATAAGAATACCATCATATAATTGTAAGCTAAGCATTGAAATTAGTCAAGTGACTTTGTGCACTCACGTTTCCATAGGACGTTTCGCTCTTTGGGCTTCTAGAATGCATATGAATGTCAGCTTTTATAATACGAATTTCGGTATTCGATTAAAGGGTAATCCTCGAAGAAAGGACTCTTTGCAGCTAGATTCTCATACGTTACAAATATCGTTTGGTTTGATGATGTGGAAGGAAGCCGATACTAAGGACAAGAGCTAGTAAGCGAGGTTTCATATTGCAGATAGGCTATCCGTAATAGAAAGCTTAGTCGCTCGTCGAGTCCGTTATAGCTTTAGGAATGACTTCGATTTTGGAATATAAGTCAAGTTTCTTGGTACAAACCCAATGTTAGTTGTGAATACGCACTTACTACTTCAAACTTCGCACATTTCACAGAATATGCCGCCCACTTAAGCCTGAGTGCAATATGTGCATACTTTGTGTATTGACTAGCGCTCATCACACAGATTTTAATTTAAAGATTAAAGATAGACAGACGAAAAAAAAAGATTATAAGTGGAAGTTACTTTCTTATTATTCCTTTCAATTTGCTGATATATTTCGTCAGTTCAATTTTCCGTTAGCAAAGTAACAGTTTGTTTCGTCGTTTTAAAAGGCGCCTTGCTAAAGGGTTTGCATGGTTTTGAAGGCGCAGTATGTACTGCGCAGCCTGCTCTTTTAGTACATCCTCAACATCAGGCACATCTAGATCATTCTCTATGGCTGCAGTTCGCATGAACCAGGCGGCGCCAGTAAGCACGCGAAGGGTTTGTGTCGGCAGGATTCGGACTTTTTTGTAAATATTCTTCAGTAGACTTGCAAAACATATCGCCATCCAGAAGCTGTGAACGTCTTGTAGATGGGCACCTTATTTTTTATGGATAGATTTAGCTGGTTAGGAGCAATCTGAGCATGCCGAAGGTCGGGCGCCTGCCTACCCAAGTACTTGTAACTGGTTATAGGTGTTAAGCGTGGGCCACAAAACACATCCCTGTGTAATCCCAATTCGGATGGCCCTCTCTGTAGACTCAACACCATCCAGCAACACCGAGACGGAACGATCCGTCATGTAGCTATGCACTCTAAAGAGAAGTTGAGGCGGCAACAGAGGCTGGACCGTACAGAGGAGACCATTGTAACAAGACTCGAAATACGTTTATTTTACAAGATATTGATGTGGTGCATAGGATGATGTTTCTTAGAAACAATGTCAACTGTTTAGGCTACTTTTTATAACTGCAATACCTTCTACTTGAGCGAAGAATATTCCATTTGTGACATATCTTTTTTTGTTTTAGAAAAAAATGCTGAATGCCTGAATGAGTGGCAATGTAAAGAGACAGAAAGTATCCTTCTGTTTTGAGTTATTTTTTATATATTTTATATTTTAAGTCAATGACGTGTATGAAAAGCGAGTTCTTAATGAATTTTGTGTCTTACAATCTTAAGTTAATCAACTCAATGTTGGTAGCACGCATAACATTTCTCCCAGTGTACTGTGGTCAAAGTGTTTGCTTAGTTTCTTTCTTTTATGCGCAACACTTGAATAAGAAAACTAATTTTCTTCTTCTTCGTTTTCTTTCCTCTCTCTTGAGCCCGCTCTATTATATCTTGGCATATCTCGCTCCAAATTAACAACGCCCACTTAAATTCGCGTTTATGTAATGAAATATATAATTACCGTTATACTGAGAGCAAAAAAAGAAAAACCTGAAAACAACATGGACCGTAGTTTGGGTGCATGTCCGGTTCTCGGTTCGCTTCGGTTCTCATGCCGCTGCCCACATCAATCGTGGTTCCTTTGTTTTATAATTTTACCGCTCGTTGCTCATTTTTTTGTGCCCTCTTCTTTTTACCGCATGCATAATACGCTCATTCTTGTTTTTTTCCCGTTATTTTTTGCTCTTTTTCTCTTGCTCCCGCGTCCCTCTCCGGCTGTTTGTTGCTCATTTGCGCCGCAGCATGCTTAACGGCGCATAGTTGCACCCTTTTGTATGCAAAATGTTTTGCTTGAATAAATTATGAGCTTGCCTCAGAACGTGGCCGTCGCAATTTGCAGCTGCCAGGAGCCAGCGGCCAATTGGACCTGCTCCGGCTATATGTCCACAGCTCAGGGCCGTGTACGCCTTGGCATATGAAACACATATTGTGCGCGTGTGTACTGGTTCAATAGCTCAAAGTTCTTGGCTTGACCAAATATTTCGACTCGGGGCTGATTTATGTCAAGGCAAATTGTTTATTGATAGAGCTGAGCCGAGCTGGGTCTTTGGCTGCCACGCCCCTTTGTGTGTAATTAGATTTGCAGCCTACATTGGCAATTCCAATACCGATTTCAGTTACAAAGACAATGCCAAATCAAATTGGCCCAAAAACACACAGACACACGCATATGGACACACTTGCTGCAAATATTTTAAAGCATACTTATGAGCGCCCTTAAAGTTTGTGCAATTAAATTGCCGTGTACTCTCTCTTTCTCTCTCTCTCTCTATGTCTCTCTCTTTCTCTAAGCTCAATGAACCATATTAATATCGAATTAGGACAGCTTTGTTTACTCTCATTTTTTGTTGTTTCTTTTGTTTTTGCTGCTTTTGTTTTCTACCGTTGCTGTTTTTCACATCTCGTCGAAGTTGAGTCACTCTTAGGGTGTCACTTATTTATAGAGTCCCACAGCCAGCAACAACAATGACAAATTAGACACACTTCAGCTGAGCTTGTTGCGTGTGGTTGTCATCGATATATGCCACACACACACAGACCCACACACACACACATACACACATACACACACACACACAGACACACACACATACATACATTTTAGTGGCAATATCGTGAGCTTATTGTATACTTATACACTACTCTTTATACTTTTTAGTTTATGAGTTTTTCAGCTTTTTCCATGTGACTTCCATTTCTTACATGGTCAGAGATAGAAGTAATCAGTTGCAGCGTTGAAATTGCCAAATGAGCAATCAAAGTGTTCTGTTGTAAACACTTCGCTTTCGCCATCCTTTCGGCTACGAAAACCAAACTCCATTGTTCATTTCTTGTTTCATTCATAACTCACACAATTTCCTGATCTCGAGTTTTCAAGTAGCCAAACGTCTCTAACAGGAAGGAGGATTACGGTAGTACCTTGTATGGCACGCTCACGCTTTTGTCTCAGATTAATGTTGAAAACTATACTTTTTTTTGTCAAAAACTTCGTCTACCAATTGGAAAAACATAAAGAAGACACAACTGGAGGAGAGATTTACATAAGGCTCTAACCCGGTAACGTTAGTGGCCAGTCAAGAAGAACTTGATTTCGAGCTCGTTGATATTTAGTTGGTGGATTTGATGTATATTACACGGTATTTCAATTATCATTGGCTCATTGTGCATAAAAGTGTCATGTTTATGGTTAGGATCTCCGCTTTAAGTAAACTACAGTGTTTTCGAATATACGTCCGTCCCAATACGGTTGTTCAGCTTCAAGCCATCGGTAAAGCCTTGTTGAGTGAGATCTTGGCAACCTTCTTTACTACATGGAATAAAAGTGTTGTAGAGAGTATTCGAAAACTATACTGCTGCATTGTTATCTCTTTCGGCGTTCATAGAGCAGTATTCTATCCAAAATTTCTATATTTCATTAATTGCATCAACTGAAAGCTGAACTTTAACTTTGCATTTGCAGGTTCGTTGCTCTGCCCAATTTCTAATCGATTGCCACAATATCTGATTGCCGTTTTGGCTCTTTGAAAAGTTGTATTTAATTAAAACAAGTTTAATGCATTCCGACACTAAAGTTTAATTACTCAGCTTTAGCTAGGAGAAGTGGGATTTAGGTGAATGACAGACTGGACCAAGATGCTGATAGGTTCTCATTGCCTTTATAGGTTATGGGGAAAGAACTACCCACCCTTTGCTTACGAAAAATTGTAGTCTTAAGGAGAATTTGAGTAAGCTTGTTATAACGAGCACAAATACCTTTAGGTTTCGTATGAAAAGTACCAATTAATTTGATCCGTTTGTTTATAAAAACAACCGATTTGATTTGGAGCGTAATATTCCGGCTATATCGTTTTGTATTTTCATACAAAAACTTGTTTTTTATTGTATTGAAAATTTTATTGTATTCGTTAAATTAACAGCATTTTTGAGAAGTTTTAGTTTCTGAAGCTAGAGATCATGGTATGTTAGATCATGAGCAAGGCTGATGATTTTAGGCTCGCTCTGTACAGCAATGAAGTTCAGAGTCCAATACTTAAAGAATCCTTTGAAGTGACTCAAAAAGTTGTGCTTAAGTACTTTTCATAACCTTGAATGAACAACGAATGGGATGTGTTATGAAACTTACTCAAAAGCAACCGCGAAATGTTTCATTTTCGCGGTTTGTGTCTATAGAAAAGAAATAGATCTTTCCTGTCAGTTGTTTCTATCGAGCTATAGCTCGACATCAAAGTCGCTTATTCAAGACTCGAGTGTCATATTCTGCAACTGGTGGAAGGAAAAGTTTGTTGATAAGCTACTGAAACTTGGCGATTCTATTACTATTGATCGCTATCGGTTTCTCTATTAAGACAGCGCTTGGCGTCATATCTAAAAAATCCCTTAAAAAACTAATCCCTTTGATTAATGTTGGTTTCACTGCACGCAAAGCGATTTAGAAGGCCAAAAAAATTGAAACTCCTTAATAGATGGCTAAGTTTTTGATCGAAAATACATACTTTAATTATTCTCACATGATCAACATGAACCAAAATTATTTGTACTGTCAAAAAAAAACGATGTGTCTGTTAGAAAAATCATAGAAATTACGTATGTGTAAGGCTAAGTAACGTGATATTTTCTCAACGAACAATAAATACACTGATCTAAACCGATGTGGCCGGAATTTTCAGGATGTTTTAAGAAAACCGCTCAAAAAGCAACTCAGAGACTTGTAGGTGAAAACTTAAACAAATGCGCTTCTTACTTTAAACTTGGCTTGATGAACATGCCTAACGTTAGCACTGTAGCACTCTTTAAGCTTTAAAATGTCCAAACCTAACCTTTGGCTAACTTTCTCATATAAATTCATGCATTAGCTAGTTCTGTGCAATATAACCAACTTGGTTTTTACACCCAATACACAAATCACAGCTCGGGTCTGGGTCAAGTCAAAAGCCTTATGTAGTTGACCGCCTAAAATTGAAGCCCAAAGGTCTACGCCCATTTTGCTGAGATTTTTTTGTGCGAGTTTTATTTTTATTTTTTTATATTTGGACGCACTTCAGTTTTATTATTATGATTATGCTCATGCTTAAAAAATCATTTCAGTTGCAAAATGACAGGGCAGCATTATTAGGCGCTCTCGCTACTGGCCGCTCTTACTCACCCATACGAACTATGACCAGCACGTGCGAGCACCGCAGAAAATTGAGCGTGCAGTTTTCCAGCTCTTTTCAATAATTTTCCATTAGACGAAAAAAAAAGTATATATAGTCTATATAAAACGCGACAATGGCAACAGAAACAGCAACAGAAACCGCAACAGAAACAGCAACAGAAACAACAACAGAAACAACAACAAAAAGGGGCAAGCAAGTGTCTGTGTGTGTGTAGGTGTGTGTGTGTGTGTGTTTCTGTGTGTGTGTGTGTGTGTGTGTGTGTTTGTGTGTGTGTGTATCGGTTATCGTGTATAGAGCATGTCGACATCGACATCGATGCTGCCAACGACAACACTTCTGGTTCATTGAAGCATAAGAAATTTTCGAATCGTTCTGTTGACGCTTGAGTAGACTTGAAGCGATAAGCGGTTTTAGCGTTATACAAATACACACTCACAAAGACAGCCACCCTTACACACACACACACACACACACACACACACACACACACACACACACACACAACCATATCGGTTAGGGTTTTGTTTCCCTTTCCCTTTAGCCTGTTCTAAGTGTTGAAATGTTAATTTTAGTTGTAAAGTTGTATAAATTTTTGTGTGAGTGTTTTGAATTTCAAGATTGGAACTCGCAAATAGCATTTAATGGTTGCCACGCCCGATTTTAAGTATACCTTAAAGACAACACAAAATTTAAGCTCTTATATGCGAAACCTTTAATGTTTCGATTAGTGTAACTCACTGTGCAGTTAGATGCTGTGCGCATACAAAAGTCATTGTCTTCACTGTTTGAGAACAAGAACACAACAGAACATAAGGAGTTATTTTATGAAAAGCATGTTTTTCGAATTTCAGAACGAACGATTCTTTCATCTATAAGGGCAGCTTTCGCACTTCGAACCGCATAAAACTCAAAATGTAATACATGACAAAATATTTTTGAAAAATCTCAACAAAATATCGCTTACAAAATAAGTCAAATTATAGTTTGAGAATCTAACGAAAATTTTTAGTTTTTAGTGAAACTCTTTTCAAAACAAATTGTGTTTTCAAAGTTCCGTTCGATCCGCTGAGCCCAAAACATTACTTCGAGCACGCAAAAATACATTTTTTTTTGTCCTGTTTATATTCACTTTGCAAAGTCTTCACTAAGCGCTTGGCTTACGAGCTTCCTTAAAATTTTGTGCTGCTAACATGGCGTATACGCAACGTCTGTTGGCAATTGAGCTACGGCTGCCCCGGGCGCAACACTAAGAACTCTTTGGCCACAGCGCATAACTCATACGCAACGTTGTTTGTTTGTATGTCATGAAGTTAGCTCGTAAATTTCAATTTCTTGCACTTTTTGGTGTCTCTGCGTGGTTTTTTGCGCATATTTGTTTGAGCATAAGGCATAAAATATTGCTCAAGGGATTTTGTTGGACATTTCAATAACTAATAGATATAATCAAATGTCATGATTACGCGTCGAACCTTTTGACAGCGCGTATATGTGTGTGTGTGTGTGTGCAACCCAAGGCGCTGCCTCATCACAGCGCTGTCAAGTAAAATATAAACAAAAACAAAATTTAGTTTGGACAAAAAAGTTGCCCCTGTCATGACAGCGCTTTGAGTGAAAAGCTTGAAACGAGTTAGAGTGTGCCTTTGTTTACAAATAGTGCGTGGCAGAACCCAAAAGTTAAAATGCCTTCCATTTTGTATTGTGTTGCATGCTTTTAGGCTACTACACATATGCTTTATGCAGTCCATTTACCTATGCAGAAGTTTGAGCAATTCGCACACACAAACATACGTTTCCGAGAAGTACAGCCCATTTGGGCGAGTTAACCCAATGGCAACGTCACAAATCTGACACGATGTGACCAAGACCAACAGGCAAGGCTATAAAATTTATCTTTTGACAGCAGCTGCTCGCTGCCCGCGGTCCAAAGCGCACACACACATGCGACAAGAACTGTAAACTGGACACGTTGTCGTTGGCTCGACATTTCTGGGCAGTTTGACCGTAGGGCTACATGTGTCCCAGACATACACACATACATACGGACACGCGTACAACTAAATCTGAAACCAATTTGCTTAACGTTGTTACGTGTAAGTGTGTGTGTGTGTGTGTCTATGTGTGTGTGTGTAACAGTGAACGGTTGCCATTTTAATGGCCTGGCCTAGCATATCAAATTGATAGAGTCGGTCCCACTGCCAGAACCCTATATATATATATAAGCACACTTAATGCCGCACAAAAGTTATAGCATACCCAGCGGGGTTAAGCAGAGGTCAAATCACAAACTTTCAGATACTACTTATTTATATTGATGGCGACAACTTCATAATTATAACAAATGGCCGTAGGGATAATGCCAGTTAACAAATATGTCAGACGTAAATTAGACGCGCGTCAAAAAGCAACGCTGTGTGCCGTTACTCATGCAACGAAATTCCAAAAATTTGCACATAAATGTCAGCCAAACTTCACATATATGTTCGCGTTTGTGCGGTGTGTGTGTGTGTGTGTGTGTGTGTGTGTGTGTGTGTGTGTGTGTGTTAGTATGGGTGATAGCTCATGCGTGTCTTTTGACCTTGGCACGAGCGCAAAAATGTTGTTGCCAAACTTCGTTTAATTGCTCTTCTTGTTGCTCTTCCTGTTGTCGATGTACCGTTGTAGTTACCGTTGTCGCTGCCGTCGTTTTACCGCTTGTAACTGGCGTGTGTGCACGCGACTTTTGCCATTGCCTGACGGCGGTGTCGAAAATAATTACACCTGCTGATTTATTGAGTGTTGTGGCTAAGGAAACATCCTGAGTGCGACGGAGACGACGCTTCACGGCCGGATACGGATGTATTAAGCGAGCCGGTTGTTGCTTTGGTTACGGTTTTTGGCCTTCCGTCACTTTTCGCACTCCAGCAATTAGCGCTTGCAATCATAACAACAATAAAGGAACGTATCGTATTATTTATGTGTGCAATGAAATTGTTACCAAAACTTTTTGAATGCGTATCAACTTAAGGGCTAAACAAAGCGGTGCTTAACCCAACCCTTACAAGCCGAGAAAAACTTACCTCTTCTTAGCTGGTTTTGCATTTAGCTTTTGGGACTTCAAAGCGCTGCATTTGATGTCTCTTATATACAAGCATATATGAGTCATACCTGGACTCTAGACATGGGCTTGTTGCCAACGAATCAATAGAGATATAGCGATTTGAGTGAATGCTACTCTTAATTACCGAAAACTGGCTAGAAAGGTTAAGCATGAACACCCATCAGAGTTCATGAACAGCAATTGTTATTGAGCAAAGTTATCGAAATATGTGATCCCCGTCTGTCAAGGATCGTTATATACAAAAACTATATATTTCATTCTCTCTGCAACTTGGCATAATGTGGCGACACCTAATGTGCGCCCATGCTAGTATTGCTATCTATGCTAAAGCCATCTCAAGCTGATTTACTATATGTACTAGCGTCACGGCATACGTACCGGTTTTAGCCCCAAGCCGCGATAGTTATTTCGGCAGATTTCCTCGACTAGATTGAAGTACAGTGTGCATCCTTCATTTCAAAGAACAGAGGATTTGATACGCGGTACGATCATTTCTGAACGCCGTCTTTATATAATAATGGCTAAAATGAAGCCAGTTCTTCAATTTAATGCGATATATTATTATTATTACTTTTGAGGACAAACATATAGAGCTACGCCATTGTTGACTTAACATGGCCACAATTCGGTGGGGATGGGTTTCTCAAATCGGATGTCTAATGGCATAATGTATTCTCTTCATCGATTTCCAATTCGACAAGAGCCAAATGAAGAAGACGAATTGGGCATTTTGACTTAAACCTTGGTATAGCCCGAGGTCTATCCAAAATTTCTGTAAGACACTTCGCGCTTTTGAGTCTCAACCACTCGCTACACCTATATGTCAAAGGTCTGGACTTGAAGGGCGTTAACGTACTAGCCGCACACGTGGACTTCTGTTCGATAGTCCTTTTGATAATCTTGGCTTGCTGTTATCCTAGATCAAGTGTATTCGGACACAAGATCGTGAGATGGCTGGTCACACAAACATATAGAAGTTAGTACTAAGTTTGGCCTCGCGAAAAGCTATCTATATATCCATTAATCACATTGCCTGACTTTGAAATTGCATTGTGATTATAGTGGTGTCGCACATGGTTTAGTAATCTTAGGTACGCTGACTGTTGTTCTTAGAGTTGCCATCATTTTGATGTTGCAAGAAAGCGCGAAAAAAAATACCTTGTGTACACACTCTGCGACCTCACGTCCGCTCACCACAACTGTTAGACGTCAACTAAAATCTGGGCACCTCAAAAGAGGCAAATACCATGGTATTTCATGTAATTTTTTTAAGTTGCTCCTAACTTTTCAATAGCATATTTCTCGGTTAGGCGTTGGCTCGCACCTGATCTTCAGTTTGGGTTCAGGCACCACTATTGCAAGCCTGAACCAGTTCATCAAGTTGTGCAGCATGTTCTCCATGTTTTTTTTACATAAATATTGAACTTATACAATCTTACCGGTTGCTCTCAGCTACGCAGCACATTCTGCATAGATCATATAGCCAGAAGCAAAGTTTTATGGTTGAGCTGCATGACGATGATGCCGCCGGGCAACGTCCTTGACCATCTGTCCTTTACAATAATGGTAACACGGCTGAATTCGTCAAATGCTTGTTCATGCTGGCATTCCGTTACGTCATATTTTGCGTATTGCATAGTCATATGCTACTACGCAGCGCTATGTTCACATAAAGAATTTGAAACATTTTCCGTAAACGTTGTTACGTTACGTCACATTTTATGCATTGCCTAGTCATATGCTTGTACGTTAATTTGTTGTGTAATGCTATTACGTATTTTGTTAAGTCATACCTTTTATATCATTTTGTTTAACATTTAAACGTGAGCGAGATGCCGGTTTTAGCTTCCGAAATCTTAAAAATAAAACATCTGTCAAACACAAGTTAACATAGAGAAAGAGAAAGACATTTCATGGGTGTCGCTTTAAGGTTAAAGCGATTACTCTATTTTTGACTAAAATTGGATAACTCTCGCACATTTTAAGTACAGAAGCGAATTTGCCATTAACGGCTTCATCAACCAGTTCATCAAATGGTAAGCTTTCTTCACACAATTGCAGAATTGGATTCACAAGATTACAACATTCTTAAATAATTCAAAATATACAAATATACCGATAATAAAGCATGAATTAAATTTTGGTTGAAAAATATTTCAAAAAAGTGTAAACATGCCATACGCAACCCAGAAGTGGAGGCTCCTCTCGAGGTAGACACAATTATTTTCGTACTGCTATAAAGCTTCTTTATTTATTGTTGCACGAGTACACCTCAGTTTGTTTCGATTCTTTGGTATTAATGTATAGTTTTGAAACAGTTACAAGGAACGAGGGTAGAACCTTGATGAAGTGGCAACGATTTGTCGCGACACTCGAAACCAACAGCATTTTAGTGCATTCTAGAACGGGATAGCTTCTACGCAAGAAAAAATGAGACCAAAGACCTGACCAGAGATCATGTATCCAGCATCATTTTGCTTCAGTAGCGAAACGAGCGAAACTCAAATTTGGTTTGGTGTCTCCCTTTCAGTCAGTCGTTGTGGCGTCTTCTTAGAAGATATCATCATTGGAAGTCATGCAGTGGCTTATGACATTATGGAGAGTGAATTCTTCTGCTTTTCGAATTTTTTTCCTCAACCACTTTCCTCAGCTTGGGGCTTAAGCAATAAAATCTCTTCGTTACGACGAGTTTGCTTCCTCTTAGCTTTTTGCTGCTTGTACTGTAGCTAAAGCTGCTTTCGAGTCAACCAGTTCTGGTAAAAAGACGTGTTCAGATTTAGCGTAGGCAAATAAGTGCTACGTACACATCGGTTCAGTAATATACAAATTCCGAGGAGCCACCGGCCATCTGTTTGGGGGATCCTTCTGTTAAATCATCTTTTTTAGCTTATGGATTCTTGAGTTTAATTTCATCTTTCACCAGTTCTGTTGTAGATTCTGGATTCTTTAGTTTCATTTCATCGTGCACTAATTCTTCTTTGCCGCCCACATGTTCCGTTATTTCAGTCTTAGTATGCATAGTAGTGCATTAAAATAAGTACGTCCGGAGGGTGACTGGACGTTTAGCTAAAATGCCATCACTCTTCTGCCTAGATGCCGTATTAAAGACTTTGAGTCTGGAACTCAGAATAAGAACTCTGTAACTGCGACATTCTTTCTGATGATGCATTCATATTTGAAAAATGTTCGCTATGCTAGCTCTGCTCTTTGGGGCTGTACTTCATAAGAACCGTGTTATCTATCTTATCGCTTACTTTCTGTTTAAGGCGATTTTTTTTTCAACATCAAGTTGAAAACCCTCAAATGATTTAAATAGAGCTGCACAACGGGAAGCGGGGCAGACATTAACTTTTCTTATGGTATCCGAGATAATGCCGCACAAATAGATAGACAGAAGTGGCTATTGAGGTTTATCATTTTTATGCACATTTATAACCAAATTTGAGACAAGTTCAGTTTTGTTTTTTGTTGCCTAGTGTAGCAGTTATTTTCTGGGCAACTCAAATGCAACATGCGACAATAGAGTTGCACTTGACATTTGGTTGCAAGAGTAACAAGTACAACAATAAGTAATGACCACAAAAACTAAAACAAGAGAGGGGCAGAGAGAGAGACAAGCTAGTCCAAATTATGTGGTAGCATGCCATTTAGACTTATTTTTGCAACAATTTGTGCTGGCAGTCTAATCGGTTGACAGGAAATAACACACTTTGTTGGCTCAGTATTGCCACAGTGCCCCGTTGCTCATGCCACTTGACACAACCATTGCCATTCTTTGGTTTCGTCCTGATGAAGGACTATACAATTATTCAACTGTTTAGCTGTTGGACTGGCTCAAAAGTGTGCACTCTATCTCTCTCTGTTGCACACACTTTCGGCTTGGGTTCAGCTGCGGGACTGTACTTTATGGCTTGTGTGCTGTTGTTTTTCTTTTTGTTGTTGTTGTTTTTTTTTGTGGTGTAAGTATATTCAAAAGCATTGCCCAAGCGAAAGTGAAATTAATTACTCGACTTTAGTTGAGTTGAGCTGAATCGTTGACATTGTCGGCAGTTGTTCTCTTGATGTTGTCGTCGTTGTTGTTTCTGTTCCTTTCAACGTAATTCATGCAAAAAAGCAAGCAGCATAAATCTCACTCGCTTTGGGAGAGTTTTAGTCCAAGCACACTGCGCGAAAAATTGTGTAGAATACAGCGCATTTTCTCATTACGCTCTTGTTAGTGATTTGATGTACTTTTTCTCCAAAAATTATACTCAATTTTGAGTATTTTGCTACACTAATAAAAAAAAAAATCGTTCAATGTTATATAAATAAACACACTTCGTTTATAAATGCTATCCTTTTTTCGCTGAGTGTATAGTTGAGCCAAAATTTGCTTTGAATTGTTGCTTTTGATTGCGGCTTTCACTTGGAGTTGTCTGCTTCAAGTTTTGGTTGTCCAATTGATGCCAAGATTGTGACAAACAAATGAAGAGCAAGAGCTCTTCAAACAATTGAACATACTAATCAGTGAGCATTTTTAACAAACAACAACAACAGCAACGACGACGACAACGATAACAAGTCAGCTGTGGCACAGCTGACTATCGAGTGGCAATCTATTTAATGACAGAGATGGAATGAGTGCGTTTGAGTGGGCGTTTGGATTGAAGGCTACTAGCGATACTCGTTAAGCAGACAGCTGCGACTACAAGCAGTGGTTTAATTATGGTCACTAACTAAGCTTCCAGTTGGCTTTAATCAGTGGCCGAACCCAATACTCTCACAAACACACACAAAACAGTGACACAGAGATACAAAATGCTACAGTGGAAATTGCAAAATGAGTAACATAAAAGATGTGGAGCACAAACAGCGACAAAAAGTGGCAGATAGAGATAGACATAGAGACAGAGAGGGGGAGCGCGCAATAGAGTGGAAGCTGCACAAAAGTGACACAAAAACCTTTTGCTAATTTAATTAAATTACACAATTTTCGCTGCTTTTTGTCGAGTAATTGGCAATAAATTCATTAAAGAGTTAATTAAACATACGGCCAAGTCAATGGATACATAGATAATTGCATTTGTGCAAAAGGCAGCGCCAATTAGCTGAGTGAGAGTATACGCCTCTCACTCTACGCTTTGTCATTGTAAACCGTAGCTGTGACTGTCTGTCTGTCTGTCAGTCCGGCTGTCCGTCCGTCCGTCCGTCCGTCTATTTGACTGAGTGTGTAAGAGTGCGATTTAAATGCATTTTCAATTAAGTACTTGTATGTTTATCTCTTTCTAGCACGGCTCCAAATGCAGCGAGCGCCTGGCGTAAAGCGAGCGGCGCGCTCAAAGCCGCGCCATAGGCACTAGACACACAGATAGAGAGAGACAGCGAGAGAGTGTGAGAGAGAGAGAGAGAGCAACATGGCTGCGACAGCAACAACAACAAACACTACAACAACAACAGCTGCTGTGCTGGCTAGCAAATTGCTTGGTAGCCTCTTCTACAATCGCAGCCAGCTGCCAACTCCAGACTCCAGCAGCGCATACTCCTCCGCCAACGCTGCCGCCTCAACGACACCCGCCAGCTATCAGCAGCTTTATGACGATGTCGCCAATGCGCTGCAAGAGACGGAAGCGGAAGCGGCAGAGGCAGAACCAGATACGGATGTTGATGCAGATGCAAGCTCCAGCTATGCGCTAATAGACGACATCAGCGATTGGTTGTTTGGCATTCCGGAGAACGTTACCACCATATTCGATGAAAGTCTTCTATTGCCCAGCGCTACGGCCACTGTAGTTGCCAACAACAGCAGCAGCGGCAGCAGCCCAAGCAATGGAAGCGGCAACTACAATGAGACAATGCTTTCAGGCTTAGCCTGGCTTACACTCGATGGCGATAGCGTCAATACCACGTTAGAGCACGCAGCCAGCAGCAACAACCACAACAACAACAATAGCAGTGGCAGCGGCAGCGACAGCGGACTCTATGCGTTGCGCAACTTTGTGGAGCAGCAACTAAGCGGGGAGTCCTCCAATGATGCGGACATTGCGCTCATCGATAGTGCCGAGGAGAGCGCACTGGACAATGTCGACACAGACTATGGCCTCTTGGGCTTTAATGGCGGCAGCTTTGATGCGGCCAACGAGCTGCTGCAGCGCACAGCCGCAGCCACAGCGTCGGCGACATCGACGACGGTGACTAAGAACCGTACGACCAGCTATGATGATGATGCCATCTGGCTACCAGGAGCTGCGGCGGGTGCTGCACGAAGCGGTGGCACAGCTGGCAGCAGCAGCAGCACCACCACTGGCAGCGGTAGCTCATTCATGCTGCTGCTAGAGAACTTTAACGATTACTTTCCTAACTATAATGGCAGCACGGTTTCGGGCACAACAGTCACCAGCACAACGGCCAGCAATATACTGGAGCAGAGCGGCTCCGCGGCGAACATGACGAGCTTGTATATTGAAAACTATCGAATGAACTGCACAAATGCAACGGTCAATCTAACAACGGAATCCTGTCATGAATTGAAAGTTGGTAAGTTAAATAATGAGAATTGATGAGCTCCTAAGAGCGTAAACTATTAAGCAACGTGTGTAATGTACGGCATAAACTTTATCGCTTTCCTTCTCTTCTTTACGGATTCGTGAAGCTTGATGATTATAAAAGTTCGTAATAAACCCAGTAACTTGTAGAATACTTTTGTATATTAACAACGTCTTCAATTAAGTTTTGTGCCGTGCAGTAAGAGTCGTGGCACGGGTAGCAATCAGGTGCCATAAGAGCTAGAGACATACTTTATTCAAATGATGCACATTCATCTTGATGACTGACCCCTTTCGCCCTTGAAAGAACTTCGATACATAGAGCCAAGTTGTTCAGTCTATTGACCAGAAACGCCCTTTTAAATTGCTGTAAAATTCAACTACTTGTAAGTATGAAATGTGAATGGAATATGTCCAAAAAAGGATAAAGCTGCAAGAACGAGAATTTTCGTGCGCGTCGCCAAGCTCTTCCTGGAAAGCGTTGACGGCGACTTTCTTCAAGTACCTTATCAACACTTCTTTAACGACTTTCAAAGACCTGAAATCATGGCCCTTGAGCTCTTTCTTGATCCTCGGGTACAAGAAAAAGTTCGGTAGTGCGGAGACTGTACTGCTGTTGGGGCAGTGTTGCCACACCGGGTTCTGCCTAGTATTCCATGACAATGCAGTCGGCGTACGCTGTCACGTACACAAATCATTATTTTTGGAGGAGTACAGATATTTTCAAAAGTTTAAATGCATATAACAGAGAATCACACTGCGATAAATTTGCTGTGAATAAAGGGAGCTTCAAAAAACGGAAGTAAAGTTATGTATGTAATATCGAACGTTACACTTGCTTACTCTTAAATATCATTACTCCCTTAAAATTTATTGTTTTTGCCGAAAAAAAAATCAGTTGGCGCCACTGTGCGTTTTCACAGTGTAGGAAATCCTCTTTCCTAACGCTTTTCACTGTGCTGTGGAGAATTTTAAGACTTCCAAGTAAAAGGGAGAATTCGTTGTTTGTCC
This sequence comes from Chymomyza caudatula, assembly GCA_035041775.1. NCBI lineage: Eukaryota > Metazoa > Arthropoda > Insecta > Diptera > Drosophilidae > Chymomyza > Chymomyza caudatula. The sequence goes on from JAWNKW010000149.1 coordinate 2,781,631, forward strand.
TTATACCACAAGCCTTAATTAATGATTCGAAAAAACAAGATGAATCTTAGCATCTTTAAAATTCGACGCTTGACTAAACCAAGCGTTCGAGCTAGCAGCGATTCTTTGGCTACTTAAAGCTCTCTATCACGTTTCCAGAGATTTGGTCAAAGTCATTCAACTTAAGATGTAATAGAGCTATTTAAGATAAAGTTACTCGATTTGATGTGAAGAAGGCTGTGAAGGCTCACACGAGGCCTAATCAGCAAGCTTTTCCAAACCTTTTTTCTTACAATACCCTACGCAATCGAGTATCTCAGTTTAAAGTGAACCGATTTTTAATTTCTTCATAGTTTTGGAAAGGTGAGTGCCATAGCTTTCAAAGTAAATATAAAGCTACTTCCTATCTACTATTCCAGAATATATAGATTCATTTGATGTTTTCACAGTATTAAAAAGAGTTGAAGAGCATTCATTTACCTTAAATTTTATTTATGGTTGAACTCGATTGCCCACTCTATTCGTGAGTTACACACATTTTGGGGCTTTAGCAAAGGATTTCGTATTCGAACCAAATTTTACCGAATTGGATACATTTGAGAAAACTTCATTTCGCTTAGTGCCTTTTGTTCTACTGTGAAATTCAAGACGCTTAATAAACATTATCCTAAATTTTCTGTATCTTTGCAGTGGACCACAATTATTGGGCGCTTATACTGATATTATTTCCAATTTTAACACTTTTCGGCAATATACTCGTCATACTCTCCGTCTGTCGCGAGCGTTCGCTGCAAACAGTTACGAATTATTTTATAGTATCATTAGCCATAGCCGATCTGCTGGTCGCCGTAGTTGTAATGCCATTTGCTGTTTATATTCTGGTAAGTACTGCTCTCCTTCAAGTTATTATACGTAAATACCCCTGAACTCAAAACATTTGTTAACATAACCAAACGCAGTTCCACAAACATTAAAATCAAACTCGAAATCAGAAACGAAATCGAAATCGAAACCGAAATGCAAAATTGCCGCCCATTTAGGTTTAATTTTATCAAGTGTCAGTAAGAATGAAATTGTTTGGGGTCACAGACGTTGCTACTATAATAAATAAACATGCTCATAAATAACAGAACCAGGCAGCAGTAGTGGGTTTCACCGGCTGAGTTGGGGCTACGGAGCGGGGTCTAGACCGGCGGCGGGCTACGGGCAAAGGCGGCTTTTTAGTAAATTGCGGCCATTCAAGCAATAACATTCAATTTTTGCGGCACAGGCCTATAAATCAATGTGCATGTGAGTGTGTGAGTGTGTCGGTGTCGGTTCCTGTGTTGGTATTGGTAGTGAGCAGCATAGAGGTGGAGCGGCAGAGAGGTGGAGCGGCAGAGAGGTGGAGCGGCATAGAGGTGGAGCGGCAGAGAGGTGATAAGCTCCTGGCTGGCTAGCTGCCAGGCTGCTGCGGCGACTGCTGCTCTCTGTTGGTGCTCTCACTTGTTTCGTTTGACTTAAGCTGACGTAACTGTCATTCCATATGATTGATTGGTCGATTGAATGACTGACTGCACGGTCGCCGCCTGCCGTTAGTTGCCTTTTGCTACACCGCCCGGTCTTTAGAAACCCGTAGCATAGTATTCCGGCGAGAGTTCTGCCTGGCTGACTGAGTGACTAACTCGCCGACCAAGAGGCTGCCTGAATGACTGATGAATTGATTGAAAGTGCGTCAGCCTGCCCAGCATGCCCCTGCATATGGACCCAGATACATTGTCGCGTCAGCGTTTTTGACTTTTGATGCTGTCGCTGCTTTTTTCTATATTCATACTCTTATACACTTAGTGTTGTAAGGTATTATAAGTTCGAAAGCCACTTTGTGAGCACAGCAAAAACTGCACATGACATGCCCAGAAGGTAGCACTGAAAGATCTTCGTTTTTACTAGTCCTTCACATGACATGTGACAGGAAAACTTCCAAAGATTGGCTGAAAATCTGTAGTTAGCGTATTACCGATTTCAGTTTGAAAACAATCTATTTTATGTTAGGCTCAAGTTACATTTACAACCATAGAAAGACAGTCAAAAGCAATCGATATGCTTACAGTAGTTTCGATAGTTTTGCAGCTTTACACCAAAGAATCCAAAAGCTTGACATTGAAATAACAGAAAACCGTAAAGTTGTGAAACTATTTGTTTTTCTATATCTATACGAACTTGTGATGTGGCTGAAAATCTGTACTTAGCGTAGTAAGCGAGTCAAAAGCAATCGATTCGCATTCAATAGTTTCGATAGTTCTCCAGCTAAAATCCATAGAATCCAAAAGCTTAACATTGAAACAACGGCAAACTTAAAAGTTTTGAGTCTATTTGTGTTTCTGTATCTGTAAGAACTTGTGATGTGGCTGAAAATCTGTACTTAGCGTAGTAAGCGAGTCAAAAGTAATCGATTCGTTTACAGTAGTTTCGATAGTTTTCCAGCTTAAATCCATAGAATCCAAAAGCTTAACATTAAAACAACGGCAAACCGTAAAGTTTTGAGTCTATTCATTTTTCTATATCTATACGATTTTAAGATGCTTAAAAGTTTTGCGGAAATCTTAAGGTTTGATTTTAAAAGCAGCCTTCGAAAAAGGCTTTTCAGTCATAGATCATAAAGACGAAATATAGCTAGAATAAAGCAGAGAAGAGTATTCTATCAAAAAAGAAGTAGGCTTTTCTAAGATGAACTATATTATTTGATTAGAAAATGTAATGAAACGTTTTCATATAACAACCCCAGAAATCTGAGAGTCATAAAGTATATACAAAACACTTTTGAGCTGATTAGAGCTGTTCCACTTATATATGTCATACTTTTTTCGCATATTCTTTAGACAAATCATGCTGGAATATGGTTGCTACACCGTTTCCTATTAAAGCTGATAAAAATGAAGAAAGCTCAGTTTGTTATTTGCTATAATTATCCTTTTATTTGAGTTTGAAGCGGTTCGGCTCAAAATTTTTTGCGTCTCTACTATTTGCCTTGATTCCATTTTATTTGTCTTGTGTTCAAAATGACTATTTCGCTTGTAAATAAGCACACTCAAGAACTCAAGAACTCACTCAACCTTTAAAAATATAATAAATATAATAAGTCTCTGTCTTCCTTCGAATGTTATAAAAATGCTTAAAACATGATAAAATAAAGGTTGACTCACTCAGAGTAGTTGCCTCTTTTTGGTTACCAATTTTAGTCTCTACTTCTGACAGCTGTGCTATGCACTGTGTATGCCAAAAGCTGAAGCAGAAGAATGTATTTACTGTATGACGAGCCAAACTATGTGACCGTTGCACAGAGCCAAACAAGCGCATCGCAATGGCGCTTCCAGCTCCGCACATTCTTAACCGAATCGCTTTCCCACTCGTTCATGCGTTTGTTGCCAATACCTTGGTGTTCATTTCACAATGAATGCATTCGAATACATTCGTGCAGTGCGCATATACACCAGAGTAAAGAGTATGACAGCTTTGTATTGAAATCGAAATTACCTTTTTTTGGTCTTTTGTTGTTCATTTTGCACTTTTGCTTGAGTTGGCAATCTTTTAGGCTCTTCCGACTGTCCCTCAGTTTTATCGTTTGCTTACATCCGTTCTTGAGTGGATGATTCCGACAATGTCAAGTATATCTAGCTAGATTTGTCTGTCATGGAATTTTAATAATGTCAGCTATAAATTTAAAAATTTAACTGCCAGCCCGGATGTCAGCCAAGAAGTATGCAATGTATGACTGTTTGTCATGTTTGTTGTTGTTCTTGTTGCTGCTGTTATCATTGTAGCTGTTTTTGTCATTTTGTCAGATTGTCGGCTCAACGTTTGTCGTGTTTGCCACAATTAATTGTGTGTTTATTTTATCAACGTTCAAAAAACAAAAATTAAATGCAATTGCATTTTCAAAAGTGACATTTGTATTAAACGGCTGCTTCCAAGCATAACAAAAGCTGTCAAGGCGACGTCGCCGCCAACGCCAGCAGCAGCAGAGCAGCAACAGCGACGCCAACGTCAACATAATTAAAATGCTTTAAAGTCAAATGAAATTAACAAAAGCCACATGCAGACAGCAACAGAGACCAGCAAGCGACAGCCAAAGAGACAAAAGCACTGTCACTGAGCGGCGCTCACTGTCGCCGAGAGCGAGAGGGCTGTGAAAGAGAGAAACCGGCGGGAGCGTTTGAGACGCGGGAGCGAGAGAGCGGCGGGAGCGAAAGCACTGGCAATTGACAGGAACAAATGTGCCAGTTGTCAGTGCGAAAATTGCACAAATTGCACAAATTTTTTCACTCAAGCGCCACTTCGCTGCTCTCGCTCTTCTCTTCCCCTCTCTCTCTCTCTCCGCGTCGCACACCCTGCTCTTATTTATTTCTCTTTGCGTTGCTAATTGAATTTCTTGCCATGATTGATAAACAAGCAACACACCCAATAGAGAAAATAGAAATAGTAAACGAGCATAAAAAATTTGATGCAGACAGTCGGGATGATACCCGACAGTGGAATACCCTGTACCCTTTTTTTCTAGAAACACCAAATACGGTAAAATCGGAACGGAAGTATCAACTTTTATGGCTTTTTAAAGAAGATCGATGTGAATGTAAACATTTTCCTATTGGGAAGTTCCAATTGACATGTTTTCCTACTGGGAAGCTGGTTATTATAGATCAAAAATTAATTTTATGCTCATAACTGCAGTATTCTTGGGCCAATAACATTGAATGTTAATATATAGATCAAAAACACTTTTATTAATACTTGTGGCAATTTTCAAATCTCTATCTTGCGGGGTGCGGTAGTAATTAAGGTAAAGCGATTGCGTGGTAAGGGGGGCTTCTATTGGAAAAATGTGAATACAGTTTTATTGATTTGGCTCACACAAGTCTTCACACCAAATTTTATAACTCTAGCTCACATGTATCCATATCTACACGTAGTGGAATTTTGGCACAGTTTATTGGGTTGAAATTATCATAATTTTGACTATAACTTATGATGTATTTATCCAATTTCAATCATATTTATAAAAATGATGCACATAAGCACGTCGCAAACCTGTGTCGAGTAGAAAGATTCAATGGAGCGGCTGTAAACCGCGAAAGTCTGTCACGGGGGAAGGGGTAAGATATCGACATGAATCGATAAACTTGCACTTTTCCGAAAAAATTAGCATCTTTTGGTAAAATTTTTTTGCTCTAACTCTTATAGTCTCTGAGAAACACGTTACAACACGGACAGACGCACATGGCTATATCGACTCGACTATTGCTCCTGACCATTTTTGCCCATGGATCATATGGTCTGCCACGCCTCCTTCTGCCTGTTACAAACATTGCACAAATCTATAATACCCTTTTACACATTGTGTACAGGGTATAAAAATGAAACAAAAATGAACAAAGCAAGAGCAAGTAAATATTTGAAATGTGGGATATTTAATGGTATAAGTTCTTGAGATTGCAAGCAACGAAGAGAAAGATTCCCTACGGTAGCTTCAGGTGGCAGCGTTGCCAGATGAATGAGTGCTATTTGCTTCAGTTTAATTGCATTTGTTTTGAGTAAATGTTAGCTCTTCAGTTGATTGCAGTTTTTACACTAATCGTTGTGATTGTCAGACTATTAGTCTATTATCTCTATCTCACTCGCTTTTACTTCTAGATAAATTGTTGTCTTTCTTTATATATTTTTATGTATCACTTAATGGCAAAACAACATTTTATAGCTTTAAACCACAAGAAATAATTGTATAAATATCTTCGAAGCTTGTGTATGAGTGTATTTGATGAATGCACAAGTGTGGAGATAGCTCTCGGAAAATAACATGCATCCATTTTTGAAGGTTTTTTAAATGTAGTTTCAAGTTCATTATTGATTTTCTTAGGCGAACGTTTTCCAAACTATTCTTAACTTGCCGAAATGCAAACTAATAACAATCGTACATCGTTTAACGGCTAAAAATGAGTACAATGGTATACAAAAGCACTTCAAAAATGTTCTATAGGTCACACCTCATTTCTGTACAGTACTGTCCAAGCACTGTACTTCAGTGTCACGTTAAGAGCAATGTTATATATTTCGATGTTTTGCTTCTCAACAAAACAAACACTGCATGACTTGAAAAGTCTCTGCTCAGCGAAGAAGGCGCTTGATTTCTGTTCGGCAGCAAAAAATTAAGATGACACTGAAGTAAAGTAACGGTAAATCATAGCAAGAACAGCGAATGCAGCAGAACAATGGTATAATAATTACAAGGTAAGCGACGTCTACTCTTACACTTTTTGTTTACATGCATTTCATTTTGCAGATTAATATTGCCTTTCTATTACCTTTTCTGTTTTACTTTAGTTTTTATGCTTAATTGGAGCTCTTTCGTCACTAAAGTATTTGTTTTGAAAAGCGAGAGAGACCGTTATAAAGTAGTTGAAGAGTATGCTAGGCCATCAGCATTTCTATATGCTTGTGCAACTCTCTTGCGTATACTTATAAGCTAAAGAACCGACTCAAATGTGTAAGTGGCCAACGGGTTGAGGTGGGCATTCCACCGGTCATTCTACAGGTTTAGCTGATTTAACACCGTGGGCATACGTTAATCATGATGAACCACAGAGATACGCATAAATCACGTCGCCCCATTAACGCACCTACGTGCACGGTCTTGCATCACTTGAAACCTAACCCTGTTAAGACCCAACTGGCTTCTCGGACGCAAGAGCCAGTTGAGCTTTTTGGGCTTAGTGCAGCAAGCAGCTGTGGTCATTGCAATACGCTTATGCCACGTAAGACGCTTCTCCAAATGCATACCCAGTTATCGGAGATAAGCCACTTGTGGTATAACCAAGTTTTCAAAGCTGACAGAAGGCGTTAAAAACGCAGTACTGGCTCCAAATGCCATCGACTGCAATATTTCATCTGCAGAAGCACCTGCTTAAGTTATCCAGAAAATCCAGCTTAGTAATTGCTTATTTATTACGCATGCTTGGGCATATATTTTTTAGCTCTCCTTTGGGGTCGACTTGGTCACGAACTCTTTATCGGAGATAAAAGTATATATATTAAGCTTGAATCAACATTTCCTTCCTTTTTCCCCCCAACATTCCTATTCATTTCGTTGAGAGATTTGAGATCTGAAGCAACCACAGATGTGACAATGAGTAATGATACTATATATTAAAGAAAAGTAGCACAACAATAACAAGAACATATATGGGACAAATAGGGAATTTTCATAAGTAGTGCGATAAATAAGTTTCATTATTTTGCCGAATCATAGGTAAAATTTAAAAAAATTACGCCGCAGGGCAATTCTTACACATGAAACTGTCCAGGGAAATCCAAAAACAGAGAAACCGTTCTTCAAAATTTTACAATGTGGTCAAAGCAACGTTACCGGGAATAAACTTGCGCGAAAGATAGCTGAAAACGTTGGAAACTCCTTAAAAGTGCCAGAGCTATTTGTGGTATTGAATGAAAGGCTGTTAACTTACTTACTTAACTGGCCATAACAACCCGTTATTGGGTTACGGCCTGACTTAAAGCTCTCCTCCAAGCGTCGCTGCTTTGCGTGAGCTTGGTCCAATTGGTGATACCAAAAGTAACTAGTGTACTCTCTACCTGGTCCTTCCAACGGAGACATGGTCTGCCCTTTCGTCGCTTCCCTTCGACAATCGCATTGAAGATTCTTCTCGCAGGAGGGCAGTGCTAGTTTAGAGTACAGACTGTCTTGCTTCTTGGACTTTATATACTGAAAGTACACTTGCGTAAGCGACTAACTCTAATAGCTGTAGCTTGTATAAAACGAAGAAGGAACCCTCGCTGAGTAGTCACCCACCTAAGGGAGGCAGGTAGTCGACGCCCGATGCAAGCCGCATAATTAGTTTTCTTTCAGGAAAACCTTTGCCTGGCATGCTATATGGCCCGAAGGGTTGCTTTGAACTATTCCCCCAAAGCATTGAGATCTCGAAATTTGTTTGGTAATAGTCTAAACCACAAGTGACCAAGTTAGCAAAATCAACGTTATAAATGTGCATATGTGTGTGTGTGTGTGTGTATGTGTTTGTGTGTGTGTCAAAACTTGACAAGTCATGTAGTTGTTGGTATATATGACAAGTCAACAGCTTTGGCAGCTCATTTAATTGCATTTTGATCATTAAATTGACACTCCGCTCGTTGCCCTAGTGCTCCTGCTGTGATGTACATATGTGTCTCTGTGTGTTGTTGTTGATTTACTAACACCAAAACGGCAACCGCACTCTAACACACACACACACACACACACACACACACACACACACGCAAATTAACTTGTCATTAAATGCATCAAATGCGCTTTGACGCTTACAATTGGCCATCAACCTATGACATTTCCTATATCCTGACGTCAGTCAGTCAGCTGCATCATCCATCCATCCATCAACAGCTGCTTCAACGCAGCGCCTAACCAACACCGCCCATCATGCCACATCATGGGGCAGAACCACAGCACGTTTCTGGCTTCTCATATCTGGTGTCTGTGCCACTGTCAGGTGCTAATTAAGCTGCACATGTTAACGTGTCATGTGCAGAGCAATGCATTCCAATGCAGAGCTGTATCAATTATAACGTTTAACCCTTTCAAGCAACAACAGCAACAACAACTATGTTCAACTACAACAACAATGTGCCAAACAAGTTTGCAAATTACTTGAAAGTTTTTGTGCTGCTTTTTGTGCGTGGCTTGATAGTGGGCGTGGCAGGTAGCACAAGTTGCACGGCAAAAACCAAGGTTAAACATTTGTGCTAAATATTAAAGAGTGCAACGCGTTATCGGCTTACGGGCTAATGTAGGTCGTTCCTTCAAGTACCAGTGCAAAGGTAGTAAATTCGCACTCTACCCGGTCCCCGCGGAGGGAGCACTAGCTAACCCTTCGCCGCCTTCCTTCAACAGCCTTTCAACCCAGCATTGTCCATGTTTCTCGTACTACAAATTGCTTTCGTTTTACGTATATATTTATGCTTCTTAGGGTCCTTAGGCAGATGTTTAGACAATTAAAATCGACAAATTTGACTAAAAGCAAACATTTTCACTACATTTTAGATAGATACTCCCATTTTTTTGATATAATATTTAAGGCGATATTTGCTCCGATCATTCCAAGTCTCTAATACTCATTTGCCTACTAAAACCAAAGTAGAATCGTTTGGCAAGGGTTATCCTTCGCTTGGTAGACGACATCGTTGACATAAAAAGTACAGTTTTTAACTAAAAACTAAGATTCTAATTTTCGCGTATCTCTACTTGACGTACACATTTACTATGTCTTTCTCTCACTCACCACCAGAATCACAATGATAGATTCTCCTTGAGCAGGGTGTCAACTATATCTCGCGATGGATTAACTGCATAGACAAGCTACTTGACACTTTTGTAGATGGTGGTCCGGTATCGATATATGTATACCGGACTTTCTCAACTTACTCACAGGACCTTTTTAGACGTTGTCAAAAGTCTGGTAGAGGTCTTTTCCTAGCTTGACGGAGCTGCATTTGAGATTGCTGTAGGAATATTTACCTAAAGTTTAAGCTGACGTATCAGAACAATATCAGAGATACGTAGTTAAGGTGAAACCTTATCGATACCGAAACCAATACTGATTTAACACTATTGCCACATTTAGACATGATTTCATAAGTTGTAAGTTTATTGGCACTTTAAACATGATTTTGTAGCTTTACTATGAGCTTTGCAAGCACATTTCTTACAAAAATGCAATATCAAATAAATATATTTTCTTTGTGTGCAAGAGGAACAACTCTGATGCTTTCGTTCCTCCGTGGATGCCTTGGTAAAGCACTCTCTATAAGGGAGTCTTCATTTGGTTTCCGAAACTTTTTTCTTTAAAAATTTACTATATTTCTATATCGTCCAATATAAACTTCCATGCCCGAAGCGTAAGTGCTGCATTGGATGTATGTTATCATACAACTTATTTTTAAAAAATAATTTATTTCTGCAGTCCATCAGAACCTTTTTTTTACAAAATGGCATTTCTACTACAAACTTGTACTAAACATCAATTGTAACAAAATTTCCCATAAAAATGATGCTAGGAAGTCACAATCTTTTCGTCAATTTTAGTTATAGCAGAAAACTTTGCAATACTACGGTAGTTTTCAAGATCGGCGCTATTAAAGTTTTTTATGTAAAGGAATTATAAATGACTCATTCTAGATTGCGGGGAGACAAGAGTGCTTCAGAGAGACACGAAAAAGGAAAGCTCAAGTCTAGCACAGCGAAGATGCACAATTTTCCGACTTACTACGAAAGCAATAGAAAATTTGTCAAATTTGTGTGAATGCTGCTGTGTGAGTGTGTTCTTGTGATTTCACAAAGCATTTTTCAAATGGGTTTCAAAGCAGCTCATAAACTATGAATTCGCTTTCAAGCAGAAAAAAAAAAAAACTCATTTTTAAATATCTACAAGATGCAAATGTATCTGTGTACTTTATTTGAACATATAAGAGTGATTGTACTTGCAATAAGTTCAGCTGCACTTCTGCTTAGAAACTGTGAGACTTCTTTGCACTGCTCGGAGACTGTGGGAGCTGCAACTATGCAAATGATGGCATAAGAGAAACCTTCGAAAAAACCAAAAAAAAAAAAAAAAAACTGCCAACACAGTTATTTAACTCAAGCGTGTGGCACGTGTGTGTGAGACCATTCAAATAGAAGCGCTTACACGCACACAACACAACACAAATAGAGACGCACACGCACGCTCACACACTCACAGAGACGCAATCACACGCAAGCACAAATGAAAATTGATTTAGTTAAGAGGATTTGCGTCAACAACAGCACAATAAGTGGGCAGTAACATGGGCATTGGATGGAATGATTCTTAGCCCGACGCACTGACTCACCGACACAACGATACACACAGTGTGACACACTGTCACACCAGCCCAGTGTGACACACTGACTGACTCGTCGGTTGTTTGGCATTGTGAATAGCACTTAACTCATAAAAATGTGCAGGACAGAGGAGCAACAACAGCAACAACAACAACGACGACGACAACAACAAAAAAAGAGAAAAAGCTAAAGAAATGAGGAGCAACGCCTGACTGGAATGCAGGGCTAGCTATGGGACAATATATTTACTAACAGCAGAGCGACAAGAGTTCTTCTGGATTCTGAACCGAAGGGAGCCAGGAGAACACTGGCCAACAAAGAAGAATTATTGTAGAACGCATTGCTTATGACACAAACAAACAAACAAACAAACAAAGAAACAGTGGAACAGTGTAGCAGCGGAGGAACGGAGGGAATAACGGCACAACTGACAAGATAGAATAGACGAGCGTACATGTTACTCATACGCAATGTGGTACGAGCCAAGCTACTGCATGGCGTAACTTGGCTCGTTTTAACTCGCGGCTAAAACAAATACGAGTGCACACAGGCACATACGAAACACAACTGTCCATATATATAGAAACATATATATATATATATATTTGTGTGTGTGTGTGTGTGTGTGTGTGTGTGTGTGTGTGTGTGTGTGTGTGTGTGTGTGAGGGGGCATTCAGTGCTTTTCTATTTTAAGTGGTTGTATATGTCAGTTGAAAGCTTTTGTTGACATTCAAGTGGTCATTGAAAGTGTAAAAGCATGCAGCCTGACCAGCTAGAAACCAATTGGATGTTGGTTCAGGGGCTTGGCGGCGGAGACGGACCGGCTACTGAGCTTAGGTTAGGGTCTTGGGCTTGAGGGTATGTAGACAATACGGTCGCTCGTTTTGGCCAAAGTCAAAGTAGCGCCTAAGGCTCAATTCATGTACATTGACATAATCTTATCTATGACAGATTGTGTGTCCATGTGTGTGTGTGTGTGTGTGTGTGTGTCTATTTGTGTGCTTGTATTTGTGTATGTATGTGTGCGCCTTACACATGTTCGATGCGCTTAATTGCTTTTGTGTTTGCCAGTTGGCTGTTGTTGTTCCATATGTGTGTGTGTGTGTGTGTGTGTGTGTGTGTGTGTGTGTCTATGTGTCTATGTCAAAATCGAAAACCTTCAAAACCAAATACGAGCTGCATGCAGCTGGGTCAATCGATGAGAGCATGAATTGGAACAGCTTCAGAGAGTGCAAATGAGATGACATTTTGCGAGAGCTGTTTTAAAAAGTTTCTGAACTTTACAATTCATATTAAAAGAATTTGTTATTAGAAAACTTTTTTATGTAAACTCAGTTTTTTCTAGTCACGTTCACACACACACACACACTACTTAACACTTTAAGAGCTGCTCGAACAACGCATGCATTGCCATAATGTGGCGCCATCTAGCAACCGTGTATGCTAATGCCTACTCAAGCTGTTTAATGTGCTAACGTCACGGCATACGAGCGGTTTTCAATCCCAAAGCACGGTCTTAAATGTTTTCTATCACAAAATCCTCTTTAGTTTGGGATTCTCAATTATTTTTGCTTGGATTCTGCGAAATTAGATTTGAAAAGCTTAATTCAAAGCAGTTGTCTGTCTGGCGCCAAACTGCAGCTCACATATGTATTACGAGACACCTATTCGGCACTTTCATAGTTATGGAAATAAAAACTTACCAAGTGCTTGAACCTTTATTTAAGATTCGTTGCTTTCTTCATTCGAAGTACTTACTTGTCGATAGTATGTCAATCGAGATTAGAACGTTTGTTTCTAGTATGCACCTAAATCGAATCGAAACATATCAAAAATGTTATTGACAATCCTCATAAGCATCGAACAGGTATTGTTAAATCAGTTTCAGATGAAACAATCCATCATCTTTTCAGATTAATCAATCAAAGAGCTCTGTCACTCTGCGCACCAAGCTCCTCCCCGCAAAGCCAGAATTGTCAAACTTGTATCACAGGATTAGATCACATTGACGATTAGTGCTTATATGTTAATAAAAGCATAACAATTACAAATACGAAAACTTGTTTGCTGGCCTGAAGATCGCCTTGACATCGAAGCCAAAGTATAGTGTGCCCCTTGATGGGTAGAAGTATAAATTTACTTGAATATTCTGATGCATTGGAATACAGAAAACAGCCTAAAAACAGCTTTTGAGCTTCATTCTTGGTCTTAGTAAAAGATTTAGTAGATGAATTTGCTTTAAAATTTGAAGTACTATACTTTTGTGCTCTAATGACAGCTATATGATGTAGCTATTTGAATTTCGATGTTGTAAGCTATCGAAACTACCGCGAACTATAATAAATGCTCCATTTTGTGTTTCGAATGCAAATATACACAGAGATCCAAACATATAAGGATGAAATGAACAGTTTTGTGCGGATGAATTCCTTCAAATTTGTACAATTTCAGTTGGATTCGATGTAAGTGACGCCAAAAAGTAAAGCTTGTACCCAACTAAATTTATGCGATTACTGAGTTGCTGCCGTGCTACAGTACTAAAGTATTGGGGGCCATCGATGAACTGTAATATGTAACATGATGTAAATTTTTGTTAATTATGTATTATTCTTGTAAATCTTTTTTCGAGTTTGGTTCGAAAGCTCTTCTTCTTGACTGATCATAACAAGCCGTTAACGGGCTTTAGTCCAATGTAGAGCACTCCACCAGGCGCCTTGTAACATCTTCCACTAGATGGGCGCATTCGCGCGTGGGGTGCCGAATCCTACATACAACTCTGTTCCAGACCTGGGGAGACTTTAATGCGCACATTATGATGATAAGAGCAGCTAACCAGCGAGCTGCGGGTAACCTACACCGCGTCACCTTTGTTAAGATACAGAGAATGATTAGTAGGCTTCGCCCAGTCCTACAAGAACCATGTCCCAAACGTGTTAAACTAGTGAGACAACATTTTAATTGATATTCTGAAGTTTGTAACTGAAGGAGAAAAACCTTTGCTCAAAGTTTTAACTGGTTTAAAAAAATATGAACATTTAAATTACGAATCTAATATGCCATCCGTAGATGGCGCTTTCACAGTATTGAGTAGACATCTTGAAAGAAACTTGCACTGAAAAAGTTTTTACCTTGGTGATAGTTAATCAAGCTAATATTTGATCACATTTTAACGTTCCACTCTAATTTGAAAGTTTAAAGTGCGTGTGAAACGCTTTAAGCAACTTTTCGTGCCAACCTCGTTGTTTTTTTTTTTTTATGGCAGAGCAAGAAAAGGGTCCTTTTTAGTAGGTGCTCAGCAAAAACTCTTAACCCTCTAGTGCACACAAGCCCGTGAACATGCCATAAATAAAAATAAAATAATATAAATAGATAAACTGATTAATGTACGCAATGCACACACGCCAAGCGAGAGAGACAGCAATATGGCGGAAAATAGAAGAGACTGAGAGCCTGAATGAGACAGAGCGAGGGATACGCAACACTTTCTACAGTTTGAATAAAGCGCGCAAAAATAAACTGACAGTGGACTTAGTCGCGAACCCTTAAAAAACTCGAAATATGCCAAAAACAGCACAACAACAAAATAAAGTAGACAACATTTTGCATGTTTTTTTGTTTTTTTTATTCTGGTGTTATACCCTGTACACAAAGTGTAAAAGGGTATTTTAGGCATGTGCAATGTATTAAACAGGCAGAAGGAGGCGTGGCAGAACATATGTTCCATAGTCGAGTCGATATAGACATGTCCGTCCTTCCGTATGAACGTCGAGATATCAGAAACTACAAAAGGTAGAGGCACAAAAATGAACCAAAAGATGCGCATTTACACCAAAAAGATGAAGTTTGTCTTTCCCAGTGACATGTTTTTGAGGCTTACAGCCGCTCCGTTCAATCTATCATCTCAAAACGACAGAGATGTGCATCGTGCTCTCGAAATCGGATAAATACATCAAAAGTTATAGTCAAAAATATGCTAATTTCACCACCCCTCGCCTATAAACTGCTCCAAAATTGCACTGCATGTAGATATGGATACATGAGAGCTAGAGTTACAAATTAATGACAATTAATCGTTAAAACTGTATCTACCTTTTTTCAATAGAATCCCCTCTTAATTTAGCTTAATTACTACCACACACCCCATATATTGATTTGAAAATTGTCACAGACATTTATAAATGTATTTCTGATCTATGTTACAAAATTCAACGACATTGACCCAAGAATACTGGAGTTATGGGCATAAAAGTAATTTTTGGCCCCACTTCCCAATAGAAAAACTTGTCCCAATTGGAAAATGCTTGCAGTCATATTTAACTTGTAAAAAGAGACACAAAAGAAAATACTTTCGTTCTCATTTTACCGTATGCTGGATTTAGTGCTTATGGCGAAAAAAGGGTACAGGGTATTCCGCTGTCGGGCACCGTCCCGATTGTCTGCATCAAATTTTTTTTGTTTTATACTCTGGGCATTAATTTTATTTATTTACGTGGCAAAGTCAACCAAATAAAAATATGAAAAACAAAAAAAAAAACAAACACAAAAGTAAAAAGGGTGACAGCAACTTTAGCGGCGACGTCGACGTTAACGACGAGGTTGCCACTTAGTCAGCATTTGTAGCTGCTGCTGGACAGGGTTCGGCACTGGCAGCGGGTTCGGCGCTGGCGACTGTGGTGACGCGGCTTAGAAAGAGAGTGGCGCAAGGCGACGCACGTGAGTGTAGGGCATAAAAATATATTTGGCTAAAAATAAACGCCGAGCAAAGAGGTTTCCTGACACTGACAGCAGTGTGTGTGTGTGTGTGTGTGTGTGTGTGTGTGTGTGTGTGTGTGTGTGTGTGTGTGTGTGTGTGTGTGTGAACATTGCTTGTCACATTTTTATTATGCATGAGCCAAAATTATTGGATTGTATTGAGTTAATACATGTGAGGCAGCAGCTACAGCAACAACTATGTTGTACAACAAAGCAGTGGTCGGCAGTTTGGCTGCCTGGTCAGAGGGAACCAAAAGTAACTAGGAGCTGACAGCGTGTCTCTGTCAGCTCTCCAACCAACACACTTTAAGCACTTGCTAGCTGCTCGTTAGTCTGTTAAGTGGCTTATGGGCTGCTTTTGTTGCTCATACGCACTGTTGTACGTTGCTTTGCAAAAAGCAGTGTACAGCACAAAAGAGAGAAAGACTTTTAGAGCTTTAAATGTTTGCACATTTGCCAAGTTGTGCTCTTTATCTATGGCACAAAAGTTATACGCAATGCAGTTCCAGAACCTCAACTAAGCCAACCCCACAAAACCTCTCGAAACATCACACCCTCTCAGCTTGAATTAGAATGATTTTCAAATATTGTGCTGCCCAAGGTGTTGCTTGGTGTTGGCTATAAAACATTTGCTTCTTTTCTTTTTTTTTTGGGACCCTTTACCCGCATTGTAGCGCAACAAACTGTGCAAAGCTGTTTCACACGATAAAAACGACAGATATACAGCAGAGCATCTGAGCGACTGAGAGCAAAAAGATACAACAAAATGGCAACGAGTTTGGCAGCTGCAAGTTGTTTAGTTTAGTTTAGTTTAGAGCCAAGTTAGGCAGAGTTGAGCCAACTTGAGTTGTTGCTAAATACATTTTTAGGTGCTGCAGTGCGAAACTTTTTTAATTTTAATAGCCATTTGAAATGGTTGCCGTGCAGTTGCAAGCAATATAAATAGTATGACTAGCCGTATTCGGTGCAAGATCCGTAAACCATTGGCATGTTGCATGTTGCCTCTGGGCCTGCTGCTGTGCCGGGTTTTAGTGTTATACCAAAGTGGCTGCAAGTGGCTAAGCAAACAGCACAGCGCTGATCAAGAAGGCGTCGCCATTTTTTTTTTTTTGTTTCCTTTTCCGCCCAGCTGCATGCTGCTTACGGTATCTCACAATGGTATCGATGCTAGTGTGTGTGTCTACATGCTTGTTGCCACTCAGATCTGAAAGATACGCTGCAAGTAGCGAGCAAGAGCAAAAAGTGCAGTACTTAGATAGTTGGCAAGTACATAGAGCATACGAATTTTACTAGGCGGTAAACCCGCAACTGTAAACCGAATGCCCTTCTTTTTATTTTTGCTACTCATTAATATCAATGTCATCGGTGTCTCGCTATGTCGACTTTAGTCATGTTTGAGTTGCATATTATTACTGAAATGTCTCGATTTTCAAAAACACAACTACAGCAACTTCATTGACGATTGATGCATCAAAACTCCGCCTATGTTCTTCCAGAGGAGAACCTCTTATGCGCTTTTATTACAATCAATTACTTATCATACTTTCTAACACAGCTTTAAATTGTGACCTTCTTTCGTCTAGATATACTTCCAAGAATGCTCAAATTATTCGTTCCACTCAATGACACTCGCAGCGAATACTCACTTGTTGTTTTTAGTTAACCAAAAGATAAATTTGCAATTTGGCGTTTCACTCAGTCGTGTATATCATTATTTCGACCTTGTGCCATTTGAACGAATCAGATTTTCTTATCTTTTCTAGAAGATCTTTTTAATTCGTACTTTTATGCAATTACTCAACAAATGTGCAACTTTTCCCGAACCACAGCACATTCCGGCTGACTTATTTCTGAGCACTGTACCTTAGGTTTTGTTCGTTATCGAAAGTCATGCATGAGTACATGCCATGCAGCACGCCTTACACGTCTTTCTTTCAGCTGTGGATAAACTGCTCTTCAGTAGGGCATAATCTATCATCGATTTTTCGCCGCTCAAGCTCTTGAGCTCGTTCATCAGTAGATCTTCGAGCACACATTGCATCCTGGCGATTTGCAAGCGCGTTTCTCTGCTTATTTTGCTCCTTCTTCTCTGTGTCGTTGTGCATTTCGAGGACCTTGTTAGAAAGTCGCGTCATTAATTTAAAAGAAATTGTTTCTTACACTTGCTAATTAGCTTCATTTAAAGGAAACCTTAAATTAAATAAACACACAAATTATAATTACTAGTATTCGTCGTGTCGTCGACATTCAACGACTTAATACACTAGTTTATAATAGCTCCTTATGAAGAGGAGAGAAGAAATCACGAAATACCAACGTTTGTGTGTACCATAAAGTTTGTGTTCTTTTTTATCTAACATATACAGTACATTTAAGACTTCAAGTCAATTTTTACCTGTCTAAAACGCAACATATTTAGGTCAAACCTATATTCCATATAGATTTCCCCTGAAAACGTTGCGTTATTGAGAAGTAATCGGTACCACTCTGAGTTTAAAGAAAACTAGGGGGCTTCGCCGACTGCTCTTTTCGCTCGCCAAATCGAAGCTGTGAGCAGCGTGCAGAAGAATCGAGGAGTATAGTACCGTACCATAAATTGAAAAAAATTAAGGAACAAAACTTCGCTTTATACTAAACTAACATTTTGTTCTAGTTTGCTGATTTAGAAACAAATATATTTATATAACAGATATTAGGGTGTTCCCAGCCATAAAGCAGTGGTGTATTTTTTTCCCCGAAATGAACACTATACGTGATTATTTTGTAGACCCCGTTCTCATATGTTAGCTTCTACTGTCTATACTACATATGAATCAGTGCCAGAGCCCGTCCGAACTACCAGAAACCTCTGATCCTAGGGGCTTGCTGAGTGTGTGGTTCCAAAGGGTGCGCTGAAAAACACTCGCATGCCGCGCTTAAGCACATCAATTCAAATAAATAATCCAACAGCATGAAATTGGCCACCGACAAAACTTTTCAACGCCAAGTGTGTGTGTGTGTGTGTGTGTGTGTGTGTGTGTGTGTGTGTGTGTGTGTGTGTGTGTGTGTGTGTGTGTGCAGGCATGACCCGTTAGCCGGCAGCAGCCCCAGCAAAGTTTTGAGGTTAACAGCGAAAAAAAGGAAGAAAAAAGAACACAAGAAAGTACAAAAATGAAAATGAAAATGCCCAAAACTTGTTGTTGCGCATGAAAAGTGCCCTGAAAAGCGGCAGTTTTCAGTCCCAGCTACAGAACAACACACAGCTAAATGGTTGTTATCAAAATTATCACCAGTTGTTGTTGTTGTTGCCACTACCGGCTCGGCACGCATGCGAGTTAAAGCGCGCACTTCCTGCCGGAGAAGCGTTCCAGAACCGCAGCATTTGGTCGCATTTAAAATGCCAGCGATTTATGTGACCCTCAACTCGCATGTACCGCCACATGACGTGGCACCCCTTTGGCTGCTGCCCCCGCACGAAAACCAAAGAACCGACTTTAAGGGCCACCCGGTTTATTTAGCTAATTTAATATGGTTGGTAGGTTGCATGGTTATACTTATGGTTATGGTTCTGTTGCCGGTTCTGGTTTCTGACTTAATTTATGCCTCTGAAGCTTAAATAATTAATGAAGCTTTCAATTTGCCATAGCAGCCAGCTTTTGGTCATCAACAGGCAAAGCGGCAAAATCAACTTGCATAAATAATAAATATGCTTTTGCTACTAGTAAATATTTAAAATTGCATAAATCTATTAAAAGCGAAGTTTATAGGCGATAAAAAACTTGACTTTGTTTTTAGCTTCGTAAATCTATTAGAGCAGAATACTTCATAGAGTGAAGAAGAGTGCACATGGGCACTCTGTGCAATTCATGTAGTCAATTCGTAATACAATTACAAATTTTGGGAAACAGAAATCTACTAAGTCAACGATTAAGATTAAATGCTATATAAAACTTCGAGTTTAACTGTCGAATAAGTGGATTCGTATGCAGCGAATGTCAGAGGTATTGAAACTGTTTCAATAGTGTATTTTTAGCGAGATAAAACTTGCTCGTTTTGTTTCTTCTTTATCATAACTCTTAAAGTAATGACGGTTTTCGAGCAATTAGTGTTAGTGCGACCCTTGGGATCTATTGTGCTATTAGCTATCCAGCTGAAAGCCTCCCAATATTGCTATCTCTGATCTGTATCTCATTATCTGGGATACTTCTAAATGGGCTACGTCATGCTCTTCCGGCCTCATGACGACTCCTGACCAAGACGCAATAGACAGTACAACGTGTGGGTAGTATTGGTTGTACAAAGATGTCTCTTTTACTTTCAGTAGCCACAATTTTGCTTCAGATAATGAGCCATATCTGAAAAGATAACCACTCTTTTGTTTCATTTTTCGACAAATTTCAACTTCAACAGGGTTGTGTGTAGCTCTTGGGAAAACACCCCTTCCAATGAGATATGTTTTGGTGCACCTTAAGGCTGTAACCCGGTAACGGTTTGTTGTGGCCAGTCAAAAAGCAGAGGTTCTAATGTTTCTTTGATTTGAGTGTGGTAGTTGGAGCTTTTAATCAAGAAACTGTTGCCAATGTGCCTAGCAACTGATTTTCAAGTAAAATTGTTTTCTTTTCAAAAGTTTTCATAGCTTTTTGAAAGTTCTTCAAGTTTTGAAAAAACTTATGGATAACTTCCAACTGGAATTTTGTCTAATATGCACTTACTTGCTAGCAATACATAGAAAGAAAGTTGCAATTAAAATATGATGATTAACTAAATTATTACTTTAATGCGTCTAATTTCCAATATTTTTTTCGAAAGACCTAAATTTTCAAAGATAGAAAAAAAAATACACTCCTGTTTTCACTAGATGAGCTGCGCAGCTGAATTGGTTGTCGCAAAACCAAATGACTTTGCAGTTCTGAGTCGTTCTTAAGAATCACTGCTGCGGGTGAGCATTATCAGGACATATACTGTTACTTGTTTTCTTAAGGTGTCACGTAATGCGAAAGTGCTACTTGCTGGGTGGGTCCAACGTCATTGTATGTAGAATAGGGGCCCGATGAACATGTATCGGCGACGACCTAGACGAAACAAGTCAAATTTGACAAGATTTTTAAAAAACTGGAGATGATAGGACTTTATGCCAAATACAACCTCAGAAGGTCAAAGCTTGTCGTATGAGGCGACTTATAATAACACTGGATTCTTTCGAGACCAGTAGAGCCATTCCAGGCCTTAAAAGGGTTGTGCGTAGGGTTTGGAGCCCACCATGTAAAACCCCAATTCCAATGAAAGAATGTATTCACATCAGGCCGGAATCCGATAACGGGTTGTTATGGCCAGTTAAGAAGAACAAATGTAGAGCTCTCTGAAAGGGAGCATCGATAAATCTCCATTGAGCAGCTGCTAAATAGCGCTCGCTTCAAAAAGCTTTATAACTTTCCAAACATATGTATGTATGGATGTGTGTGTTTGCCTTTCTACTACAACTACCGATGTAATGTAAAATTCACATATGGTAAATATTTTGTGTAAGCTCCGGGACAGCTGTCACCAACACACGTTCAAAAGGCCTATGTAAATAGGAGTGTAGTACATATTTGCTATCTCTGCGTGATTGGGAGAGAGAGTAAGAGCGAGAGAAGGGAAGTGCTTGTAAGAGTGCATGTAATGCTGTGTGTGTGTGAGTGTGTGTGTGTGTGTGTGTCTGTGTGTGTGTGCGGCTAACACTCAAATTCATTTGAGCTTAAATATTATGCCAAGACATAGAAAAAGTCATCATAAAATACAATTTCCCTCGACGCTAATGACAAGTAATTTGTGCAAAAATCTCAATACACTTAACAGCACACAAACAAACCTGCGATGACGACCTCACATATAAAGCGGACAAATGCTGACTGCTGTGTGTGTGTGAGGTTATTAAAAATGGCGCTGGCGACAGTTACGACACACAAACGCATGCTCATAGGAAGCACACACACACACACACACACACACACACACACACACACACACACACACACACACACACACAATAAACTTAATAAATAAGTCAATTAATTGCCTTGCGTGTCTGATATGATATCACAAGAGCAGCAGCATCAGTGGCAACATCAGATCCTGCCTTCTACGTCTGTGTGTGTGTATGTGTGTGTGTGTGTGTGTGTGTGTGTGTGTGTGTGTGTGTGTGTGTGTGTGTATGTGTGTGTGTGTGTGTGTGTAAGTTAGTTAGTATCTCATTCTTGCTGCCATCACTCAGCTAGCTCAGGCGCTCCCTTTCGCTCTCAGGACAATTAAGTTTGTCTTTGGCATAGCAAAATGTATGCGAAACTCGTATAATAGTCGTTGGGCGAGCTGCAGGGAGTTTGATGACAAGACAGGGGGCACGGGGCGGATCCAAAGCTTGGTCTTGCAACTGCTTGAGGTTGCGTCAAGGTAAAGAGCCGCAAATTTGTATCAACATGCATGAACACTGACAGAAAAACTCAGTCTCAAATTCAGCGTCGACCAGGTGTATCCTCCGTAATCTTCTTCTTACTCTAGATAATTCTTAGGCGAGTTGCGCTTAGGGCATAACTAACTTTAGACACAGGTCGTTGCCCTGCGGTATCACCGATTTAAGGAGGCGCGGGCAAAGTAGCGCCGCCTCGAAGAGTGCTCGACATCAGTAAAGTAGGAGTTGAGGTCATTCTCGGTTCTCCGTGTGGTGATTTACAACGACAGTGGGTGCTTTTGAGTCCTTTAGAGCCGCCCTAAGCCTCAAAAGGGTTGTGCGTAGGATTTGGGACCCACCCCGTAAAACCCAAGTTCCAGTTGAAGAATGTATTTACATCAGGCCGTAACCCGACAGCGTGTTGTTATGGCCAGAAGAAGAAGAGTTCGTTCTCGGGCAGAAACAATGTAGTTCACCTAGGTAGAGTTTCTTGCTGTTCAGAAGGCATCTCAGCCTGCTTATTCTGTTTTTAAGGGTGCCGCTATGTTTGCCAAAGTCCCGGCTCCTATACAACTGCGCACCTAAGCACTTTAAACTGCTGTGATGCTTCACTAGTTGATCCTGCAAATAGGCAAAAGGGTAGAGATACTAACGCAATGCGTAAGTCACTTTGGCGGACTTTCTTACATTAATGCTAACCGCTATGCAAGTTTTGCTATAGAACACCCATTGCTTCGTAGATACACCCTTTTCTGCCCTAGAAGGCCGTATTGTCAGCTTAAGTGGCAATGAGCAGGTGATGTGAGTCCTCTAAGACTATTTCAGAGCCAGTAGGCATATCGTATGTGAAAATGGTGTTAATGGTTGGTGGCTTCCCTGTGGAAGCTCAGCTATGATGGTCCTAACGCTTTACAGCTTTACCAAAAGCCATCAGTCCTTTATTGCATAGAATTTGAGGCAGCAACAGAGGCTTGACTCGGCAGAGAGAACCATTATATTAAATGCTGTCGAAGTCGTGTTTTCTTGTTTCTTGAAAAAAGGTGGCTTCACATGAGTCTCCACACCAAATATTGTAACTCTAGCTCGAATGTATATTTACGTGTAGTGGCGAAGGGTGATGTAATCAGCACATTTTGGACTATAACTTTCGATGTATTTATTCGATTTCGTTCGTTTTTATAACGTAGATGTATATACATGTTTTGGTACAACTACAAGTCATTTGACAGAAAAACCATTGTAATTGATTTTAAAAATGTAATTAGTCAATAATGAAATAATCATGATTAGAAAAAAATACGTTTGAGGCATCTATTACTCCGATAGAGTGTGGCTTTCAATACCACAAAGGTATTTGCTTATGTATAACAATGTCATTGTTGTTAACTGCTAACAAATCAAAAGTTAGAGAAGAAAAACCTTTTATAAGTAAATAAGAAAAAAAATTCAGTGTTAAATAAATGAAAAGTATTTTAAATGTTATTAAGGAAAACGCAGTTTAAACCAGTTGTGAATTATAAAACTTACTTACCAATAAGCTGCTAGTGCAATTTTATACAACGAACACATAGCATCGTCAATGCCGAAAGTTGAACTGCGGTTCGTAGGAATTGACTGCTTTACTATATGTCAAATTCTGCGAACGATAACATCACATGTTAAGGGAAATATAAGCTAATAATATAAGATTGGTTCTGAAACCATTTTAAGTTCTTCATTTATCATATTATTTGAATGTAAAGAACTTAGAAGAGAAATTGAAAAATTAGTGCTGAGCTAATTTTAGCCGCGAATGCCGGCATTTCCATCAACAAATGAGCTATGAAAGGCTTTTGGTACATTCCTCAGCTTAGTAACTAACATTTTTTATTTATTTTTTTTATTAATGTATTTTTAGTTGCAATTTGTCTGATAACAATCAGCAAATTTTATAAGTAAAAATAAAACTAGAATGGCAGGATTGATTGTGCACCAGTGAGTCCAATCAATATACAACAATTCTATTTTCTAAAGGTTATTATACAATTATTGTACAAATCGATCTGGAAGGTCTAGTAGGTTATTCGCAAGTACGTTTTCGTGATTAGACTGTCTCTCTAAGTATTTTCGCGATGTTTTGCTTATTTCATCTTTGACGTAGGGAACATTCAAGTCTTTTTGTATTTCTTGGTTGCTTACATACCATGGAGCGCCTGCAATGTCTCTAAGAGTTATAGATTGATATATTTGCAGGATTTCGATGTTTGAGGTGCTCGCCGTCCTCGAGAGCTACATGGCATACGTCCAGACTGGCTTAAGAACTGCCTTGTATAGCCGAATTTTGTTTTCTAGGCTGAGTTGCGATCGTGCGCCTAAAAGTCAGTACATCTCTTTAGTTTTTAATTTTATCAGCTTTTACTTCGCTTTAATGTGGGCTTTCCAGGTCAGTCTTCTGTCTAGATGTACCCATTTTATGGTTTCACTTTCGGGAATGATGGAGCCATTTAACTATACGGTGGGACATTTGCCGCGTCTCAATGAGAAAGTCATTTGAACAGGTTTTTCTTTAGCCATTTTTCAAACATAGTTAGCTGTTCCTGTAAGCGCAGTGAAGCGTCATGTCTATATTCGTTTGTGGCAATGAACGCTATATCAACCATAGTTACATTGACAGTTGTTAGATCAGCTGTAAATATTGTGTATAAGACGGGCAAGTAACTAAAATTAGATAAGATTCAAGTACAGTAGAGTTACTCTTTTACATGTAAAAACTCAAACTTCTATGTTTTCTCTAAACTGTGGGTGGGCCTTTAAGAGAAACTGACAAGCTTAAAAACTTGTTCTAAACTTTTGCAACCTAAAAAACATTGTCACTCACTCCCTCTCGCTCATTTCTTTTAGTGTACAATATGTTATATGTTACAGCTGTGTGCGCTTATATATTGTCTAACTTTAAACACACACACACATATGCTCATGGGTGGTTCTTTTCGGGCCCACAAAATGAACCAAGTAAAATGAACCTATTTGCTTCAATAAGGACTTAAAGTGAGCGCATAAAAGTAGGCATGGCAATGCAATTGCAATTTTGTGTGTGTGTGTAAAAAAGTGCTGCCAACTGTTTAATGACTCCACTCCGGGCTCTGTAACGGTACTACAACAGCCAAGTAATGGCTGCCTGGTTCCGTTACCTTTCACTTTGCGCTGCTGCTGACACAATTTATTGTACAGTTAGTTTATGCTTGCAACGCTGCTGGCAATGTTGCTCATATCAGAAGTTGCGCTCACTCGCGCATTTTATGTGCATGAAATATTAAAGAGAACAATGACATACACAAGGTGCGAGCGAGCGAGCGAGCGAGATAGAGAGAGCGAGTGAGAGAGACGGCTAGCTGGTTGCCTTGCTGCTCTGGCACTGAGACTGCAGCATTTGGCAACATAAACAAATTATTTGATGACTTTTATGCGCTAGGTGGTGCCTTGTGGTCGTTTTTCGCCCAGTGGCTGCTGTTGCTGCCTTTGAAATTGTTTGGCCAGTCGCTAAGTAAACTTTTATAGCTGTCATAAAATAGGCACACACACATACACACTCACACACACTCACACACACATAATGCGCATAACATAAATATATAATATGAGCAAATCCTTGGCAGCATTTTTATGCAACTCTTGTGACATATTTATGCTAAACAGCAAAGAAAATGCGCCAAATTATGAAAACTCATAAGAAATCCAATGTTATGATGTCAAGCTGGGTACAGCAGCAGCTTAGTTTACCAAATTGAACAATCCAGCTGATCGAACACACCACACAGACATACCTCACACAGCTGCCAAAGAGGAGCCATTCCGAACTGCACACCAAACTTGGCCCCAGGGACAAGGCCAAATGCATGTCAGTCGCTATTAAATGCTTTTCAAAATTAATTAGAAACTGAAAATTAGTTGAAAAAAAAAATGATAAGCACATAACCGTATGTATATCAAGGCGAACCCCTGCTGCAACTCACCCCTTTTAGCTTTCTAACGCCCGCCAGCACCACTATTAGCTGCCCCTTATCAACCATTTGCTGTTTGCTCTGGCAAACTTAACTTCAAAAAGATTTTTGATACTTCAGTGGGCAACCGCAGGCGGTTAGCGGTTACTGGTTTGCAGTTGGCGGCTGCTCTGGCAGTACAACACCCCAAGACCCCAACACCCCAAGACCCCACCACCCCTTCCAGCGTCTTTCGAGAATCGGGCATGCGTAACAAATTGTGCACATTATGCGGCTCACAAATAGTTGGCAGGGCCGGTCAAGCTTTCGGCTTTTGCCAAGTCAATTCAAAGCGTATGTAAAAAGCATAAAAAAGAAATGTATAAAGTTTTTGATTTGGGTTTTATGTCTCGAGCAGTTTAACCCTTAAAGGGGTGACAATGTTCAAAAGCTGCACAAATGCATAACAGAGTGAAGCAAAAAAGTTACAGTGATATGAACCAACGCAGTTTCGCAACGATTCTGTTGTTTCGCTTTTGTCTCAAAAGATTATTCGAACGGAACTTTTAGCCAGTTAACCGCGAGATGCTCCTGTCGAATTGATTCGAATTAAGACGCGTTCGGCTTTTCCAATGCGGTTTACTCCGAATCTTCAAGCCTTAAAATTGTCGGGTAACCAAGCATTGACAGACTCGAGAGTTCGTGATAGGTTCTTCGTTTTAATATCTTTTGCGCTGAAAGTGCTACCGAAATTCAAATAGCACAAACGAAATAAAAAAATGAATCCGAACCGTAAGAGCAACCAAAATCGATATACCTTTCAAGTCTATAACTCAAAGGCTGTTCATAAATGAACCTCCAGTACCACGAACTAATTCTGGACACACGTTATATCAGTGCCTTTTTCAACACAACTATCGCACATTTCGAACTGACGTAGTTTTAATGGCAACGGCCAAGCCATGTGTTAATTCATTATTCATTTCCACTTGAAACGATTGCCAGAGGAGATATATGGGTAGGAGAGTAATGTCTAGGTTCTGAAATGGCTCAAACGAATTGCTGCTTGCGCTCCGAAACGACTGAAACGAACTGCCACACCCTGCAGGCTTTTTTAGCCTCTCAAATAAACAAGAACATACTAAAATCTGTTTTATAAATAGGCTAAGGAAAAATTTGTACACCCTTCTTCGCCAACTATATGAGTAGAAATATGAGTGAAACTTTTATCATTGTCTAGGGAATTTTCATAAGAAGTGCAGATTTGTCGATTTATGTCAATATCTCACCCCGTT
Organism: Chymomyza caudatula; assembly: GCA_035041775.1. Lineage (NCBI taxonomy): Eukaryota > Metazoa > Arthropoda > Insecta > Diptera > Drosophilidae > Chymomyza > Chymomyza caudatula. The sequence continues at coordinate 2,808,922 of JAWNKW010000149.1, forward strand.
TCCCCGTGACGAAATTTCGCATACATACACTATAAAAGCTATCGAATTGAAACTTGGCACAGCTTGGTACACTGTTACTGTGCTTGTGCAGTGTAAAATTATTTTGAAAAATCTTATTTTGGTGGACAAAAAACTAAAAAAAATTACACAAAATCTCAAAAATAATAGTACAATTTTTTCCCAACATTGTCTGGCAACACCAACTAATAGGAAAGGGGTACCGGAAAGGGAACGGCAAGAGGAAGATGAAGAGGAATAGAAATATGATCTACAGTGGGGCAAGAAGACTACGAGAAAAGCGAGAAGGGGGCGGAGTGAAACGTAAATCGGGTTGTTTCTTGAAATGAGGTTGACAAAGATTACGAGGAAGAGGAAAAGGAAAAAGATGAAGAAGAAAAACAGAGGAAGGGAAACACGGAGAGGAATCTGCTCTATCTCGAGAGGCGCACGGGGGCTGGCGAGCGGAGTGAGCTGTGGGTGGGCCCCCTTGTATAAGTAAATGGATTAATTACATAGTTAAAGTGTTAACTAAAATTTAATGCATATAACATACGTAGGAGTGCTACATACAAATTTTTCAGATTTTTTTGTGATCACCGTTCACCATCACAACTTGCGTCAATATTAACGTCAAAGGTTGTCTTACACACTTTCTTCTTCTCTCAACTCTGTCATGCCAATGCGCACAAAATAAACTGCTCTATTTCGATTCTGTTATTTTAAAGCGTTACCAGCACTCTCCTTTTACCGTTATTCCACCAACTATCGTTCAACTTCTCCCAAAAGCACTAGTCTTGGACTATGTCTTAAGTGACACACAATTCACTTCACACTCTGCCAACAGAGGGGGAGTTTAAAGTTTTTGATCGTTTTTTTTGAAAACCACAAAATGATGGATTTATAATCAAAATTAAGATTTGAGTTTTCGAAATGAAACTATTCAGTGGACACTCACGATTTCATAAAAGCTTTTGGGCTCCTAACTTGCTTTCAGTTTTTTGGTGCCGATCCCCGCTTTAGTTTTTGCCTATATCCTCTTTATAGCTGTAATGCTCAATTTATTTATTTTCTTTTGCTACATATTTGCCAATAACTAGTATAAAATATCTGTGCCTTTTCTATATATGAGCTTTAGAGATTTGTTTATTCGAATTTTAAAAAGAAATATTTTAAGTGCTTTTAAACATGCAACTAAAAAACTTTGCCGCTATAACGCACTTTGTGATTTTAACTATTGGGTTACAAATTGCACTTAAAACTCCCTAAAGGTTAAGCTGCTTATGCTTATATATGTCCGTTGTCATCTTTTACTTACTTACTTGTTTTCTAGTTTTGATGTGGGTTAAATGACAAAAAACTTTGCCATGGAATTAAGTTGCGACTGCTATTGTTTGATTTGATTTTACACACACACACACACACACACACACACACACACACACACACACACACACACACACACACACACACACACACACACACACACACACACACACACACATGCAAATAGAAATATAATGCTTATAAGTATTTGTGTCTTAAAAGTTTTACTTACATTTTAGCGGTTGCATGCCTCGGGGCTTATGTGTATGTATGTGCCCCTCATGAAAAATACTCGAAGTAAAGAAGAGGAATATACAAAAATTTAAATAAAAAGTATCAGTTGAATAAGACACGTGTCAGTATCCCAGCACACTTGGCTAAACCTGGGATAAGCCCACGACATCTCTACGTCCACTTCCATTGCAACTCCTAGTATCTTGTCTAAAAGAACATATATACATATACATATGTACATGCTTATGTATTTCTAGCTAAAAATAATCACAAATTCTATAAAAAACTAAAAGTAGGCTCTGAAGTTTGGCAAACATTTGCACAAGAAACCCAAGTTGCCAGCCCAAAGGTAACCAACTATTAATAGTCAAAACCTCCAGCAACAACATCGAAAACCATAACTACAACAATAGGTAAACACGCACACGCAAGACATGCCCCACGTGTGACGGAGTCATAGACCCCAGATGCTGCTCCATTGTTTCGTCGTCAAGTTTGTGCGTAACACAAAATTAAGACTATGTCAAATCGTAAAATACTCTGATAACCACGAAACGCAAAATAGAAGCGACTATTCATGTCTAAGCAAAAGCTATCGAAATCGATTGATAGAGTCTCAATGTTTGCGTTAGTTAACCTCGACTTACAACAAAACTGTGTATGTGGTCTCAGTAGTCAAATATAATGAATATAGCTCAACAGTGTCTCTATTTCGCTATATTTATCAATGAGCTCCCTGAGGATACAACTTTGCATGTCTTTCACCGATAAGGATACAAGTATTTTCTTCTTGACTGGTCATAACAACCTATTACTCAGTTACGGCCTGATGTAGAGCACTCCTCCAGGCGTCTCTGATATGCGCGCCCTTTTAAAAACTGTGCTATCAAAAGTATGTAGATAGGATACTACTTGGTCCATCCAATGGAGACACTTCGTCACCTCCCTTCAAGAGCCGCTTCAAGTCGCTTGACTATGTCAAAACTCATAGAGTTCCTTGTTCCATCGAATGGGTTACTCGTTGCACACGCTGAAGGGACCAAAAAGCTTATGGAGTACTTTCCTCTAAAAGTTTTGGCAAGAGTGACTCTCCGATTGATCTCACCGCTGACATGGTACTTCGTTGTGACGTTGGTGCCAAGATAGACGCAACCCTTGACAACTTCTCAAGTATAGTTTTCAACATCAATCTGAGAATCTAACCGCCGTGTCTCTTTATTTGAAGAACTCATATACTTTGACGTGCTACCATTTAGAACCAGACACAACTTGGCAGATGCTCTTTCATTAGCCACAACTACTTCAGTAACTGCTCGCTAAATACAATCAATGATACCGATATTATCTAAGTATACAAGCAAATCGACGGTCTTGTAAAACATAGTCCTATTCCTATTTACTTCAGCCTTTCGCAAAACATTCTCCAACACAAAGTTGAAGAGGTAGCAGGAGAGGGCATCGCCATGACTGAAGCCTCGCTTGGTATCAAAAGGCTCGGAGAAGCTCTCTCCTACCTTGGCGGAGCTGTGTGTTGCTTAACGTCATTTTGCTCAATCACATTGTACAGGGACTCCAAACTCAGACAATGCGGCATATACACGATCCCTCGATGGGCAATAAAATGCTGCACACTAAACGCTCGAATGTACTGATCGAAAGAAGACTGCTACTTGTAGTTGGCCCATAGCGTGAGGTCTCCATTATGAGGATAGGCATACTCGAATCTAGCCGTATTCTGCAAAAAGCTGATTCACACAACTTACCATCTCATTGCCAGCTGTCTTGAACAACTCTGCAGGCAGCCCGTCTGCGCCAGCAACACCTTACTTCGTCATAGCTAGGCGGTGGTATATCCATGCGGCCTGATTCCCGTCATCACTCGTAAAGTGTTCCTTAAAGCACCCTCTGCATCCACTAGTAGTTTTTCCTTCGCTTCGCTGCGTACAAGCTCACTGCTCTAATACCAGGTAGCGATTAGGACAGCCAGCCAAGTGGCACCAAGCGAAGGTTTTGCGTCAACTTGGTTAAGATACAGACAGCCATCAATAGACACGTTAGAAGCTTTCACCCAGTTCCACCAAACGTTCACTTCGTAATTATATAAATCTGATTGCTCTATGCACTATCTGAATTCATTATTTATCTTATATATATTTAATATATTTTTTATATTTAAAAGTATTTGTAATGATTTCATAAGTGATTATATAGTTGAGCTATCGCTGAGGAATTGAGTAAGTTTAATAAATGAGATGTTGCTTTTGGTTCATACACAGATGCAACTTGAAAGGTTGTATTCAATTCAAAAGTAACTAGTTCACTCGCCTTCCATTCGATTTTGCCTAGCAAAATCTCATTTCTTTGCACCACTCGACACAAGACTTCTCCAAAGCGATTGTCAAATTATGCACTATACAATTTCAACAAATCTTCTTGGCAATATTGAATGTTCACTGGGTTTAGTAATAACTCAATGGAATGTTCGTAAATGAGCGAATGATTGCATTCTAAGAAGCACCCATATAGAGTGGGTTTCGATAGTGCTTCAAAAAATCGCAATAAGCTTGCGCCCATAAACACGGTATATACCTGTTACTCAGAGAATTTGGGCTTGAAAAGGAGCAGATTTAATACTTTTGGAGTAGCTACTTGTAGTGGCTGACTGTCTTTTTAAAAAACGCATAGCACATGCCTGTCAGCTATTGAAGTGTACCACACATACACACACAAAGTGTGTATAAGGTCAAGGCGTTGGCTGCGCAGCAACTGCTTCAAAGTAATTCGTTTCCGCTTCCGCTTCATTACTTCCGTCGCTTTGCACTTGCCACAGCAGACAGTCAAAAGCACTCAGCACTTAAAAATATGAGAGCAAGCTGCAACTTAAAATGAAAATCAAAATAAAAAAAAATAAAAATAAAAAGAAACAAAATGACTCAAAAAAAGCAGAGCCAAAAATATGTATAAAAATAAAACAAGCATCGACAACGAGCTTGGTAAACAAAATGCGCAATTGACAGGCAGGCGCAAAAGGGAAATGCCAAAAGACACACAGACACACACACACACACACACACACACACACACACACACACACAGGCACTCCATATACTGCGAGCAAACAGCTCGACGCTTGGTTTTCCTTTCTCCATTTTGTTTTTTTACCTTGCATCGCCTTACTTTAACGAAATGCTGATAAGCAAATACAGATACACCCACACACACACACACACACACACACATACGCACACACACACACTCTTATGTACATATACACGCACACACTCTTATAATGTGTAAACACCGAGTCGAAGTCGAAGTCGAAGGTGATGTGCTGTTGAATTGCCAAAATGAAGCGCAAGATGGCGTCGCCTGCCATTAAAACTTGCGTAATGGCGGCTAATTAGCAATGGACAGACGGACGGTCAATGCGACGGCAGCTAATCTTGCCTCATTATGCGGCAAAAGAATAACAACAACAATAACAGAAATGAAGAAAAAGCCAATTTCAATGCAATACCAAACACAAAAGCCAAGCTGCAGTCAAAATCACTCATTTTATTGGTAAGGAGTTGTACCTCGCAAGAACTTTCCAAATTTCCTAATGGGCGGCAAGAGTGACGCACGGTTGTAGTTAGCTGCAGCGAACGACAGTACTACCGAGGGAATAAGGTGATTATATATAGGATCAGCTAGGACATACATGGAGAAGGTAGAACATTCGATAAACGATATAACTGGTGCTTGATACGAGATAGATATACAAAAAACAGTATAAAAGGGAAGAGAAACGAGTAACAAGCTTAGAAGTTACATAAACAAAGAACAAGATACAAAAGAGGAAGTACGAGAGGAAAAAAACCAGATGCGAGATACGAAATGAGAGATACCAGCACCGAGGAACAAAACAGGAGACATGAATACGACATTCGATAGGGGTACGCGATAAGCGATATGAAATACGAGCACCGAAACATTAGATGCGAGATACACCAAACAAGATACCAGATGCAAGATACGAGAAACGACAATACGAGATACAAGAAACAAAATAAAAGATACAATATAGCTGTAACTAGAAGCAAAATACTAGATTCGAGATACAATAGACGAATTACGAGATATAAAATCCGATACTTGATGCATGAGATGTGAGAAACAAATTTGAGATATGCGAAACAAAACCTGAGATACATTGCGAGATTTTAAAAACAAGATACGATACACGATTTTGTCTATCTTGGCACCAATGTCACAATGAAGAACGATGTCAGCTTGGAGATCAAGCGGAAAATTACTCTTGTCAATAGGCGGTACTTTGGTATCACGTACGCAAATGAGTAGAAGAGACTACTCTCGCCAGACGAAACACTCTACAAGATACGCATCATTCCCATTTTGCTCTATGGCGCTGAAACATGGGTGATGACGCAGTCGGATGCAAGTGTCCTCGGAATATTTCATTAGAATGTACTCCGTAAGATCTTAGGCCCTTTACGCTTTAGCAATGACTGCCACATTCTACGACGACATTCACATAGTCAAGTGAATTAAGATCCAGCGACTCCGTTGAAGAAGTCTTGTTATGCGTTTGGATGAAGAAGCTGCCGCAAGAAAGATTTTCAATGCGGCTATTGAAGGAAGATGACGAAGGAACTGGCCATGTCTCCGTAGGAAGGACCAAGTAGAGAGTACACTAGCTACCTTTGGTATCACCAATTGGAAGAGGCGCGCACAAAGCAGAGGTGCCTGGAGGTGTGCTCTACAACAGGTCGTGAACCGGTAAGGGGTTGTTATGACCAGGAAAAGGAAGATATAATGCATATAATATGAGATACAAAGTATGAGATACATAAAACTAAATACGAGATATTATATGCGAAAAATGGGACACAAAGTGCTAGATAAGGGATGCGAGATATGATATACTAACAACGCGATAAAATATACCAAGTACAAGATACAGAATACGAAGTAAGAGAGACGAAATTCGACCCATGAGTTACGAAATAGAAAATACGAGAAGCAAAAGAGGAGACATGAAATGGAAAGATAATAAAGTTACAAAGTACGAGATACAAGTTACGAGCACAAGATATATATGATGTTATGTTCGAATATGCATTCAAACTAATAAACAAACCTACACACGAAAGCCCGAACTTATGCACGAACGTTAGGCAACCTGTCGCTTAAAATGTCATCGCCATGTTAAAAGGTATAGACCAGGAGTAGGCCCCCAGCTCAAAGGTTCGGATTATTATCTAGTCCATTGGTAATTTCAGAATAAATAAGAACTACTGGAATAGTAGCAGGATATTGTAGCGTTGCTGGTGAACAACTTACTGCTCTGTAATCCACAAATATTTTAAGTATGATCAAAATTTTAACTAACATGAAACCGGTATTCAATAAACTTTTGCACGTACTAGCTGAATAAGATGCACTGGCAAGCCGGAGGATGTCCCTTCTGGGAGGATATAGAATCTCGAAGACTGAAGTAGCCCGACTAGAACCATTCAGGGGAATAGCAGGGCAGCTGTAAGTGAAGTTGTGGGCACAATAGATCTCTAGTTCGCGGTGAAATACATCCCAAGAACATTATTATACCTAACCCCATATACTAACTGGCAAAGAATAACAACAACAAAAACAATGTCAACCATCGACAAATCAATTGTCAAATAGACGCTTTGCCGTTGGAAAACCGACGCCATTTTGTTGGTTTGCTGCCGCCCATTTTGTTGCTGCTTAGAAATAAACAACATTAATAGCTGAAAAGATGTAAAAATTTAATTAAAAGTTGTCCAGTTGCCTTTACGATTTGTTTGCCAAGTTGTCAATGTGACAATGTTGCCAATGTTGGCACTAAGAAAAGGAAATATAATTTGCATATTCAATGATCGGTTCGGGGAAAACCATTTTCTTGCCTTCGGGGCATAGGCACAGCAAATGACATGCAAGACATGCAGATTGCTTGGAATTCAATCACATTTAATCACATTAAGCTTAAACTCTCTAAAGACAATGCCTGGGTATTGGTAGCTCTTGAGCAAGAGAGAGAGAGAGAGACAGAGCGAGAGTGAGAGGGACAGAGTGCGTCTTAACTAAAATATGGTCAGAGCAAAGATTCACTTAAATTACAAATGACTTTGTTGTTCCTTCTAACCCCAAAAGATCTGCGCATATATGCCATAAAATCTCTAGAGCATAGGTAGAGATTTAGTACATGTACACATTATGTATAGTATGTACTTATTTATTTAGCATGTATGTATGTGTGTGTGTGCGTGTGTGTGTGTGTGTGTGTGTGTGTGTGTATGTGTGTGTGTATTATATGTACTTATACATAAACTCTATCTGCGTGCAAGCCATAAAAACCAGAAGCTCAATTATCAAAATGTTACGTGTGTAGCTTGCTGTCTCGCTCGCTCGCTAACTATGGGCAGCTGTGTGTGTGAGTGTGTATGAGTGTGTGTGTGTGTGTCACATGTATAGAGACTGTTCTTGTGGCTGTCGTCGTTGTTTTTTTTTGATACCCTGTACACATAGTGGATAAGGGTATTATAGGTTTGTGCAATGTTTGTAACAGGCAGAAAAAGGCGTGGCAGACCATATGTTCGACAATAGTCGACTCGATATAGACATGTGCGTCTGTCCGTCCTTCTGTATGAACGTCGAGATATCAGATACCATAAGAGGTAGAGTCACAAAAATGTACCAAAAGATACGCATTTACACCGAAAAGATGAAGTTTGTCGATATCTTGCCTCCTTCGCCTGTGACTTATTTTTGCGGTTTACAGCCGCTGCATTCAATCTATTATCTCAAAACTCGACAGAGGTATGCGTTTATGTGCATCCTAGTTTAGTAAATACATCAAAAGTTATAGTCAAAAATATGCTAATTTCACCCTCCCTCGCCAATAAACTGTGCCAAAATTGCACTACATGTAGATATGGATACATGTGAGCTAGAGATACAAAATTTGGTCTGAACACTCTTGGGACCCCAATCTTTAAAACTGTATGCACATTTCCCCCCTTCCTCCGCAATCGATTTACCTTAATTACTGCCACCCCCCCAATATATTGATTTGAAAATTGTCACAGACATTTAAAATGTATTTTTGATCTATGTTACAACGACATTGACCCAAGAATACTGGGGTTATGGGCACTTTCCAATAGGAAAACTTGTCAATTGGTACTTCCCAATTGGAAAATGCTTACACTCATATTAAACTTGTAAAAAGAGACATAAACGAAAATACTTTGGTTCCCATTTTACCGTATGCTGGATTTAGTGCTTATGGGGAAAAAAGGGTAGAGGGTATTCCACTGTCGTGCAGTTTGGCGCTGTGTGCCTTTGTGTGTCGCAGAGCGCCTTTGACTGTGCAAATAGATAAATTTATTTATTTTATGCCCTGTAAAAACCACACACTGCGTGCGAAAGAGACATCTATAGCATTTGGCTACTACAATTTTGGTGTTTTTTTTTTTTTTTTTTTTGAGTATTTTAGTACATATAACGGCAGCTGGCGACCCAACCGACTGACTTTAAATGCCTTTATGCGCACAATATAAATTGAATGCCATTGAATATTTTTGAACACACACACACATACACACTCATATGCACAGAAACCAACTTCAAACAGTGTTTGCTGTAGAATTGGGAATCGCATCACACAATGTGCTCCAAGATAAGCTAAAGTTTACGCTTCACACACACATACAAATTGAACATATTCAGTTGTGTGTCGGTGTGTGTGTGTCCGCTTGGAACCAGAGTATCGAAATTAAATTCTGTTTTGGTCAGATTAAAATGTCGTCCATTTTTTTAGCTGCTTACCTTTGGGGCACACATAACCCTCTAGGCTTAACGCGTTCGAAAGGTAAAAAGCAAAGAAGAAGCACTTTCACGGAGACAGCGCTACATAAAAAGTAAATTTATTCAAGACACTAATAACAATAAAATTACAATATTAAGTTAGTTATGAAACCAGCTGACGTTGTCCACCACTGAAAACGCTATCTACATAAGCAAATCTTTTGGTCACTTAGAGCACTGCACTTGGGATTGTACCATAAAGTCGTAAAATAATAGGTTACTTCCACTTCTAGATACAATCGCAAGCAGGCGAAAACGTAGGCAGAATTTTAAGCGGAGATCACAAGTCATTCTGCATAGTTGCACCGACTTTGCAGGTATTCCGAACTTTGCATATACTCGATGCCCATAACGGGCTATCAAATCGAGTTGCTATTAGTGAGTCTTTTCCAGGATTTGGCATAGTGTGACTTTCTGGTCAATGCTGGGCTTAACAGGCCTAAAGCCACACTGATGAGGTCCAAGCGGTGATTTCGTGAATGGCTTTAGTCTCTCACCCAATCCACTCTATAGGGCGAAGAAGACTGATACCACTGAAGTTAGCGCACACCGTGGGGTAACAGGGCAATGACCCCAAGGCTCCAACCATCGGGCATGCTCTCATCTAGCCATATTCTGCAAAAGAGCTGGTACATGCATATTACCAACTCCTCGCCTCCAGTCTTGGAAAACTCTGCAGGCAGGTCATCTGCAGCTTTGCTGTTCTTGAACAGCTTGATTGCGAAGCTGACTTCGTCATAGCAAGGCGGCTGTATATCCACAACGTCATCTATAATGGGGGCGTCAGGAAGTTAACTCCGCAAGCGGCATCATTGTGCATCTTCTAACGGTCCACTTTCGCAGTGGTCGCAGAACAGGCCTTTCTCGTACCTCAGCTTTTGGTGATAAGCCCTGAAGCTGCCATGTCCAGTAAAAATTTGGGCAAGCTTTAAGTTCGTCGGTATAGCTGTCTGCATCTAGATTTGATATGAACCCACATGTGTGCACCTGCCGGTAGCGGCGTATTTGCCATCATTCTTGCAATTGGCTGACCTGCTTAGGGATCATACCAGCGCCAACTAGGGCGGCGTCTTTCGACTCCGTGCAATCCAGAGGGCACAGCGCCTAAAGGATCGGTTCATATTGCCGATGCATACAGTATAATGGGTGTAACCACGCCTGCAATAATAGCAATAGCAATTCGAAAATCTGGTCGAATGCTCGACCTTCTATGCACTGGAAAGAAGACGGATACCACGGTAGTTATCACACCTTGGGGACACACTTCTTGTTTTTAAAGTTATCGCTATCTATTGATATGTCATTTCAGTCAAAAAACATTTCGTAGAACGGCAACAAAAACGTTAAAGTAAAACTTTTTAAATGATTAATTAATAATTCTCGCCACAAAAAGAAGCCATTGAAAGGCCTTTGAACTTTTGCGTTGATATCTTTGCACATCTTTGTTATATTTTACGGCATTTCATTAAAAACTATAAAATAATGTCAAGAAATTGCAACATGTCATTAATTTTTTAATCAAATCCAAACAAGACACCCAAGCAGAAATAATATACATAAAAAATATATATACTCTTAAAAAACATAAACATAAATTTACAAAAGATTTGAGCCATAAAAATCAAACCAAAAAATAAACAAATTTTTGGAAAAGAGAAGCAGCAGATGATGAAGAGCAAAAAAAGAAAAAAATAAAGAAAAAATTTCCAACAAATTTCGACAAAATCTATTTTTTATATGCCAATACATTATAAATTATAGAGCAACCTAATGCAGCAGCAGCGGCAACAACAACAACTAAGAACGCTGGCTTACATGGCGTATACGTAATGCGATACAAAAGCAATGGCGGCAGATAATGGCGAACAAAAAGAGAAGGAAAAAAACGAAAGCAAAAGCGAAGAAGAGATGAAAAAAACAGGAAGAAAAGAAAATGGTGTAAAAATTCTTTAGCAGCTTACGTGTTTCGATATAATAGTGTGTGTGTGTGTGTGTGTGTGTGTGTGTGTGTGTGTGTGTGTGTGTGTGTGTGTGTGTGTGTGTGTGTGTGTGTGTGTGAGTGGCTTGGTATGCGTATTGGCATGTGTTCGCTGTGCGTGTGCGCATTCGTGCGTATGTCTTTATATCGGAAAAGTTTTTTGCCACTTTCTTTGGGCCGTGCTTCAACTTTTGTCATGGCCGCTTAGGCAGCGCCCAGCTTAGCATCACTCGCGTCTCTATAGAGCAATGGCTCCATTTTGTTGTTGCTGCACAGTTCTATGCCTTCACTTGTCGTAAAATATTTTCCACGAGTTTTTGGCTCGGAAAACTGTAGGGTAGAGTTAGGTTTGTTTGCCTACTTTAAACATAAAAACCGATCGGTTTACTATTCTATTCGCAAAAGTTGTAAGAAAAATGAATGTACATGTGCCACTGAAACTGACAGTCACACACAAACACACACACAGACACAAATCAGCTGTTTTTGTTGTTGTAGCTATGTTTTGTGCTTTGTATGATACAAATTGTTTGGCTTTAGAAATTCCTAGCGTTATTGTTGAGGTTTTTATAGACTTGCGACTGGCTGCCAGAGAGCAGCAAAAACTCATTTGACAATGCTACACATGTAGATGAACTCACAAAAAGAGACAGCGCTACCTTGAATGTCAGCGAGAGGGAGTGAGAGAGTTGAGCATCTAGAAGAAAAACTAATTTGTAGCTGAGGCACGAAAAAATATTGTTATTGATACTTCTGGCCTACTCTGACCTGGCCTATACCCAAAGGACAATGGCAGCCAGTCAACAATCGGCTGTAGGGCAATCGAAAATCGAAGCGGATGACTGTACGGGTGCTGCGGGGTCCGGGAGCACAAACAGTCAAGCGAATAGGCCTCCCTTTTTAGATTTATGTTGGGCTCTTTTATCATTGCAAAGTCAGATTCATGTGTAGTTAGATTGATAGATAGTTTGAAATTAAATTGCTTGTATATACACACACAGACAGACAGACACTCACTCAAAAACACAAACACAACGTTCAGCACACAAAATTAGAGTCATTAAATTGATTGAAGTGCAATCGTTGGAAGCGTTTAAGAATAATGCATAAATGGAAAATAATGATAATAAAAAAACTTTCAATGTGAAAAGTTGAAATGTTAACAACGATTACTTATCGATTATATTATGCTCTTCTCGTTTTAGGTTAATGGCGCCTGGACATTGCCTGATGTTGTATGTGATTTCTATATAGCCATGGATGTGATATGCTCTACTTCATCGATATTTAATTTAGTTGCAATATCAATAGACAGGTGAGTGGCAATAACAAAAACCAAGGCTACAACTCGGGCCAGCAAAGTGTAAACGCAAAGCTAATTAAAATGCAAATTCAGCTTAAATTAGCTTAGTTTAGCACTGTAAAAGTGATATATGTATGAACTTTGATGCCATAACCTCTATTATGTGCAGTTGAAGGTTAGACACTTCGTAATGGGCTACTATGGACGCGCATATTCAGGTGTCGCCCAATACACAGTAATCAATCCGCCAACAAATGCAGGTTTTCTGATCTATTTCAGTTGTATTTCGCATATTTGAGATCATGTTTGTGTATTTCTTCGAATTTGGTAACAATAGTATCAGAGGCACAGGGTGCACTCAGGTTGTGAAGGGAAGGCCTCTCAAGTTTATTGTCGACCGAAAACATAGGATATACCGCCATCTAGATATGGCGAGATTATAATCACAATTAAGAGGCTAAAAATCAAGAAAGTCATTCAAGACTGGCAGCATTGAGTTCATAGGGTGCATCTTGCACTAATCTTTGGAGCGGCCCTTTGGGTCGTATCAAGACCATGTGCTCCTCCCAATCTACTTCAGGCACTCTGCCACTACGCACTTCGTACTAGCCAGAAAAACTCAATTCCGTTGAGGCATTTGTGGAGTGCAGACATGGATTCATTGTTTAAGAAGCTATTTAGCAATACATCATTTGTATATTGTATGCGTATATTGGGCAAGGTCAAAGGAGGTGTCCCTGTAAAACAAGAAACGCTCCTAATCAATATGAGTGAGACGTTGGTGCACTGTCATTCCGAACAAGAGCTCTTCCCAACCCATATGACATCTTATATTGAGGTACTGCAAATAAATATCAGGTCGATAACAATGATGCAACGTATACTTAATATGTGAGACAATGGATGCCAAATTCTACAGAGACGCTTTGATCGCCGTTATTATATCAACATTTTGGTTTTGCCAAGCAAAATTATTCGTGCAACTGCTCGTTTGCAGAAAATGGCTTTCACAAGGTTTTGCATAAAGTTTTCGTAAAACCTACCTTCCAATGGAAGATGTTATGAGCCTGGAGAGAATATTAGAACGTAACGCGGTAACGGGTTGTTGTGGCCAGTCAAGAAAAAGAATTCAAGGCTAGATGAGAGCATGTCCGTTCATTGAAAACTTAACCCCACCAGCAAACGTGGTATCAGTCTTCTTTTCGAACGCATATTAGGCCCTTTCCAGCATAAAAACAACAACAAAGAACTGATCGGACTTTAACAGTGTGCTCTTAGGTCTGCAAAGTACACCGATGTCTAGAAGACCCAACCAGAGTGGCTGTGTGCTTTCCGCGGTACTCTTTCAGTTGTGACACGGTTTCTGCAGGGAGGTGCACTTCCATTTTGGTGAAATGGCTTGCAATATGTCGTCAGCTGCTGACCAATTTCCGAGTCTACTTTCAATACGGCAGTTTCACCAAGAACTTCTTGAACCGTTTTTTGGAATTTTGCGCTGGTTTCATTGGCAGCTTTGCTCATCTGCAGATGAATAGCACCTTCGCAGTACTCCTAGGGGGACTGGTTTGTATGTTCATCTGCACAGGCTGCTTGGTCGCTGCACTTTACAATAAGTGCAACGGGGTCGTTCCCCTTTGGCTCTCGGAGTATAGCATGACTTGACCTGCACCCACGGCTCCTCGCAGTCTGTTGACATTGCATCTGCCTCGTCCTCACCTTTTCTTTTTAATGGTGTTGCGCGACTGCTACAGGTGTCAAAGTTCTTTTGGCCGGGTTCGGCTCAGCCTTGCCAGTTGGACTTACAATGGCTCGGTTGACTGGACCGTCTGCATGCATTTGGAAATTGGCGTCATCTGCTGCTGTGCTTGTCGGTGCATGTTCTGCAAGACTCGTCGGCCATTGGTTACTCGAGATAGACGCTGATTGACAACTGTATTGCCTTCATCCTGAGTCCTGCACAACTTGTGTCTGGTTGTAAATGAAAATATGATAAAGTAGATGTTTTCTTCGTTTCGAAAGATACGCGATGGTTAGACTAATGTCCAAATGTATACTTTTGATGTGGTCAAGGATTTCGTCTATTTTGGCACCACCGCCAGTATAAAATGTAAAGCAGTGTCACCAAGTTTCCTCATTTTCAAAAAAATTTAAAAAAATAACGAATAAAGGAGCTGCGTATATGCAAGCGCTATCTTAAGCTTACTGATGGCACTACCATCACGGCATGTAAGCGGCATATGAGACTCTTTTACTACCAAACATATTTCACAAAGCTATCCAATCAATTCAATCGATTGCGATTGAAAAGTTTAACTCGTCTATCATCATTTTAGATTACTATATATGATTATTTTCTGAAACGATCTCTGTCCTAACCTAACTAACGCTATTTATATATGTATTTTCTTACTATTTATCGATATATTTAGATACATCGCTGTGACGCAGCCAATAAAATATGCAAAGCACAAAAACAGTCGCCGCGTATGCCTTACAATTCTACTGGTCTGGGCAATATCGGCTGCCATTGGTTCACCCATAGTTCTTGGCTTGAATAATACACCGAATCGTGAGCCGGATGTTTGCGCCTTTTATAATGCCGATTTCATTTTGTATTCATCATTGAGTAGTTTCTATATACCCTGCATTATTATGGTGTTTCTCTATTGGAATATATTCAAGGTGAGTCTGACAGCAACAACAACAAAAGCAACTACAATGGATTTGCACAAATCACAAGCTAATCAAAACGGGATTTGTGCTGATGCCAGTTACCGGTTGGTGGTTAGCTGTTAGCTGCTTCTGCTGATTTATGCACAATTTGCCATAAAATTACAAAGTCAGATTTGTTTACATACATTATGGCAATGGCATTGACTGTTCCTGGCCTGGTCCGGAGCTCCGTCGTATCGGCTCGTCTCGACTGCCTTGTCAACTTGTCATAACTAAAACTGCAAGCACAGCACCAAAGAATATTACTTAACCATATTTTTTTCTTACTCTGTCTCTCTCTCTCTCTCTCTCTGTCTCTGTCTGTCTCACTCTTTTACAGGCGCTGCGTAGTCGTGCACGTAAACAGCGCGCCGCCCGTAAACCCCATCTATCGGAGCTTACGGGTGGCAGTGTCATTGAGAACATTGCACAGACCCGACGTCTGGCAGAGACCGCGCTGGATAGCAGTCGGCATGCCAGTCGCATTATGCCCGATGAGCCGGCAACCAACACTGGTAGTGGCTCCAACGAGGAGGAGGACGAGAATGCCATATCGCCAGACATAGACGATTGCCATGTCATTGTGAATGATAAGTCGACCGAGTTTATGCTGGCCACGGTTGTTGAGGAGACCGGCAAGTAAGTAGCAGGCGCACAACTCCAATAGCAGAAAGTTTCTAAATCGATTATTATCGGCAATATGTATCGATTTTATTGCAATGTCATATAGAAGTGAAAGAAACTTTGTTTTCATTTTAAAAAATCGTAAGCTTTATCAAGGGCTGCTCTTTGATGAAGTCAGCACCATAGGGCTCATCAACGATTGTGACGATTTGTCACCTTAAGACCCTTAGTACAGTTTCTCGATATATATTATCTAAACGACTTCGAAGTTTTAAGAGTTAAGAGAGTAAGCACATATTGTTTTATTCTAAAAATCAATTTGAAAAAGAAAACACAGATATTTATTAAAGAAAATTGAGTGATATTTTGAACACCCACAAATTGCCTCGGGAATGAGCTGCGGTTCAAAGGCCTAACTCACGGATTACTGAAAGACGTAATCTGGCTGAGAGATAAGTTTTGATTTGACAGATGACTGAGAGATGACTGACAGATGAGCATCTAAAAGTGTAGGATATAAATATGCCAAGGTTGCACTCTCATTTTGAACGCTTCGGATAACAATAAGATCCCGTAAGATCTATTTTGCCCCCTACTAAGCTTACAGCTCCCCTGACAGTCCTATCTCTGTTGTAAACTGAATTATATGCGATGTTTCCAACTTGGTCATACCGGCCAAAGAGTTCCTGTATCCATCTAGGAGTGTCAGCCTTCGTCTCGCCAAGGGATCACACTCAGCTAGTATGTGCTGGGAGGATTCCTCCTCGAGTTCACAGAACCTAACGCTTGGGATAACTGAACAGTCTTTCAACGGCTATAGTTTGAAAACGACAAGCGTTAAATCCAAGTAAGTAGATCATGTCTCGTAAACTAGAATAGACACAGCAAAAGGAAACCTAGTACAATGCCTTTCAAATGAGTCTCAAGTGTACACCATAAACTTTTAAGCTCTGTTATTCGAAAACGAAAATTGTCATATCTCGGCAACTAGAACAGGTACAGCAATAAGAATCATACGCAATACCTTTTACAAACTACTTAGACTTTACTCACAGGATACATGATTATAAGGCAAAACGCCATGACATTCATTGGAAGACATTTGGAAGTATTCCCATGCTTAAGCGAATCGCTTTTGACTCTAAAGCCATGGTCGGAAAAGGTGAGCAGTGAAGTTGCTATTGCGAAATTTTTCGTATATGTATGTACATGCACGCAATACATTGACAACTTTTCACTGCTGACTTACAATTACTATTGCAGTAACTTGAATTCTGCTGACGTCGCCGACCCCTGCTCTAAAGTATCGTTCTTTGGTATCGAAACAAAGCCACACGAAACTTTTCTGGCACGTTAGTCTTATTTGGTAACAACAACTTGGCTCAGAGACGCGCTCGAATCGTTTTGAAAAATGGAACCCTGAACTTAATCCGAACTAACTAAAACTTCAGAGGTTTACACCTCATAAAAATGCAAAAGTTTAACTTAGCTGCAATTCATTGCGCGACATATCACTATTCTCAAAGTTCTGTTATGGCTTAAACGCAATTTACCGTAAGTGTATGTATGCTCAATGCCTAAGTGTAAGTAAGTCAACTTACTTGGCTAATTCACTTGGCACTCAATGCGAAAGTTGCAAAGTGCCTTAAGACAGTTTGAGTTAGCCAAAAATGGTGTCAACTGCTACGACCACGTGCCACACGTAAGAGGCAACAACCGCTGCTACAAAGCTCATTACGCTGACCCAACTCCTATTGAGTGCTCCAAATGCATTTGCAACGATTCCATTTCATTTTGAGTGCCAATGTAATAGCGCGGAACTTGGCACCCGACAAACGAGATCTGTTGCTGGGAACTCGAACTTGGTAGCTGTTTGGCATATTTAAATGCACAGGCGCCGCTCTTAAAACGAAAATCCAAAATGAGACAATTCAAATGCAGAGACAATTCAAAAGTGCAAGTTGAACATTTTCCAACGCAGACAGTCAAAATAAGAGAGTAGATAAAGGTTAGAGGAATAAAAGCCAGTTTGGGGTTGGGTTCCGCTGCGTTTAGCTCGTTTGGCGATATGACACTTTATTGACTTAACTTTTGTATGAGTCAGATAGACAGACAGACAGCCAGTTAGTGAAAAAGAGTACAGTACAGTCCAAGGAACAGCTGTCTGTCTGGTAGTCAGCATTGTGTCTGCGTCTGGCATTTAACAGAATCATTGCATTGGTCTCTGTCGTCTCTCTATGTGAATGGCAGCTGGAACTGGCAAGCGAATAGCTTTTAGTTTCACTAATTCCCAGTTGTCGTCCAGGGTATACCACCTACACACACAAGCACGGACACTTACACACACACATGTAAACATATGCGTATTTACTTTGGCGCAAATGCTAAAGTAAACCGGAAATGCTTTTTACTGCAGCAACGAATTGCTAGCCGCAGTTTATATACTCTTGACGATTAAGCTCAGGATGTAAAAGTATGCCTTAGAGCCCAACAAGGTTCTAAAAACCCAACTATATTCAAGCTGTCTTTGAAAACTATAGACTATTTGACAACAGCACTTGTATAGTCTAAAGCGTCGCTTTCAAACGCTTAAAAAACTGCCTGAAATGTAAATCTCAGAAGAATGTAACACTTTTTAACTAAATTCTATTAACAGCTGCTATGATTAGTTATATAGTTTTCTATACATATACATTTTTTCAAAAATGTTTGAGAGAAATGAAACGGTTATTGCTTGGAAAACGGTTATTTGCTTACATTTAAAAAAAAAAAAATTGCATAAGGTGCGCCACCTAATCAGCATATAAACGTGTATTTCCACATCTAAATAGGTTATTTGCTTTGAGTGCTAAAATGCCAAAATGTTAATATTAAAAACTACTTTCATAAAAAACGCAAAAATTTAGCGTTTATATTCGTTATTTGTCTAGAAGAAACTGTTATTTGAAAAAATGTTCAACAAGATTATAAATCGCTACGTAAAAGTACACTTTGCATAAGTTCGAGCATTAAAAAGGGTTATTTGCATAGCAACAAAGTGTCTTTTATATATATAGTTTAGTTATTGTACAAAACTCTGTAATTTGCAAAAAATTGGCATCAATCGAGATAAATAGACCAATTCGCATAAATTCGCGCATAAAAGAAGTTATTTGCATAACAGCAAAGTGTCTTTCGTATATAAATCACTTATTTACTTATTTTTTATAACACTCGTCTACAAAATTGAAACATTTTTAATATGTTAGAGATCTGATGGGTGATTATGTTGAAAGTACCTGCTCTCAATATCGCTTCGTACTCAGTTTTTTTCGTTCACCGTTGGGAATTTCACGACTATCGATATTTTTGAGTAGTTTCAACTCAAACCGCTATATCTCTATTGCCAAACAAAGTATAAATTTATAATATTTTTAAAATGCGAAGATTCCTAAACAGCTAACTCTTCACGCATACTTTCTTCTTGGGGTTTGTTGGTTTTTATACAGCGTACACCCTGGAAGAGGAGATTTGTGCAATATATGTTTAAGCCAGAAGGACGTGGCAGACCATAAGTTCTATGTTCAAAAATGGTTAACTTTGACTCGGGTAGCGATGGGACCATTTCCGTTCGCCCGTATGAGTCGCTAGATCTGCGAGACCATAAGAGTTGGCGACACAAAAGCTTTTCAAAAGTTGCGCTTAATACAGGGTATGATGACGCATGAACCGCAGGTTGCGACTTATAGCCTCGCCATTGAATCTATCAATTCGAAAAGCCAACTTCGCAATAGGAAAACTTCTCAATTGGAACTTTCCAATAGGAAAATGCTAAAAATCATATCGAACTTGTGAAAAGGGACATAACAAGAGATACTTTCGTTCTCATATAACCGTATGCTGGATTGCGTGTTTATGGGGAAACCGTCCCTGAATATGGCTTTTGATGCCCCTACTTACTTTATATAAGTTAGAATATCTTTATATTTTGAGTTATCGTTGCTTAAAATGTTTGCTCTGATAAAAAATAAACAAGAAAGTGCAGGTTAAACGACCTTTAAAAAAATAAAATATTAAAATTTGAAAATTTTTAGCAAAAAAAATTCTGAATGCAAACTAGACATATTAGAGTGACCATAGATGTACGACTGAATCACAAATCGATTGAAACGATTATTCATAGTTTAGGAGGTATTGTCGAAAAACGCTAGGGGGTGCTGGAGGAAGCCGCTATTCCATTTTCGTGTATACCCAGGGGCTTATGTAGTGTATTAAGCGTATTTACTATGCGCAGTTGAAACAAAAGCTGACTAAGCCTCTAAAAAAGAACAGTCACAAACTTGGTTTAAT
Organism: Chymomyza caudatula; assembly: GCA_035041775.1. Classification (NCBI taxonomy): domain Eukaryota; kingdom Metazoa; phylum Arthropoda; class Insecta; order Diptera; family Drosophilidae; genus Chymomyza; species Chymomyza caudatula. The sequence continues at coordinate 2,829,315 of JAWNKW010000149.1, forward strand.
TAAAAATGAATGAATGGATGCATTTATGTCGAGTCCGGAGACCCGAGTGCCTAGGCTCAGCCCAGCTGGTAGCCAGGCGGCTGTGGGGCAAGCCTTTAAAGGTTGCCACATGGCATAGCGGCATAAATTGAGATGAAAGGAGACGCCACTCAACTCGGGCGTTAAGCGTACTCAATTAGCGTAGTGACGGCATACTTAAGCCAATAAGGACATGAAATGAAACCCATAATGACAGCCTCGAAGGGCGCGTCCGAGGGTAGCCGTTCTCAAAGGGCTTTGGGGTCAAGCCATATTGAAAAGTTTTTTTTGCTAAGAGTTGCCGCGAGCCAATATAATTGGAAAAAAAAATGCCAAAAAAAAAAAAACAAGACAAACTGAAGCACGAAGGGATGAAAAATAAATCTCAATAATTCAATTAATGCGTCACTTAATTAAAACTCAATTTTTGCCTCGTTTTTAATTGACGTTATGCCCAACTCCCACACTCTGTCTCTCCCTCTGTCTTGTTCTTTATCTCTCACTTGCCTCCGCTTGGGTGCATACAATGATGACTATGTGACGTGATGCTATGTGATGCAATATCGTGTGGCAGCAGCGTTGTGGCACAGATCACTACACAACCGCAGCTGGTCGTTGCCGATCCAAATGGTAATCATGATTCTGGTTATGCACCATCAAACGTTGACGATGTCCTTGCAGGAGGCGCCGCAGTAAGCAGCACAACGCCGCCGGACAGTCCGGTGCCCAGTGGCGCAACATTGCATCGTTCCAGTGTTAGTAGTCGGCGAATTACTGCCGAGGATTCGCCCAAACGCGGTGACCCGGAGCCCGCTTTAAGGTTGGTGTTCTGCGCTGCTTCTAATATGCTCTGCTCTAACGGTATATACACGCGCTCTCTGCCTCTCTACCTCTCTCTCTCTCTCTCTCGCTCTCTCTTTCTCTCTGTCTCTTTCTTTGTGTATTTGCAGCGTTGCCATGAAGCCATTGTCCTTTGTGCGCTATGGCGTTCAGGAGGCCATGACTTTGGCACGCAACGACTCGACGCTATCGACCACATCGAAAACGTCCTCGCGCAAGGATAAGAAAAACTCGCAGGCCTCAAGGTAAGTTTCGTAGGTTAATTACCGTTATTATGCGTTTCATGGTTCACACTTCAAGGCATATGCTTCATACACACACCATCCGAAATGGCAAGTTTTTAGCAAATATCATGAAATGTACTCACGTTTCTGCAAACTCTTGCTCTTTCTTTCTGTTTTTATGCAACTTCAACTGCAATTTGCAACTCCGGCTTATTATCCACATTGCGTGTCCGTTGTGGGCGTAGATTCACAATATACAAGGTGCACAAGGCCTCCAAAAAGAAACGCGAAAAATCGTCTGCGAAAAAGGAACGCAAGGCCACAAAGACCTTGGCCATTGTTTTGGGTAAGTTTGAATCAGTAAAAACCGTAATCAAAGCGTAAACTCTTTGTCTCAAGTGGCAGCCACATGTTCAAAACGATTGTCTGGAAAAAAAAAACACCTCTTTATGAAAGTATATTTTAAACAGTTGCCAAACTTTATACAGATTCAAGACTGTTTTTGAAAAGAATTTGTGCATAGTTCTGTAAATGCCAACCCACATAATTTCCCCCGCACAGAAGTTTAACCCACTCACACACAGACTTTACAGCAAAATTCTTTTAAAAATAACTTCTGGGAATAAAATGCTTAAAATGCTCAAATAAAGGTGAATTCGAATAGGGGCATATTTGTGGCTCAGAAACCTGATTGTGGCCCATTTACTTAGTTATAAAAAAATTATGCAACAAAATCCTGTTGAATTAAGAAATGAAACATAAAAAGTAGGAGAAAAGGGATTAAGTAGATAGACACAGCTAATCTGAGTCTCAAATCCGTTGGGTGAACTTTTCAAAGATACGCATCAACTCACGTCAGAAAGTGATCGGTAAAATAAGACAAAACTAGACCAAATCGGCATCAAAGGCCAGCTGGGTGTGTTTTTTAACGATATGCACCGACTCTCATCAAGAATTTAGCCTAATTTAAAAAATTAATTAAAAATTTAGTTAAAAGAAGATTATGATTAACTAGATTCTATTAGATTCAAATGACTTACTGAAGTTAGTATAAATGGCATCAGTTTGTATTTTTTCAATGAAGCTATTGTTAATTAGGGACGAAAATTCCACACAAAATTCCAGACAGTCTGATATTAAAGAACTGGAGTAGTATTGCAACTGTGATGTTACAATACTTTCAAATACTTTTAGAATGTATGATAGCTTGAAAATATCACGATAATTCTCAAAATTGGGCTTACTTCCCTTATTATAAAGAGGAAGCATGAAGGATCCGTTCCAAATTGGTGGGAGGTAGGAATTTTATTAATGATAATGAAAACACAAGCAGGAATAAGACCAAAACCAGGAGAGAAGAAAAATTTTAAGGAAAGAAGAGCTTGTAAAACATCGTTTTCAACAATAACACTGGTCTACAAATACAGGGGTCATGTCAGTTGTTGGAAAGCTAGCTCGAAGTAATTTGCTGCGTAGAATCCGAATCCGGAGTCTGGATTGGCCTATCAAGTCAGGATTTTGAGATATTTGAGGTTATGTACCCGAAAAATTATTATCTCAAAATACTGACGTGATGGGCCAATTTTGAATGTAGCAAATATGTTAGCAATGGCAGAATTTTCCGAAAAAAAAGTATTTTTAGAAATAATCGTGCAGGGAATTGAGAGAATTTACGCTTGAAGTTAACAAAGGAGAAAAATTGCTTGGCATAATTTCGAAAGTTTATACGGTAGGGAGATAAGTAATTATTATAGCAAAATCTGTTAAAGAAAAATAATTTACAACGTTCAACCGAAAACTTAGTATAATTTTTCTAAACTTTTTTTCAATACTCCTTTCAATTGTTGAACAACAAATTCGTTTGTATAATATACACGACGAACACAGCGTAGACACTTGTTTTAGGTTTAAGTTGCACTTTATTCTACCACTTTTGATGATTGATAGTTACCTTATAAGGGCTACTACCCAAATGTTGACAATTGTGTTGATTGCAGCAGCTCATATCCAGGTAAGACAATCAGCCAAATCCAAAATCTTAACGTTGATCCAATGTCGATAGAGGAATTCTGGACGTATTCAATTTCCAGGTCCAAAGTTGAACGGGAACTTAGTGATGTAGCTGATATTGAGTTTTTTATATGTAATTCGTATGTGCAGATGCACCACACACAATAAAATTAATTAATTAAAGACTGCCAAGTCAGTGCTACGTCCACCCGGGGGCGCCAAAATGTAGGAGCAATTGTCGGTATAAATTAAAACACTTATTTCAATGTTGAAACTTATATTTAATTTAATGACAAGCAACTGTATGAAAAAGATGTGGAGCAGCACGACTTGGCATAAAGAGTGTTATTTTGAGAGTGCAGCTTAATCTAATGCGTCTTCATGGCCTAGCATAGACTCAATCTTATTTTCGCCGCAAAACCGCGAGCGCGAGAGTGCTTATCTAAATGAGAGCGAAATGACTTATAAACTTCTAACCTACAGTATTAACTCTAAATAACTAACTAAAGAAGTGACCAAACAAATGTATTTACATCAGGCCGTAACCCGACAGCGTGTTGTTATGGCCAGAAGAAGAAGAGTTCGTTCTCGGGCAGAAACAATGTAGGTCACCTAGGTAGAGTTTCTTGCTGTTCAGAAGGCATCTCAGCCTGCTTATTCTGTTTTTAAGGGTGCCGCTATGTTTGCCAAAGTCCCGGCTCCTATACAACTGCGCACCTAAGCACTTTAAACTGCTTTGATGCTTCACTAGTTGATCCTGCAAATAGGCAAAAGGGTAGAGATACTAACGCAATGCGTAAGTCACTTTGGCGGACTTTCTTACATTAATGCTAACCGCTATGCAAGTTTTGCTATAGAACACCCATTGCTTTGTAGACACACCCTTTTCTGCCCTAGAAGGCCGTATTGTCAGCTTAAGTGGCAATGAGCAGGTGATGTGAGTCCTCTAAGACTATTTCAGAGCCAGTAGGCATATCGTATGTGAAAATGGTGTTAATGGTTGGTGGCTTCCCTGTGGAAGCTCAGCTATGATGGTCCTAACGCTTTACAGCTTTACCAAAAGCCATCAGTCCTTTATTGCATAGAATTTGAGGCAGCAACAGAGGCTTGACTCGGCAGAGAGAACCATTATATTAAATGCTGTCGAAGTCGTGTTTTCTTGTTTCTTGAAAAAAGGTGGCTTCACATGAGTCCCCACACCATATATTGTAACTCTAGCTCGAATGTATACATATTTACGTGAAGTGGCGAAGGGTGATGTAATCAGCACATTTTGGACTATAACTTTCGATGTATTTATTCGATTTCGTTCGTTTTTATAACGTAGATGTATATACATGTTTTGGTACAACTACAAGTCATTTGACAGAAAAACCATTGTAATTGATTTTAAAAATGTAATTAGTCAATAATGAAATAATCATGATTAGAAAAAAATACGTTTGAGGCATCTATTACTCCGATAGAGTGTGGCTTTCAATACCACAAAGGTATTTGCTTATGTATAACAATGTCATTGTTGTTAACTGCTAACAAATCAAAAGTTAGAGAAGAAAAACCTTTTATAAGTAAATAAGAAAAAAAATTCAGTGTTAAATAAATGAAAAGTATTTTAAATGTTATTAAAGAAAACGCAGTTTAAACCAGTTGTGAATTATAAAACTTACTTACCAATAAGCTGCTAGTGCAATTTTATACAACGAACACATAGCATCGTCAATGCCGAAAGTTGAACTGCGGTTCGTAGGAATTGACTGCTTTACTATATGTCAAATTCTGCGAACGATAACATCACATGTTAAGGGAAATATAAGCTAATAATATAAGATTGGTTCTGAAACCATTTTAAGTTCTTCATTTATCATATTATTTGAATGTAAAGAACTTAGAAGAGAAGTTGAAAAAATAGTGCTGCTAATTTTAGCCGCGAATGCCGGCATTTCCATCAACAAATGAGCTATGAAAGGCATTTTGGTACATTCCTCAGCTTAGTAACTAACATTTTTTATTTTTTTTTTTATAAATGTATTTTTAGTTGCAATTTGTCTGATAACAATCAGCAAATTTTATAAGTAAAAATAAAACTAGAATGGCAGGATTGATTGTGCACCAGTGAGTCCAATCAATATACAACAATTCTATTAGAATAGACAGTCGCTCTAAATATTTTCGCGATGTTTTGCTTATTTCATCTTTGACGTAGGGAACATTCAAGTCTTTTTGTTACATACCATGGAGCGCTTGCAATGTCTCTAAGAGTTATAGATTGATATATTTGCAGGATTTCGATGTTTGAGGTGCTCGCCGTCCTCGAGAGCTACATGACATACGTCCAGACTGGCTTAAGGACTGCCTTGTATAGCCGAATTTTGTTTTCTAGGCTGAGTTGCGATCGTGCGCCTAAAAGTCAGTACATCTTTTTAGTTTTTAATTTTATCTGCTTTTGCATTTATATATTATTAAAATTACGTTGATCCTCGTCAATTTCGACTTGACGGTACATCTTGGTTATGTCAGCCGTCATAGCAAATGATCGGAATCTGAACCTTAAGAGGGTAGCATACAGGCATGGTTGTATTGTGGGTCCAACCATATAAATCATTCAACGATAGTTGTGAAGATGTTTTGCAAGATGCATCAAAGACCACTCTTAGCTTTGTAGATGAACTTTGCGGTCTTAGCACGCATTGGTATGGTATGTAATAATGCGGCTCTCTCGGAACAGAGTTGTCGGTTGCGGTCATATGACCCAACGCAATATACTCTTTCATAAAAGATATGTACATTGAATGGATCTCTGGCGTAGCGATCATCCGTCTCTCTAGAGACAGGAAACGGCGCCTAGCCGTCTCAAAGGAAGAGCCAAGACTGCTTGGGCTTGACTTAAAAGGCAACGCAACTCTCAAACGTCCCGAGGTCATTCGAGTAACAGTCTCACTAAAGGACTTCTCGCAAAGCATCTGTTCTGGGGTATACAGTTTTTCAACCGTGACATTTGGAATTTGTTTCAACTCCCAGAATTTCCGAACAAGTGTGTCAAGAGGGCAGGACTCTTGCACTATGCTTATCAGAGAGCATACTTGTGTCGGTGGCGATGGCATCATGCTGCATCGCCCTGATACCACCCAACCAAAAAATGTATTTTTTAATGTGGGTAGGTCTTTGCCTTGTTTAATTTTCCCATCTTTCATAAGGTCGTAAAAGGTAGCTGCACCAAGCAGTAAATCTAACCACTCTGGCTTGTAAAACGATGGGTCTGCAAGTGTTATATCTTCCGGCACTTTCCAAGCATTGACTGGAAACGAAGCCTCTGGATGATAGGATGAAATCTTTTTCAGGACTATGAACTCTTCCAATATTTCAAAGTCGCTAACACGTGACCTGATGGTTATTTGAACAACATGTTGGGCGGACAGATTTGAATTGCCTACACCTTCCACGTTTACATTTTTCCTCTGCTTCTTGAGTTGTAAGATTTTTACCAGCTCCTCTGTGATGAAATTCACTTGGGACCCTGAATCTAAAAGGACCCTAGATGGCTGGTATTGGCCTGTCAGTCCTACTACATTGACGATTGCCGTGGCCAATACGACCTGCTCGTTTTCAGGATCCGCATAGGAATAGACCTCGCGCACCCCAGTGAGAACCTCAACCCCATGAGCATGGTGTATATACTGGTCCATCTGTCGGCTAGAGCTTATGCACTAGTCAACATTCTATTCCATACAACTATGTTCAAATTAATGGTCACCAGTCCGAAACTGTTTGGAGTTTGAACTGGCAGTGCTCTTTGATGGTACGAGGCCTTAGCAAAGGCTTTAATTTCTAGTACCACGGATGGTAAGAAGCCGACAGAAATTGTTCCCATTCGGGGAGTATGGCGGTGGCTGGGATGCTGCGATCCAAAGACCAGCATAGGTTTAGATAGGCCTCGATCCATACCATTGGTCATGACCAAACAGAAATGATTTCAATATGGCGCCTGCGGAAATATTTTTCGTAAGGTCGTTGATTGACGATTGCAATCCTGTGCTTGGCAGGTGCTCACGTTAAACACCAGTGAGTATGCATATGAAAATGACGATTTGAAGGTTACGAAAACCATTGTTGGTCGTGCAGACAATCGCAGATGAAGATTAGTTGGTTTGAAAGAAAGTTGCCAATAGTTTTGCATTATCGTTGCCATACAATGCAGATCCATTGTTTAACTATCTTTCATAATTTTCCTGAGCATTGACGTTGGTTTGAACAAAAGGTTCTAAGGAAATATTGCCAAATAATAATATAATTATTACCCGAAACTTACTTTCTCTCTCTCTCTCTCTCACAGGCGTTTTTCTCTTCTGCTGGCTGCCATTCTTCACGTGCAACATTATGGAAGCCATGTGCAGTAAATTCCATAAAGACTGCGGACCGGGTCTAACGGTGTTTATGCTAACCACATGGCTGGGCTACATAAACAGTTTCGTCAATCCCGTCATCTATACGATATTCAATCCGGAGTTTCGCAAGGCATTCAAGAAGATCATGCATATGGGGTGATCGAAATCATCCAAAACAATAAGGAAAGCAAAAATGGACTAAATGGCGCCTACAAGTACAGCTAAGGAATATGTGTGTAAGTGTTAGTGTAAGTAAGATGTTTTTTTTTTCTTCATCTAATACTAGAACTACTCATAGTGTGCCAAAATGCAAAGAAATACAAAACTCAATTAGGTAAATAAGCTAGTTTGTATGTAAGGAAGTTCTCATATGGTCTATATGTATGCGGCTATATAACGTAAACTAGGTAGCACAGTGTTATATATGTGTGTGTATGTAAATATGTGTGTGTGTTCTGTAGGTTAGCTGAAAATTCTCAAAAATTTAGCCAATATCTAGTGTAAAAAAAAGGTTCAATTTTTCGTGAAAAGTTCGTATGTATGTGTGTGTGTGTGTGCGTGGATGTGTAACCAGCAAAAATTAATATAAAAAAAAACATTATAATATTTAAAACGAATTCCTATTTCACATATCACTTGCGAAACCCACAAAGTATATTGCCGAATATTGATTTTATATGCCCGTAATATTCAAGTCTAAGTTTTCCGAAACAAAACAAAAACCAACGATGGCAGAGCATATCTTTTAAAGCAAAAAACAGAATAGAAAACCAACAACTTCAAGCTATATATTATGGTTAAAACTTTAATTACTTAAATAAAAACAAAAAAGAAAGAAAAAAATCGAAAAAAACATAATGAAAATCCGACTAATAGTCTCAAAACTTTTGATACAAACGCTGCATTAGTTAAGCAATTGAATAACTAAATAAGAGATTTAAGTGAATATACATTATAGAGTATAGCTGTAGTTAGCATATGTGTCTAGAACTAAGCTGCGTCCAGCAAATAGGTTCTACATAACGTTTAAAGCTTAGACTAAGCAACTAGCAAGTACTTAAAGTCAGCGCGCTGGTAGAGTATAAAAAAGTCGTTACAAAGCCAGGAAATGCGCTGCATTTGACCAAGTTTAACTAGTCACTTACACTGCATTTAGCAGCTAAACCTAACTGATCAAGTGGCAGCGATAACAAGCATCGATAAGTTTACTTGATCAGCTAAGTTGTTTAAAGAGCAAACAAAGAGTACATTCTTGAACGTGACAAAACTACACTACAACAAACAAATGAGCCCCACAAATACACTATAAACTAAAAGCATATATATATATATACATATATATATATATCGAGTTATATGTATTGAAAACCAACACAGAAAATGGCGGCGCTGACTTTAATTGATATGCTTACAGTAAACACATCGATCAGTTCACTATTTGAGTTAAACCTTTTTTTGTTTTCGATAAATAGCTAAACTAGTCTAGTGAGTGTTAATCGGAAAAATGTAAACGCATTTAAAACTAGCATAAGTCTATGATATAATCGCATATAAGTTGGAACAGGCAGCAGCGTACTTAGTACCCAAAAGTAGAGTATTCGAAATTTGGTATTTACTAGCTAAATATAAACTAGCACTTAAGCGAACAGTGCAAAAGCTTGGCGTATACCTAAAAACTAATACTTATAAACTAAATACTAAAATACTAAAAGTTGCATCAGGGTATCTACAATATAGGCTAACAGTTACCAGAGCTAAACTTTATGGGCAAAAATCATAATTAAAGTGTTTTATTTTAACTTAAAGAATGCTAAAAATACTAAAAAGCAAAAGCAAAAAAAAAACTTCAGTTGAAATAGGAACCGAAAATTGAAGCCAAAATACGATGCTGTTTGGTATTTTATTAAAGTTTTAAACTTTCAAACTATAAAAGTTACTAAACAGCATCCTAGGCAGTTTTTTTGGTTCCCGATTTCAAGTACCGTCCTCCTAATTGTTTCTATGTGACAAATAATACTAACAAAATACTAAACAATAACAGAGCGCATTAAGTGGAGTAATAACTAGTCTAGCCATAAGTCTTAGTCAGAAGTGAGTACTTCGAATATAACTTGAAAAACAAAAACGCTCAAGAAAATTTTTATACTTTCCTAATCGAAACTTGGCAATTTTTTTTTAACTTCTAGTTAAATGTAATTATAGCAAAATTTACTTAATTATAATCAAAATGAAAAATAGAAAACCAAAAACAAAGTACATGCTAAGTCAAGAGTTATGTAAAACAATAAATGTTATTGTAAAATTTACTATTATATACATATATATTTTAAAATTGCAGTTTATATGTGTAGTTATTAAATCATTTTCGTAAATAAAAAAAAAAAAAATAAAGGTCTAGTTAAGTTCTTCCAAAGAAAACGCTTATTAATTATAGTCAAAAAAATACGTGCATATTCCGAATTGCAAACGCATTTTAATTTTTAAACACACTTACACACACACACACAACTACGTGTAGTTGTTAAAGCATTAAACATGTTGGTGAAACAAAAAAAAATACCAAAAAAAAAAAACTATATCATATATATTTATGTATTGTAGTTTGAGTTTTAACTATTTGTAACTATTTAAATATGTATGTATTTAACATTTGCAATTTATAAATTGTTAAATTTGTTATAAAACTTGCGTTTTTTTTTTAAATTATTAAATGTTAAAGCATCATATACTTAAGATCCCTCCGTGGCATCGTTAATATCTAATGCAACCTTAAAGGCAATTGTAAAAATAAACATAAAGGCTTAAATATTAGTAAAATATGAACATAAAAAACCAACAAGTTTTATGTAACTATATAAAAAGTTAAAAAAAAAAATAAAAATAAAAACCAACAAATGCATTATATTTAGCACCAAAAGGAATGCAAAAAGAAAATCCCTTCAAGAAACTGAAACTATTTTAAAGCAATGATAAATTTTTTTTGAGAAAAATTACAACTTTAAATAATGATAATATAAAGATTATGGCTAGCAAAGCAAAAAAAAAAAAAAAAAAACAAATAATTAAAAATTTAAGCAAAGAGCGCAAAAAGCAAACTCAAAACCCAAAACAACAAAATAAACCTATTTCGACTTTATGAAAAATAATTATTAATACCATAGTATTAATTATCATAAAAGACAAGAAGAAAAGAAAAGCAAAAGGAAAAGACATTAAATACACATAAAAAAAAAACATAAATAAAATGAAAATATTTCAAACCAAAATAAACTGACTTTTATTAAAAGCTTTTCGTAGTCTAAACAGCTTTTTAAAGAAGTTTTGCTCACTGCAATTTCGCGCGATTTCGATAGTCTTTGTCTAGCTTTTGTGCAGCAAGGAAACCAAGTGAAACGCTTCTGTGGGGCGCAAGCCAAAGAGCATGAAAGTAATAAGGAGCAAGCTTTTCAGATTTGCTGAGAGCAGCGAGTGTGGTGAACAAATGAACTGTCCGTAATGTGAAGCTTTTGAAGCCGTTAGTCGCGCAAAAAGCTGCTGTTCAATAAAAGCAGCGAGTGCATAATATCGCTGAGAGCGAGCTTAGGAGTTGCTCTCCAACAAGTGAACTGTGCGAAAGGAGAAAGCTTTTTATGTGGTTTGATCGCAGAAAAAGCTTCTTTTCAATAAAAACCATATTAGCCGCTTTTCAGATTTGCTGAGAGCAGCGAGTGTGGTGAACAAATGAACTGTCCGTAATGTGAAGCTTTTTAAACCGTTAGTCGCGCAAAAAGCTGCTTCTCAATAAAAGCAGCGTGTGCATAGTATCGCTGAGAGCGAGCTTAAGAGTTGCTCTCCAACAAGTGAACTGTGCGAAACGAGAAAGCTTTTTATGTCGTTTGATCGCTGAAAAAGCTTCTTTTCAATAAAAGCCAATATACCGCTTAGCAGATTTTCTGAGAGCAGCGAGTGTGGTGAACAAATGAACTGTCCGTAATGAGAAGCTTTTGAAGCCGTTAGTTGCGCAAAAAGCTGCTTTTCAATAAAAGCAGCGAGTGCATAATATCGCTGAGAGCGAGCTTAACAGTTGCTCTCCAACAAGTGAACTGTGCGAAAGGAGAAAGCTTTTTATGTCGTTTGATCGCAGAAAAAGCTTCTTTTCAATAAAACCCAAATTAGCCGCTTGGCAGTCGCTGCGCTCGCTTCACTTTTATAGTGTGCTAAGAAAACTTTCCGGAAATTATTATACGGCGCATGTTCTATATATCGGATTAAGGCCACGGTGCTCTTATGTGTAAACTAAATCCACAAACGAATCTACGCGAAAATACAAACCAATGCTCCTCCGAGAGCAGCAGCCGCAGCTGTTGCCGCTTCAGTCTCGTTTTAAATGCATTTTGTCGGGCGTGCATTCTACGAGCGCGAACCACGCCAAGCACGAAAGCTCTACCCAAGATTTGGGAGTCAATCACAGTCTGCGCGAACTCCCACAACGGGGCCGTCTTTATTGAGCAGGAATGGAAACTGCTCAGCTCACGGTAACGAAATTAAGTGCCAAGTCCGCCATTTTAAGCCCCCACGCCGCTGTGAAAGGCTTTGCCTAAGAAATCCAAACTCAAAGTTGACAGCGCGTAGCACTCCCTCAAGCCATTCCAAAAACTAGAATACCCTTTAATCTTTGTGTGCAGGGTATAACCATAGCAGTAATTGTCCATTTTGATCCATTGTGCGCGACAATGACGGATCCGCATCATGCGTGCTGAGAAGAATTCCGTGTAATGTTGACTAGCTCTTTAAAAACACAAAAAGTGCTTTTACGAAATCAATAACAACTATGGTAAGTAGTAAATATATGTATTTGAGCGCTTTACAAAAAAACATATGAAACCAAATTTAAGTTTTAAAGCATATCTTTGTTGTCTTAAGTTTAGAATCCTACCAACGATTACTACGATCTCAAATATGTAACGTTTTCAAATTGTACATATGATGATCCTCATCTCCAACACAAAAGTTTGTCACTCTAAACTTGATGTGCTGGCAATTATTAATTACTTGTTAATACCGGATATACGATATTACATATTACATATTACACGCAGAAGAAATAAGAAATAGAAGATATGACCTTAAACCTTAAAAGGTTTAGTGGGATCTTAATAGGACTTTCAAATCTTTGAAAACAAGTAATCGTTTTTTGTTCTTTGTGTAAAGTGTGCTAACGCTGAGAATATTTCTTTACCAATTGTGACCAAATTATTATTTTATTTAATCTGAAATTTTCCAAAAAAAAAAAAAAAACCATTTACATTTACAACATTCTGTTTTTTCACAAAAAGTGTCGTTTGCATTACGATTTCAAAAGTTGAATTAAAATCGAACTGAATTTTAACTGTTATTAAAGGGTATGGAAGGCAACGCTGCGCACATTAGCTCATTACTCTAAAGCCAGGTGGTAATTAGATAAGCTACTCAGGTAGAGCCACGTGAAGGTTGGGCGTCAAGTTGGTTGAGGTTCAGGCATCACCCTGAATGACAATCAGAAGTTTTACCCTATTCCGACAGAACCCAGCCCCTTTTTACCAAATCGATACCAACCAACTCATTGTCGCTTATAAAGCAACATTTGATAGCCCGTTGAAGGATTGCGTATATGCCGCATTGTCTGAGTGCAAAAATGGTGTGGCTTTGCAAAGTGACGTTCCGAATCTTTTGAAAAGGAGCGAAGCTTCAGACAAGGAAGTGCGCTCTCCTGCGACCTCTTCAACATTGTGATAGAGAGTGTGCTGCGAAACAAAAGTGCAACCATATGCTCGCCAATGGCAGATGATAAAGTCATCAAAGGTCGTACTGAGCGAGCCGTTACCGCAGTCTTTGCGGCTTTTGATAAAGAAACTGCCACGGTGACCCTGTTTATTAATGAGAGTAAGGCGAAATACATGTTTTTTTGGACTATAGAGACGCAGCGGTTAAGAGCGATATAGACGCGGAGAATCACTCTTGCCAATTGATGTTACCGTGGTCTCAGTAGGCAAAAGAGTAGTGGAGAACACTCTCATCAGATGAAACTAACACTCTATAAGAAGCTCATTCTTCTCGTTTTTCTGAGTGATGCGTCATCTGCTTCTTCTTAACTAGCCATAACAACCCGTTATCGGCTTGCGGCCTGGTGTAAATACATTATTTCATTGGAATCGTGGTGTTACGTGGTGGGTCCCAAACTCTACGCACAACCCTTTTAAGGCCTACTGGTCTCGAAAGAACCCAGTGTCATTGTTAGTCGCCTCATACGACAAGCTTTGACCTGCTGAGGTGGTATTCTCTAACACGCTCACCACACGTCATCTATCTGATGAAAATACACATCGAGTCTTTGAGCGGAAAGTATTCTGTAATATAGTATTTTGCCCGAATGCCGCATTTGATGGAACGACTCAATGAGTTCTACGATGACATTGACATGGTCAAGCGGCTCCGCTGGGTTATGCTGTCCGTATAGATAAAGAAACTACTGCTGGAAAGGTTATCAATGCGGCTGTTTTAACCAGTTAAGAATATGGAATACTTTCCAAAGCTCTGACAAAATCATGTTTGAGAACATCGTTAAATACGATGAAAGTGTAAACAATGCATATATTTTCCAGTTTATCGATGATAAGATACAGTTTTGGCACAAATTTTGTATATGTTTCTTCGAGAAATCTCAAATCAATTCTGAGTTTCAGTGACTTATGGCGATGAAAAATCGATATTACCTGACATTTTTATTCTGTATTATATACAGCATTTCGTTACCAGGTCACTCTTTTTTTTCAATTTTCAAAACGTTCAATGGATAACGAATGAGCTATATCTCAAACCTAAAGCCTTATCTTTAAACAAAAACCTCATCTATGAAACGATGCTACCGAAGTTTAAGCAATGGCAAACAAATTTAGATCACTGTGCTTTGCACCGCGCCTTCTCTCGTTCTACTAGAACACTCTGACTTTGAGATAATATAAATTCCAGCTCATATGAATCCTGGCATTGTATTTGAGAGCAGCTAAGCATAATAAGTAAGTTTCAAGTAGAAGATTGTTGAAGGACACATGACGGCTGTCAGTTGCTGGCCAACCAGACTAGAAGTGTGTCTCTGTGTGTGCGTGTGTGGGTGTACTTGTACTATGGCTTATAGCATATACATATACAGTATCTAACTGTGTATCAACATTTTATTGCATTTATATGAGCTGATAATAAAATTCCAATAAGCATGAAAAGAAATAAAAATACTTATACAAGACAAATCACACACACACACACACACACACACACACACACACACACACACACACACACACACACACACACACACACACACACACACACACACACACACACACACACACACACACACACACACACACACACACACACACACACACACACACACACACACACACACACACACACACACACACACACACACACACACACACACACACACACACACACACAGACCAACAGACAAGCCCACAAAGAAGCAAAACGGAAACAGGCCAAAGTTAAGTAAAGCAAGATGGAGGCAAAACTGAGCAGCATCTTTCAATGTTGGCAAAAGGGCAAAGACCAGGCCGCAGTTGTCGGTCGAAATCAATTCAAAAAGGTGGCCCACAGAAACGAAACCAAAACCGTAACTAAAAGCGTCTAAATAGATAAATGCATAGTAAGTTTTTTTTTTTGTGGGCCAACGCCCTCATCGTCGTCAACGCACTCTAATGGACACTCAGGCACTCACACCCATACCAACACACACACACTCATTTGAACAAATAGACAACATGTGTGTAACGAAAAGTGGCTTAAATGCACTGAGCGAAATGTTCCTTCAAATTTTGTAGAAAAGTCATAGAAAAACGTTAAGCTTGCTAAAGCCGATATTACAAAAGTTATTTGACTAACACACTACATCGACAACGCACGGACAAAAAACATCTCCAAATCGCCGGAAAAGTTGTCAGAGTGCTTAAATCGTCAAAAAACATAAAATTTGAGATTTACGTTTTTGGCCAATCCACAATACTTTTTTGCGGAAAAGTAAAACTAATACCTAAACAATAAAAAGTTTTTACTATATTTGTCGATTTGAAAAATGCATTCAAATGAACTCAACTTAAAGCTAAGAAAAAACTGTTAAAGCTTTCTATTAATGGTTACTACTGGCACACTTCCATGTACATGCCGTGATGGTAACGCATCAATAAGCTTGAGATAAGCGCACGCTTGAGGACAACACATTATTAGAGAGCGTGACGGTATTAGAGAGCGTGAGATTCACATGTTATACAGATGAAATTCAGAATTTCTGATGATATTTATGACAGTTACATGAAATGGTTAACCGACTTTGTTGAAAAAAACTTGCAATATTAAACAACAAACCTGACTTAAATTTGAGTTGCGGCGTTGTAAAAAATAAAATTTAAACTTGTGACGTCATTAAAATTTGAATTCTTTACAACTCAGCGTAATGTGGCGTCGCTTAGAATAAGCATATGCCAGTGAAAAAAATAACAAATTTTAATAAACATGCGTGCTCTTTTATCCGCTGTCGTTGCCAACACAGCACACAAATCAAACACTCAACCTTCTCGCTCTTCTGTGGATGCTGCTTACACACACAAACGTAACACCAACCGAGCGTAATACCACGCACGACCCGTGCTTAACGCTATACGTGCGTAATACAAGGTTTATGTGACGGTATATGAGCATGTCTTGCCCCAAAGTCACTCTAATAGATGTTTCACATCAACAACATTATATAGTACATTATGTGTATAGCTACAATCTTGCATTGACCCTTAATTTCGATGTTCCACAAGTGCTAATCATGCCGTCACAGCAATAATTGTTTATCTCAGTATATTTACGAAGAAAACAAACTTTTGTTTACGTAAAGCACCAGAAATGTGGGATTAGTTTTCTACTCCAAACCCAGCATCGATATGCCATAATTTGTATGAACTTAAAAACAATTGAAGAACATTGTGCAACTGAGTGGTAAACCAACCCACGTCTTAGTCTCATAAAGGTCAAATCCAAAATTGATTTATGAGAACGAATGTATTTGAATGTTAGTATCAATTAATGATGAATTGCGCATGCATGATTTCAGCACCTCAAAATATATATTTAGCTTATTTGCTACACTATCATGGAGCTTCGTGTTCTACGTAGAAATCTCGTAAAACAAAACCGATATTAGCTAGGAGTATCGATATTTCTGTGAAAGAGCAAAAGGCTTCGAATCTACTCTCAGTGTATTTACAGGGTTATGTTTAAAGCAAGCCATTAGAGATAAAGAGAGATAGAGAGAGAGAGGGACTACGTAGAAATCTCTTAAAACAAAACCGATATTAGCTAGGAGTATCGATATTACTGTGAAAGAGCAAAAGGCTTCGAATCTACTCTCAGTGTATTTTCAGGGTTATGTTTAAAACAAGCCATTAGAGAGAGAGAGAGAGAGAGAGAGAAAGACTACGTAGAAATCTCTTAAAACAAACCCGATATTAGCTAGGAGTATCGATATTACTGTGAAAGAGCAAAAGGCTTCGAATCTACTCTCAGTGTATTTACAGGGCTATGTTTAAAGCAAGCCATTAGAGAGAGAGAGAGAGAGACTACTTAGAAATCTCTTAAAACAAAACCGATATTAGCTAGGAGTATCGATATTACTGTGAAAGAGCAAAAGGCTTCGAATCTACTCTCAGTGTATTTTCAGGATTATGTTTAAAGCAAGCCATTAGAGAGAGAGAGAGAGACTACGTAGAAATCTCTTAAAACAAAACCGATATTAGCAAGGAGTATCGATATTACTGTGAAAGAGCAAAAGGCTTCGAATCTACTCTCAGTGTATTTACAGGGTTATGTTTAAAGCAAGCCATTAGAGAGAGAGAGAGAGATAGAGAGACTACGTAGAAATCTTTTAAAACAAAACCGATATTAGCTAGGAGTATCGATATAACTGTGAAAGAGCAAAAGGCTTCGAATCTACTCTCAGTGTATTTTCAGGGTTATGTTTAAAGCAAGCCATTAGAGATAAAGAGAGATAGAGAGAGAGAGAGACTACGTAGAAATCTCTTAAAACAAAACCGATATTAGCTAGGAGTATCGATATTACTGTGAAAGAGCAAAAGGCTTCGAATCTACTCTCAGTGTATTTTCAGGGTTATGTTTAAAGCAAGCCATTAGAGATAAAGAGAGATAGAGAGAGAGAGAGAGACTACGTAGAAATCTCTTAAAACAAAACCGATATTAGCTAGGAGTATCGATATTACTGTGAAAGAGCAAAAGGCTTCGAATCTACTCTCAGTGTATTTTCAGGGTTATGTTTAAAGCAAGCCATTAGAGAGAGAGAGACTCTGATACAATGCCAGTTCAGCAGAACCCAGCCTCAAACTCCAGCTCTGTGCCCTGCCGAAACTTGCTTGGCGCTAGTTTATGTTACGCTCAACACCTACTCTAAGCTGCTTGTATTCCTAGCTTTTGGCATCTTTTGTATTGTTCGCTGCTCTGGCCATAAATACGAATGTAAAAGGGCAACGACGACCTCCGACCTCCAGGCATAACACAGCATCGACATACAGGCATCGATGCCGTACCCAGAAATGCTTGCATATGTCTGTCCGGCGTCCATTTTTGATGGTATTGTCTGTTGAAACGGTTATGTCTGTGGTGGAATGCCATGGGCCAAGTTCCAAAGCATTTTGGGCAGTATTGAAGTTTGGATGGATGCATGGTGTCATGGAGTGGTGCACATGAATTGTGTGTATTTGTGTGTGTGGGTGTGTAGACTATGTCCATAACTAATTCGTACTAAATGATGTACTAAAGTGTTGAGCAGCCCAGCAACAACAACACATACACTTTGGGCCATGTCTGCAATGTCTTTTGGCGATATCTTATCGTTACATTTACTGGGTGGCGATAATTGACAGACCATTAACGTTTGGATTGCAAGGCTAAAGTAGTGCCAACAACAACAAAAACAACCACAAGAACAGTTATGTATGAGTGTGTGTGAGTGAGTGTGAGTGTGTGTGTGAGTGTGTATGAGTGTGTGTGAGTGTGTGTGAGTGTATGCGTTAAAGGCATGCCAATCAGGCTGCTTGATGGCCGTGCTGCCATGCACTGCCGGTATATGACTTGTCCGTAAAGTCCTTTTCAATATGTATGTACATATGTATCGATGTGTGTGTGTTTGATACATATGTGTCTGTGTACTCAACTCCATTTTGCTTCACATCACTTAAGCTTGACTCTCCCTTTTGCTGTTGCTTTTGCTCATTTTCTTTTGATTTGGGATTTCGCAATTGATTTAGAAGAGCTACCATTGAAATAAATAAAAACGAAAAAGGAAAATTGTAAGAAAAATCATGGCTGCCAGTCTCATAAAACACAAACATTACTGGCAACGCACACACGGCGTATACTCAACAGGCTGACAAGCAAGTTGCTCTCAAAAGTATGCAACACTTTAAATTTTTGGTATGCAGTACATTTTAGACGTACTTCAATAAATGATGTTACCAAAATCGTGAAAATATCTAGATCACCGAGAATTTATTATTTGCTTGCGATATGTATACTTTTGGTCAAACTTCGTAGGTTTCGGGGCGCCGATAGCTACTGGGACAAATCTAGCCAAGGTTGGACAGCAACTTGCTTAAGTGGTAGAAAGAGAGCAATGCAGGCCATGTCCTCTAATGAATCGGATACTTTAACTTTTTTCTACCGCAACCTAACTAAAATAATCATGTTATTGGTACCGGTTCCGGTATATATTCATTTATATATCGATGAATTAGGAACAGTAACCTAGTTGGACAAAGGGTTAGAACAGCTTTCATCAGGATACAGTTTCCTTGAATGCACTATGTAAAACTAAGGCCATTAAATGTGGAATATAATACGCGAACTGACAATCTATTAGTTATGAACTTAGAGAATATGGTACAACATTTTTTGTACCTAAGCTTGAAAAATATGCAAAGCGAATCTATGTATACAACCAGCTTATGCAGAAAACTAGCACTAAGGGCAGCTAGCTCTACAATCTATCAAAAGAAAATTCTACTAGCATAAGGAGGCATACAGAAATTGGGATTCCAGTATAAGTTGGGTTGTCGAACTGATTTTGTTCCGAGCCGGACGGACTGCCGATTGGGTTTCCGGCCGCTATTGGTAGATAGGGAAAAGATTCAGAGATACCGGCAGTTGGCTCTCAGTCGTAGCTGGTCTATATAACCTTTACAAGTGTCCTCATCTCAGCAGATAAAATGGAAGTTCGAAAACGAATCTGCTAAGATCTGCTGTATGAAGTATGAGACGTGGACGTTTGAGTTTGATCCTGAGACCAAAAGTCAAAGCAGCAGCTTTCGCTTTCGACAATCTGTTAACGTTGTTTTGCACTTGGAGGTCCTGGAACGGCTGAAAACGGGCGTCCGGGACCGCCCAGCCGTCGTCATCACGATACTGCGCAGAGCCACAACCTGTCGCAACCCTGACTCAGCCACCTTACAGTGTCGCCATATATACATATGTATGTTATATATATTATCAAATCTTATCAGTCGAATTGATTTGTGGTTTGTGGTTGAAGGCACCTAGCTTTCTCCATTGTGATGAACTAATGAACAAAATTTATACTATCCGACTGTGATGAAATTGAAAGGTGAAATTTTTAATTTAAGCTTCCCGGAATTTTCGAATCGCTACAGTTACTGACATCTGTACCAAATTTCACTTCAAAATATTCATTTTTGTTTGAGATACGCTTCGTTTTGTGAGGAACTAAATGGGAATTCTGCAATTTTGTCTGAATGTCTGAATTTATTGAATGAAATTTTGCCTGACAGAAGCCTTTGAGAATAAGACTCTGTCTTCGAAGAATGTTTACAAGTGGTACAACGAGTTCAAGTCTGGTCGCGAGAGTGTTGTCACAACGGCCAAAATTGTCGGCTGATGAACATCACATTAAGCAAGTCAAAGAAATGGTGCTTGAAAATCATCGATTGACTATTAGAGAAGTCGCTGATAGTTTGGGCACATCATTTGAATCGGTGCAAGCGATTTAGAAGAACGAGTTGACCTTGAGAATAGTCTGATCTCTATTGGTGGCAAAAACAATAATTTTTTGAAAAAGAACCTCGTGTTAGCATCTGTGACTATCAGGACGTAATGAAATGTGCCAAAGGCCAAAATCGAAAAATTCACGTCAAAGCCGGTGAAAAATCAAAGTCATGTTGAGAGTTTTCTTTGTTTGTATTTGAATTCCTTCCGCCGGGCCAAACTGTTGAAAAGAAATATTATGTTAGAGCAATTCGCAAATAGATGCCGAAATAGTGGGAAAACAACTCTTGGTTTTTGCATCACGATAATGCACTATCTCAAACTTCACTTTGACAAACTTCACGATTGAGGAGATAAAAAGCGAATGACTCTCACGGCAATTCCGAAGGAGCACAAAATTCGTTGGCTTAAGTGTATCGCAGCGGAAGGGGATTACTTGGAAGAAGATGAAATAGATTTCAAAGAATTAATTAAAGACTTTTAAAATATCAATATCAATTTGATCACATTAGTTTTGTACTATAATATAATATAATGGACATTTGGCTAATTTCTTATTTTTTTTTTTAATAATTCTTATATCGCCAAAGTGTGTTTGAAGGATTTTAACAATGCTTAAAGCAAATTTTATTTAAAGTCCAGAAAAATGTCTTTTGCCTTTATAAAATTCAAAGCAGATCCGCAAAGTATCCTTTGCAATACTCATCATTTTCATCATTATTATCTTCTTCATAATCATGCACCATCAGTGTCAACGAGGCGACACTTGGCACCAGAAACTGCAGCATGTTCTGTGTCCCGTGTCCCGTGTCCCATGTCCTGCAGTCCCTTTGTGCTGTTCTTGGTCCCACACTGTCTGTTCTGCACCTGGCTGCAATTGGGCGTCCTAAACGCACTTGTCTCTTAAGCGTCGTGGCATTATCAAAACCGTTTTCATGCCAGGAGCAAGAAGTGGCAAAAGAAACATGAAATAAGCCAAGTTACAGAGTGATAAAAGAAGTGATGGGGTGTTAGGTCTAAGCGGAGGGGCGCAATAAAAACAAACTAAAAAGGCCAAAAGCAGCAGGTAGATTACAAAACAACAACAGTAACAACAATACAAACAAATAACAAACAAGCCAGAAAAAATGTTCGTTCCACAAAATTGCACAAGAACTTTTCTTAGGGTCTCATATAACAGGTGCAAAGGAAACCAGGCAAAAAAAAAAAACAACAACAAAATGGCGTCGCAGTCAAGCGACCAAAACAAACTTGGTCAATTTGTCTGGTGTCACTTATTTTGACTGCATTTTGCTGGTCAGCGTTGACCTCTAATAACTCTGCTGGACGTTATGTGAATGGCATTGAAGATTGACTCAAATGACCTTAACTGTTCATGTGTGGTTCATCCATATATCTAATTTAGACATATTTCGTTCGTTTTCGAGTACATAAAAATTAAACGGTATCTTTAGGCCATAAGCCTTTGGTTGCCTGATCGGCTTTGCTTTCAGCTTTAAACTGCCAAACAACCGAGACATTTTATGCCTTAGCAAACGCACACACACACACACACACACACACACATGCACACTTAGGCACAACTGATAGTTAAGCAATGGCGGGCACACGAACCGGAAACTGGCCCAAAACTCAGTCAAGCAGGGTGAAAGTGAAACATAACTAACTAGCGAAACAGCTGAAATAGTTTCGATGTATAGAAAAATATTATAATGTAAGCTTATATACTAAACAGCTGCATAAGTTTACAGTAATACCTCGTGCAACTAACACATACAACCAATGAGACTTTGAGAGCAAAGCCGTGGCTAAATCAAATGTTTTGGGAATTGATTTTGAGCCAACCACAAAGTCAGCTGAAACAAACTTATGTGTCGAGAGCAGCACATGATGATTCCTTAGAATCTAACTGCAGCATGACCATAATGATTCCATAGAACAAAAACAGATTCTATGCAAGACACATGTATTACAAGGTATGAGCCGTCAATATATTGAAGCGCTCACTTAACTATTTTTGTTGTTATTTTTAATGCCTTAGGAGTAAAACCGACTCGTACGTGCCGTGATGGAAACACATCAATGAATGTTTTTTTTTCTCGACTCAACAAGAAATTACTGGCCACCATTCTGCAGGTTTAACTTTTTGAACGCTTTAAATCCAGATGTTCATACTAGAAGCGCAGTGCTAAAGATACAGCGGCACGCCAGCCACAGTTTGTTCTGGTAAAAACCGGATCTAAAGCAATTCGCTTAAAAACTGAACCAGCCGAAGAGCAGAGATAGCACTAATGACTCATACATGACAATCCCGCAGCAGTTCAAAAAAAAGAACGCATTATGTGAAAAAATGCAGGTATCATAATATATAACATAGTATGTACATATATTTCAGCCATCGTAGCTTACAGATCGGTATTCCAGGCTCCATCAAAAGCTTGCATAGTATATGTACATAAAGGCTTTAAGTTTGCTTTGCACAGGCGTATTTCGATCTCTAAACTGAGATGAATTCCTAGGCCTTGAAGCCACTAAATTTGCCTGGTTTTTGTTTTGAGCTGTTATTATATGAGGTTTAGCCTCACCTCCAGATACAGCCCAAGATATGCAACGCTCCCTTTTGCCGGTATAAGAGGCTTGAGGACATTTGCCACAACTCAATGTAAAAGTTGTTTGAACCGATTTCTGGAAGCCTGCAGTTATACTCCATTTTTGCCAGCTTCAATTACTCCAAGTTGCTCTTAAGTCGCTGTATGACAAGTGAGCCGTGCCAGTCGAGGCTCTACCGTACACACATGAGTCTCATGTGTGCATGAACTGAACAAACCTCAACAGTTTTGGCAGGGTTGTTGTATGTAGCCCAAAGCCCGATAAGGTAAAAAACGCCTTTTCAAAATATCTTGTCAAAAATTTTTAGCTGACGCTGGCAAGGCAACTGATTGAAAGAGGTTTTGTTGACTGCGTTTTGGGGGGCTTTCGGAGGCCTTATGAAGTAGTCGTGCAATCAAGCGTAGGTCTATGTGGATTACTCTGAGCCATTTCAGCTTCACGCTCAAAAACTTTACGCCCAGTAAACGCCACACCGACACACACACACACACACACACACACACACACACACACACACATGCGCATGCATTTCAAAAACTTCATAGTGAAAAAAATAAATAAAAAGTAGCGAAAAAATTACGAAAAGGTTTTTTCTTGTCTTTCTGCTTCATTGCGCAGCGAGCTCATCGCAGCTTGGCAGAGTATCTGTGTGTGAGCATGCACATATGTATGTAGGTATGTGTGCAAGCGCAGCAGGAAAGTAGCTACCAAAACGCAACTAGTTCTTAACCACTCTGGAGCATAGCCGCTGTGGTCCATTACTTAAGGGCTCATTGGTGGAAAACTAGTATGTTGCACCCAAGGCAGTTAAAGCAACTAGAATCGTGAGTGGTATGCAACTATAAATCTTGGGAATAGTGGCGTTCTAGTTCGGTGCGTGGAAAGGTACCAGTTTTTGCGGAATGCTATTGGTAGCTTTCATACCGATAGCAAACCATGAACTAAAAATTATACATTTCTTAATTATAAGCCACTAGCTGACCCCGCGTGCTCCTCTGCACATTGACAAAGCCAACAATACTATAAACTGTATCAGGTACAATGTAATCACAAATGCACAAATATCGTCTTATCATTCATTTTATCGTAAAGAAACCAATTTTGTTGTTTCTATCCAATTTTTTTTTTCTCGTTATCATTTCCCTTTCCGTTCCGCTTTCCCGTCCCATTCTCCCTCCCGTTCGTCTTCTTACGTCTACGTCTACGTCTACGTCTACGTCTACGTCTACGTCTACGTCTACGTCTACGTCTACGTCTACGTCTACGTCTACGTCTACGTCTACGTCTACGTCTACGTCTACGTCTACGTCTACGTCTACGTCTACGTCTACGTCTACGTCTACGTCTACGTCTACGTCTACGTCTACGTCTACGTCTACGTCTACGTCTACGTCTACGTCTACGTCTACGTCTACGTCTACGTCTACGTCTACGTCTACGTCTACGTCTACGTCTACGTCTACGTCTACGTCTACGTCTACGTCTACGTCTACGTCTACGTCTACGTCTACGTCTACGTCTACGTCCACGTCTACGTCTACGTCTACGTCTACGTCTACGTCTACGTCTACGTCTACGTCTACGTCTACGTCTACGTCTACGTCTACGTCTACGTCTACGTCTACGTCTACGTCTACGTCTACGTCTACGTCTACGTCTACGTCTACGTCTACGTCTACGTCTACGTCTACGTCTACGTCTACGTCTACGTCTACGTCTACGTCTACGTCTACGTCTACGTCTACGTCTACGTCTACGTCTACGTCTACGTCTACGTCTACGTCTACGTCTACGTCTACGTCTACGTCTACGTCTACGTCTACGTCTACGTCTACGTCTACGTCTACGTCTACGTCTACGTCTACGTCTACATCTACATCTACATAACATCTACATCTACATACATCTACATACATCTACAGACATCTACATACACCTACATACATCTACATACATCTACATACATCTACATACATCTACATACATCTACATACATCTACATACATCTACATACATCTACATACATCTACATCTACATATACGTCTACATCTAACTCTACCTCTACCTCTACGTCTACCTCTACGTCTACCTCTACGTCTACCTCTACCTCTACGACTACCTCTACGTCTACCTCTACGTCTACCTCTACGTCTACCTCTACCTCTACGTCTACATCTACATCTACATCTACATCTACATCTACATCTACATCTACATCTACATCTACATCTACATCTACATCTACATCTACATCTACATCTACATCTACATCTACATCTACATCTACATCTACATCTACATCTACATCTACATCTACATCTAAATCTACATCTACATCTACATCTACATCTACATCTACATCTACATCTACATCTACATCTACATCTACATCTACATCTACATCTACATCTACATCTACATCTACATCTACATCTACATCTACATCTACATCTACATCTACATCTACATCTACATCTACATCTACATCTACATCTACATCTACATCTACATCTACATCTACATCTACATCTACATCTACATCTACATCTACATCTACATCTACATCTACCTCTACCTCTACCTCTGCCTGAGCCAATACAAGTTGACAATGAAAGCGCCACCCGTAAAATTGCTCTTCTTTCCCCGACCTTGCTTTGCTGAACCTGTCCACAACTACATACTTTCGATGTAGTTGGATTTGATGTTAGTGCACAACTTTCCTGCAGGCACGTAATACATGTGTGTGTGTGTGCCATATTTTTATGCCCGGCTGACTAAATGTCTTCGGGGCTAAAACGACCGAAACGCAATGTTTTGGCGCAAACACGCCAAAGGCTTGAAGTGTAACTGCCTTAAGTTGCTTGTGGCCAAATACCAAATACCTAAAAGCGAATACTAAACATTTGGCAGTTTGTGGCTCATGAAAACAACCCAAATGCAAAGGCATATATCCTTAATACATATCTCTACAAATACTTGCTTTGGGTTCGATTGAATTAATTCGAAACAGTTTCGTGGAATTATAGAATTTACTTGACGTGTAAATGGATTGTAAAAAGTGTACTAACTATTGATTGAATAATGAACATTTTCAGAAGTAACTCGCTTAGACAGGTCTAGAAAACATTTTTATTACATTTTGCAGGTGCAGCGTAGACAGAAGAAGAGGAGAAAAAAGACTAGTCCCATCCCCACTATCTTCTAAGGGCGATTCACACTTTGCATACTTAAGGGAAACATTAAAGAAACGTTTTCTCCTAGCTAAGCGTTTTTTTGTGGAAAAATATTCAGCTTTCGTAAATTATGTATCTTTTTGTAAAATTTGCGTGATAACTTTGTCTTTTTTATTGAACAAATTTAAATTAAGATGGAAATTGTTAAATTTTTTCTGCGTTAGATCTAGTTCAGAAGTTAGAGACGTCAGAAACGTCTACGTATTTACTTTGTCAGTTAAGTTCTTTAATATGTTCCATTATACAAAACTATTGCTTTTTCATCTGGCTTACGCCCCTATCTACAGGTTCCATACTTACAATGCATGAACCTATAAAACCCTTGACCTCAAAGCAACGTGCTCTGTTCATGAGCTTTGCCGTATGCGTAACTCAATCTTGTCCAATTCGATTGTTGTATTTGTAGATTTTCTTGCACTTTGGTAACCAGCGTGTAACTCATCAAAAACTAGCACCAGGTCCTTAGATACTGTCACAACTTTCTGTGTGCTACAATCAAGACTCAGTCTCAGTTTCGGATTTAGTGGCAGCAAATAAAATACTTGCCACAAAAAAAAAAAAAAAAAGTGCAAACTCACACGGTCGATAGATACTTTGCTCGTCTGTCGGTCACATCTTGACGCATTTTAGTTGCGGTTAGTTTCTTCTGGTTACGGCTGCCAGAGCTGGCCAACAACACCTGGACCGAAGACCCGACCAGAGTATGGAGCAAACCTTGCTATTACTAGGACTACGGCTAACACTGGAGCACGTGCCTGGGTCTGGTCTACTAAGCCAAAGCGATTGTTTTAGCTGGCAAAGTTTTTGCATAATGCTTTCGGTTTGAATGGAAGTAGCGTCAGGCACGTCCAAAGTTTTGCACACAAGCGAAAATGTTGCGTATAATTAATTAAGTTTTCTTTTGCGTCTGGAGGTCGTTGGGTGTGCCACCAATACATATAAATGCGAGTAGTATATATGTCTAACTGACTGTCAGTCTTTATGTCCATCTATCAATATGTGTGTATGGCTGTGTGTGTGTATCAGTGGGGATCTGGGGGAAATAATAAAAATAGCTTCAAAGCTGTTTACCGTTGTTCTCTGCCTAGTCCTTTAGGTAGCAGAGTCCTGACCAACCGCAGTCAAAGCTGTTTGCACACACTTTGTGGCAATACTTTGGTCTGCATTCCTGTTAATGGAATAGCTGAGTCTGTGTGTGTGAGGTAGGCGGTGTGGTTCGGTTTTCTGGTTGCTGCTAATTCTTGAAAGGCTAACAGTGCGTATGCGCAACCTTTTCCTTTAAATGCTGCGGTCGAACCTTTACTCAATTATTTACAGTCTATATTTAAATAAGCGTCATTCGAATTGTTTGCCTTATTGATTGACAGATTATTTGATTGTCTGCTTGATTGATTGATTGACGGATATTTATTACCCATTCTATGATACCATAAGTATTTCACATGTACTCAATTTGATAGTTGAAATAAGTCATTATCCTGACTGACTGAGGAAGGTTTGAAGTAAGCTATTTTCTCAATATGTGACAGTATTTATCTTATTGACTCTTATAACAACCCATTACCGGGTAACGGCCTGATGAAGAGCACTCCTCCTGACACCTCTGCTTCAATGCAGGTTCTTAATCCTTGAGCCAAACTTGATGCTTGACTTTTTCGAAGAACCCTTTAACGTTCTCATCGCATCTCGCTCTGCCTTTGTAACCGCTTTTCCAACCATTGGTTCCACTGCAAAAGGCTTTGGAAACTGAGGATGTTCTCTGCAGAAGTACGCAAGGAGTGGGATATATGCATACAAAGAGCTTCGGCGCATTCGGGATTAGGGCGAGGATGAGTGAGCTGCTTAGAGAGTTGAGCAGGGAAAGCCTGTTGTCTGTTGTGATTGCAGCTTTGCTATGTCCAGATCAAAATTGATATTGAACACTCAAAATCGTATTCGAACATTCAGCAGACTGATTGTCAGCCTTCCATCGATCACAGCCTTAAGGATTCAATTAACCTTAGATTCGAATGTTAAAAAGAACAGGTTTTTCCCAAAGAAATTGTAAAAATATGTAGCCGCGGTGCTTCATGACAGACAAGGAATCTGGCATATGAGCCCGAAAACAAACAGCAATCGTCTTAATGGGTCTTAAGTTATATGCGGTCTTTAGTTAAAAGCACATGTTTTGGAGGTACTTCTCGGGTGGGCAACAAAATTTTTATAATCGGCCTAATATATGCAAAAAGAATGAAAGCGTTTTTGTTTTAAAATATTTGCTTCTGGTTCTCTTTTCCTGGATTATAAAAGGCAATTCTCGTGAATTGGATGCACCTTAGTATATACTGTACAAAAGTCATAGATTTTGAAAGAAATGTATAAATTTGTGTCTGTTTGTTACAATTAAAGTACATACTTTGAATTAAAAAGTTTTTGCCTTGGAGTTTCTCTCGATTCCCTTCTTCTTGCACGATGTGTCCTATATGAGGTACATTTATTTTACTGTCCAACTCATATGTACATCTCTCAAATGAAATCCAATGAACATATCCGAAATATATATATTCGACCATTGTATTGATTGGATCATGCCTGTTCCCAATTACGATTTCAATTTCGTTTGGTCAATTTCAAAATACAGTTCATACAGTCATTACGAACAGTCGGCAACAGAATTAAAATACAAAACTGGCTTTCATATTTTGTTACATACAGAAAAATTAACAACGTTTAACTCGTAAATTAATTAATTACATTATTTGCATATATTCTGCACTATTTGGATTGAAAATTTCATGAAAAATTTCAATAAAGTTTCTTATTGTGTACTGCAGATGTTTACGTTTTGACTGCATTTCATAAGAATTATGCACTTGTATACAAAGTGTATTAAGTTTTGGTTGACAACAAAGTTAGCAATTTCATAGAAGTTGCCAGTGTTGTTGTTGTTGTTGTTGTTGCTGCTTTTGGTTACAGCTGTTGTCATGCAGCTGTTTATATTGGCCATAAACAAATCATAACTCATCAAGTTGAAGCATTTTGAATGTTATGCCAAGTTTGAAAACTAACAGCAAAACCAAAAACAAATGAAATTGAGCCAACAAGCACGTCACACACACACACACACACACACACACACACACACACACACACACACACACACACACACACACAAGAGGCCACAAGTTGGGCATATTTAACGAGTAACAACAATAACAACAAACTTAGTAGAACAAAAACAAGGATCTGGATACGTGCGGCACACTATACCATAAAAGTAAAAACCAAAGCTTGATTTCATTTGCAATGACAGCTGGTGACAGACACTCACACAGACACAAACTCCAACACTTGGCCATGCACACACACACACACACACACACACACACACACACACACACAGACACACACACACACATACATTGAAGTAGCTATAGCAGATATACATATGTTTCTATGCATTTACATATGAGCTTTACTGTTGCATACTTTGTAGCGTTGCCAACTGTGCACACATTGTCCAGCAACATTGCCAACTATTATTAATTAATTTCATTGTCACTTGTCGCTTTTATTTATGGCCTCTTTATGCGCCTCTCTTGTCTATTCTGCATTTGGTAACAGCATATTGCAAGTGATTTTAAATCAGACTCAAGGCACAAGGGATTGACTGCTGTGTGTGTGTGTGTGTGTGTGTGTGTGTGTGTGTGTGTGTGTGTGTGTGTCAGTAGCAGCCATGTCGCTCGCTGAGACGAGACTCTCAACGCATTTCCATTTCCGTTTGTCAGCAAGGAAATCGAAACGCGCACCAAATTGAATCGAAGAGGTGTAAACGTTTTTGAACACCAACTGAATGACTTACTGAATATCTCACTAGATGACTGACTGACTGACTGACTGCATGAATGGATGACTGCAGCATGACGAACTGAAATGTAGGAACGCTCCCAGCTCAAGTGCTCAGGCGCATTTTAAATGCATTAGCTTTTGAAGGTTACAGAATGGGTTACATGCAGAAGGATTGAGCAGATAAATTTTGCATTACAGTCATATGTGTGTGTGTGTGTGTGTGTGTGTGTGTATGTGTATGATTGACATGCGATTCTTCGAGCAGATTTACAGCTGCAAATAGAGCTGTGGCAACAGGGAATAAATTTAATGTTAGCTACTTGCAAATGCAGCTCAGCTGTACATAAATTCGACAGCTCAATATGACAATCAATTCGGGATGCGACAACCCTGCTGACGTCAACAGGTTGCCGTTTGTCGTTCAAACGTTATCTGCCAAATCCTGGCAGAGCCCACAACACAACCGACTCACACACACACACACACACACACGCACACACACACACACAGACACACACACACACACACGTCTATAGGCAGACTTGAATAAAAAATTAACCCATATCACTCAGAAAGCAATAAAAAACCGAAATAAAATCTAAAAGGAAACGAAGACAAAGACAAAGCTGAAGATGAAGATGAAGACAAGGACGTAGACAAAGCGGCACAGCTCAAATAATTGCGCACGAATTTGGTATAAGAACGAAAAACCAAGACAGAGTGCGACAGGGAGAGAGAGAGAGAGAGAGAGTGAGAGAGAGTGCTAGAAGCAGGCTGAGCACCACCCACAGCGGCAATAAGTCACAGAGCACATGCAAAATGAAACAGTCACTACAGAACACTGAGAGAAACTTATATACTATCGCATATAATACGCCTAATATTTCCAACTTAAGAGTAGCTCAAACTTTAGCGTATAACTACAAAAGTTGCCTTCATTCTTTCGGAATTTCAGAAATTTTTTATAAAATTGAAGTTCATTTTAAAGCATATATCATGAAAACATGCTTTGACATGTTGTCAGGGTTGTCCCTCCTTTAAAAACGATCTATTACTACTTTTTGTCAGTCAAGTCTTTCATTTTCGCTCGTGGATAAATTTGCTTAAGCCTAATACGCAGATAATCGAAATTTTGATTTCGCATGTCAAATTCCATATAAAAGAAAACTGTGGCGACTTTTTTATTTACAACATTCATTTCTGTGCTGTGTAGCAACAAACAAAATACACAGCCTACCATACCGAAAGTTGCCACCATTTATTTTGGGAGTGGCCACCTGTTATATAAAAAGTTGTCATACGGAAAGTAATTGTTTATTGAATGAACAACTGCTAATTTTTATTCATTGAAGATGTATGCAAAATAACGAAACACTTTAGAACAAAATGAAAAAAACGCTTGTAAAGGATCTATTTGGAATATAACAAATAAACAGCACACACTTACCCACTGTTTTAATGACAAAAAATACAATCGACATAAAACAGCTGACAGCTGATGAAACCGGTGTCATTTTGCTTTTTTTTTCGGTTAACTGTACAATCATTTTTGTATTTACTTCATTACTTTCCAGATAACAACACTATTTTGCAGACTTCGTTGCAAACAGTTTCGCGTATCTGCATACTAAGCTTTACGGTGAAACAACTGGAAAGAAGTTACACTTTCCCGCACTTTCGAAGTGGATCCACAAATCGAGTATACAGTATCTGAAAGAAAGAAAAATGGAAGTGGGAAGGGAAAGGGAAAAGGGAACAAGAATTCACCTCGAATGGGGCACGGGGCTTGGTGCACGGAGCGAGCAGTAGGCAGAGCCACCTATTTTCGATAAAAAATATTTCGGTTGAAATCGTGAATGCTTTAATCTATATTCGGCAGAACGACGTTTGTCTGGTTTGCTAGTTATATTTACTTTAAAATTTTTTTTTCTTATAAAATCTTGCATAGTTGCGCTCTACGTTAAGTAATTTTGATCCACGAAATTTTTCCCAAAGCAAAAATTATGCTATCTCCCCCCGAAATGGAAATATCGCATTTCGCTTCAAGAAAAGGTGTACTTTCGTAAATAATTGACCAATCCTCGAGTTTGCTTTTTGAATTGAAACAATTGTTTTACAATTGCAACTCATTTTGTTATAGGTTTAACTTTACTTTTAGTAAAGACGAATAAGTTTTTTGAGATGAAACTTGACTAAAACAGCAAAAAAAATTAACATGAGCAAGATCTATTTTCGATCTTACCTCTTACATTTGGACAAAGCACACACAAGCGTAACACTATCCGGGCGTAACATCTTCTTCTTCTTACTTGTCCATAACAACCCGCTATCGGGTTACGGCCTGATGTAAATACATTATTTCATCGGAATTGTGGTTTTACGTGGTGGGTCCCAAGGCCTGGTCTCGAAAGAACCCAGTGTCATTGTTAGTCACCTTATACGACAAGCTTTGACCTGCTGAGGTGGTATTGTCTAACCCGCTCACCACACGGGAGCGCATTAGAACAGATATTCGTGACGGCAAACGAGTTGGTCATCAAAGAGAATTCGATCGAACGCGGTCGAAAATTACAAGTTAGCCTCCACTAATTTGCATGTACATAATCTTTCAAGAAGAATTCGTGACAAACACGAAAAAAGTAATCACAATGAGTCACAAAAAGTAAGCGAACAAAAGAAACAATCGAGGCAATCAAACTTTTCTTTTTCGAAACTAGGTTTCGCATTTCGACCACTGTGCAGCGTTGAAGCACTAAAGCATACGAATCGCTTTTTTTGTTTGTGCGCACATTTTTTCGCTCAGTGTAAGGCACGCACACATGTACGCAACGCGCGAAGACAAAGCACTAGGTAGCGGTGGCAGTGGCGGTGGCGGTGGCAGTGGCGGTGGCAGTGGCGGGGGCAGTGGCGGTGGAGGTGGCAGTGGCGGTGGCAGCACCAGCATGCAACAAATAAGCTAAGCCCTTAGATTGTCTTATCGCATCGAATTAGGTGTCTAACCCTTATTTCAACTGCCATCCAACTCTGACATTTTTACGCTTTTTCTTTCTGCGGCACTTTTGTTGTTGTTGTATATTTTTTTTTTTGGTCTTAGGGTTTAACTTTAGGTTTGGGTTTAGATGCCACAGAGCCTTTGGCCCTCTAACCGTTCCAGTTATTCTTTTAGCCATTTGCCTTTAGCCTTATTGTTGATTTGCTGGCTTGTTTCTTTGGTCTACGCTGCTGGGCCGACAACAACAACAACACCAAAAACACCAAAAACAACAATGCCACATTGCCACCAAGTTGTTGACATTTTGAGCATTTTCGGTGTTTTCATTTCGCCGTGCTTATCGCTGATTCAAGCAAAGTAACGGCAACAGACGTGCAAAGTGCGCGACCGAAGCGGCCATTAAATATTTATTACAATAAAATGTTTAAATTTCTGTCGCCTCTCGCAGGATGCGTTGCATTAAAAATGCATAAAAATTGAACGCAAATTGCTGGATTCGGTAAGCCATTACAATAAAGCAACGAAAACGCCGAGAAAGTAGGCACGCTGTCTACCTTTCTGTAGCTATGTATGTGCGTATGTGTAGGCGCGAATTGAAATTTGTGGCTAATAGCTGTAATACTCATGATTTGAAGTACCTGCGCTGCAGACGGGCAATTAGTTATTAGTAAGTAGCAGATGCTGTCTGAAAGAGCAGAAGACAATGCAAGAGGTAGAGAGAGGGTACCTTTAACACATTATAACAAACATGTTGGATATAGGTTTGGAAATCTTACGGATGGGTAATTGTTGGACTTAAAACCTCAAAGTGAAAGTGTGATCTACGGCAAAAACTGTATGATACAGAGAGTAACGATAATGATACTCTTGTACGCATTAGTAGATGGTGAATGCGATGGAAACTAGATCCAACACTAGCACTCAGGCAGCTTTAGCCATTGTATCCTCTTACCACGAAACTTGTACCTATCGCTATATTAAGCTGGATCACGTGGTTTGAGGCAGTTGCTTATACGAAAGTTCAACAATGCTTTGTTCATAAGGCTCTGATATCAACATTATCTGACAAACTTCATCTTACTACTGATAGTGTTTGTGTCGGTAACTCTTATCGTCTACGAGAACTATGTGTTTATGCGGACAGTCGGCCAGTCATGTGTATAGCATTGACTCGACTACTGAGTCTGAGCAATCTTATGGTCTACTACGCCTCCTTCTCAATGTTAGACAAATTTCACTAAGATATTACACGTCTATTGTGGCAGGAAAGGTGCACTGAATGTAAACACTTAATACGCTTCAAATGAGTGCTTTAAAAACACAAAAATTGGAAGGACGCACCTCCCTTGTCACTGCATATGCCGTTCTTTTAAAACCTGTTCGAGTTGAGGAAAAGACAAAGTAGTCTCAGAACGCAACATCTAGCTTGTAAGTTGGCGGGAAAGGCAATGAAACACGATGATAAGCTCAACGTGGCTAGGCGCATTATCAGGCTGGAACTATAAGAAATCGGCTATTACTGAGCGGAATAAGGCAGTCAATTTTTGAATATCCAATATCAAAAGTTAAAGGAAGTGTGATGGACATAAGCATTGCACAAAATTGTAGCCACAAACTAAAGAACAAAGATGTTTAAGAGCTCCTTGATTCAGTTCGAGATGTGCCAAATTTCTAGAAAACTTTATAAGTTATAACGCAAAATATGGTAAATTGTATTATTTATATATCATTTTGATATATAGCACTCAATCTGCGGTCCTTGTTAAACAATTTTTTCACTGTCAACAAGTTCTCGTGGTCAACTTGCCCTTTTCGCTCTCGAACAACTAGTTGTCCGCCTCTTGGCGTCATGCCCGTGTTAACTTTGGACAATTTCATGGGTTTCACCCCTTTTGAAGATAGACTTTACACCATTACACAGTACAAATTTCATTGCGAAGCAAGACACAGTACCTTGACTGGTGCTTGCTCTCAACAACTTCAGTGCCCTTGGCTGCGATTTCACCAAAATCATCTAACCAACGGAGTATATGGAGCGAATGATGTCCTAGCTTAGTCTCAAGCCATGATTCAGCTACGTGAACTACACACATCTTAAATGAGATGACTATCAATGCGGCTTTGTCCCTCGCCTGAAGTGCAGTTTGCAAGCTAAGTTTTGGGATATTTCCTAGACTTTTTTTCGGAACGATCAACAGAATTCTACGTTAACGCAGTAATCAAAGATATCATCGCTGATATACTAATTAAGTTACATAGCGCCAAACACAAATTCCTATTTTGCGACTGCATCATTCAGATTTTGGAACGATTGCGTCAAACTTTATCGTCCTTTAGAGATGTAATAAGTTCGCAAATATCTTAAAAGTTTCACCACTTGCTTACCAATTGCATGTTTTGCGTCTGCTATAGTCAGCTACCCATGACGTCATGCCTACCATTGATTCAGCTCGTGCTGATTACAGCATCGTCTGAAGGACCAACAAGTTGGAGGTTGTTCGGACGGATTACTTTACTTTTGAAACGCAGAACGCTTGTCTAGTGGTCCTCTCATTTTTTTCACAAAATTTTTGAAATGTTTCACATATTGTCAAAAAACTCGAAAATAGTTTCCCATGGTTTCGAAATTATTCAAGATCCCTAACAAAGAGAGTCCAAACGGAAAAAAGTCAATGTGTCATCTTTTGAGTTATAATGAAAAATAATAAAAAAAAAACCTTTGCTCATAGTCTGTTTAAGTGCTGCACGTGAAGCATATTCATGTAAGTGCGTTAATTACTATACTCGCTGCATGAAACTTCACCACATAATCCTACCGAGATTTGCATATAGAGCACTTGCTCTCTGCACGCGTTCACTTCACTTAATTGCTTGCTAATTTCAACAAACATTTTAATTATTTGCCACCGAACACCACATGAAATCCGTTTTCACAGTCAGCTGAGGCATCCCAGTCAGTCTCAGGCATAACTCCGTACACTGCCACGCCCACTCACATGAGTGCAGCCGGAAAAAGTGCATAATATGAGGGCCGGAGCATTGCCGTCATTTTCATCATTGTCGCTGTCTTTGGCTGCGACGAAAGTTTGCTGCAGTGGAAAAACTGGAAAAGGACGGAAGGGGGTTGCGAAATTTTACACCAGCAGCTTTTGGACCTTGGCAAAAATGAACGTCGACGACGATGGGCAACCTTTTTGTGTACCCGCAACTTTCATTTTTGCTTCTCTTTTTCGTATTACGTTTTTTTTACGCGCTTGCTTCCGCCGGATGTCGGGCAAAGTGTACGTAGTAAGTGCTGGCCCCTTGCTCAGTGTCTGCTGGCCCCTGCACTCAGGACACGATTTCATGGCACGTTTGGGTTGTTTTTAATGCAATCAACTCGACGGGCTGACTCGCTGACTATCTCTTTTTCTCTCACCCCTCCTCGAGCTGCTCACTCTTAAGCGGTCGATCTCTGAACTTGTGTGAGGGAATGTTTCTGTCTGCTGCCCGTTTCCTGCGATGTTTACTCTTCCTTTATTTGGGTTTGCTTCGCATTTCCAAATCTTGATACCCTTCTTTAAGTGGCAAGTCAGAGTGACTATTTCTCATGAAATTTGTCCACTTTTCTACGCCTCTAACACTATCGAAATAATTTCTTATATATTTTTAAGGATTACTTGAACACAATTTTTGCGTCACAAAAAGTACCAATGAATATGCAACACAGCGGCAAAGTACTTAAGAGTTTAATCTCCCTAAGTTTCTACAACAATTATGCTACAAAATAAACTGATTAGCGTTTTGTATAAGCTTCAATAATGTCTTAGCTTATTCGTTCCATTATGCAGCGTTGACTCTTCGGAAGATCGAAAACCATTTATTGAACCATCTTCGAAATTTTAGAATTAATAAATTTATGTGTTCTAGAATTAATGAAACCCCCGTAAATTTTTGATATGGAATTCACACTGACAATTGTGAATAAACAAAAAAAATCATAAGAAGTTCTTTCTTTCGTGCAACTATCCACAGTGGAAAAATCTGAATCCGTTTTCGGCGAAATCATAGCTTCTGAGGCGTAAAGA
Organism: Chymomyza caudatula; assembly: GCA_035041775.1. Taxonomy (NCBI): domain Eukaryota; kingdom Metazoa; phylum Arthropoda; class Insecta; order Diptera; family Drosophilidae; genus Chymomyza; species Chymomyza caudatula. The sequence goes on from JAWNKW010000149.1 coordinate 2,866,612, forward strand.
TATTTTCCAAAAGGCCATCCCACAGAGAAAATTTGAACGATCATTTAAACAATGAACACAATTTTACGGTTGGAGTTCAGTCCGTTGATTGACTTTTACATCATGAAACTTGGAAAAAGTTTCACTAATCGAAGAAATATCATATATCTTGTGAAATCTTCTTCTGACAATTCATCAGTGGAATCACCGCTGATGAATTCAGGAATGAACGCTTGGCTTTGCTTGCTTCCACTGAAGTTGGTAAGCTTTGGAATTATCAAAAAATTACTTGTGAGCCAAACTTCCTTTGGTGAATAGATATTCATTGAAGATTTACAACGTAATTCAAAGAAAGACTATTTATAAAAAACTTTAGCTTATTTTTTTACGTTCTGTGCCTAACCCTTTTTTACCAGTATTATTAGAACAAATTGCTTTGTGTGACGATGTTTTTTTTAAGTGAAACAGAAAAAGTTGTCTTTTGTAAATTAGCAAAAATTAATGCTTAAAAACGATTGATTCGTAACCTGTTTTAGGTCAAATTGACCCAAACACAAAATTTATTGTTGGAACTTTATATATGATGCCATTATCAGTTTTACATAATGCTGGAACTTTATTGTGACTTTCAAGTTGGTTTTATAACATTGCAATGATCTTTGCAAATGAATTTCTCAAAACTAGTAAATATAGTATCTCATTGAATTTGTTTGTTTACGGACAAAAGGAGGATTTCCGATACAGCATCATATGGAAAGATAACCAACTCCTTGTACCTTGTAATTGGCAACATCTCTACATATACGATAGCTGCCCTCTACGCTGATGTGCGGCTTTACGCTTTGGCTTCCGAAACTTTCAACACATAAAGTATATGCCCGTAAGCTCTAGGTTTCAAAGTTATATTAAGATCTCAACTACACATTTAGTTTCAGCTCATGTAAATAGTTTAATTTTTTCTGACTGTACCAACTAGCTCGTTGAAGCACAACAATCGAAAATTTGTAGTCACTTCTTGGCGGATTGCAATAAAAGAGTATCATCTAGTTTAATTAAGGAAAATAAATTTAGCATTAAATTGCTATTGATAAAATGACATTTCAAAATGCACCACGTCACAAAATCATTTAGTCTCAAATGGAATTTGAAGACGTTTTAATCCGAAACAAGTATTTTCACTAACAAATATTAAAAGAATTGAGAACTCTAGTGTAAAAGTTAAGTCCTTTTGAATTATTAGTGTTCAGTCAGGGCCAGCATTTCCAAAATTTCTACTCCTCTACACTGTTGCTGTCCCACAGTTATTTAGTGCAAGATTTCCACTTTAAAAACGAGTCATGCTATTAACTTGTGTGAGCAACAAACAATGGCCAAAACTGAGTTCCGCGTTTGCCATTTATTGAGCCATTTTTTTTTTCATTTTGTGAATGCAATAAATTCCGAAAGAGTTGGTCACATTTAAAATATGTCTTGTGTAACTGCAGCGGTTTTACCAAAGCTGCATCATTGAAGAATAAAAGTAATCGAAATCAATGTCTGATTTCAAAACTATATTAAACGGTCAATGCGGTCAACTCATTGCTTAAAGAAAATCAAAAGAATCTTTGCGATATCTTTCCAAAACCGTCAAGAAGTCGAAAAACGGTTGATAGTAACCCTACGAATAACGGATTTTAAACGGTAAAAAGTTCCGAATCATTGTGTATCACTGTGTTATTATGTGCAGTTTCAAATATATTATGGCTATGATGAAAGTTCAATTAAAGAAAATTATATCCTGGTCAGATGAAAGTACTTCAGTGCAAGCCATTTACAATATGCAGTGCACATTTCATGCAAATATATTTCATATATATTGTATTGTGCAGCCACAAGAAATGCAAACCGATTGTGTTCCTTTACTCTTTATAACGCCCACAGACACCTTTCAAAACTATGATGTTCATATGTTGATTGCCAACGATGATTTTTCGTAACTATTTACGAAAGTGGGCATGACTCTTGCTCATCAATGGATTCTATGTTAATATGGTTATCGTCCATGGTACTAGAGCAGCAATTTTTTGGCGTTCAAAAAAATTTTAAAAAATTGCAATAAACGCAACTGTTTTGTGTGAATGTTAACCTTTGAGTGTTGCAAGGCAAATATGGTCAGAGAGAGGGAAAAACCAGATGCAGTTAAGAAATTTGCAATTCTTTTGGCTTAGTTCTGAGATGCTGTGCAAAATGCAATATGTTCTGGTAAACCTCGTTTAACTCGGAATTGAATTACTTTCGAAATAAGGTTTGAAAAATTAGTCTTTTAGCAAAAAATTTCAGATTAAATTGAAAAAGTCTCTAAGTAGTTAAGAGCAATCTTTCACTGTATTTGAAACCGAATCGGATGAAGTTCTTTGCATATCTCTAACAAAGTTTTAGGCCACCTAACATAATATCCATAAATATCTAACAAAGTTTTAGGGCACCTAACATAACATCTATAAATCTCCATTCAGGCCATTGAGCATAGTAATGCATCAGGCAAGCCATCGGCATTTTAACCCATTCATGCCCAATTCTTTATTTTGGGAATAATTTGGTGCATTTTGGAGGGGATGGTAAAAGGAGCCTTCTGCATCTAAATTTGCTGAAAATTTCATTCAGCGTTCAAACATTTTTTTTTTAAGATTTCAAATCATTACATTGTTTGAAAGTAGCCTTATTGGTCTTTATTATGATACTTTATAAAACATTTTACACACGTCGCATTTTGACCACATGGTACGGTCTTGACTTTTGCAAAGCGATTCCATCATTTCGGATATCATATGATATAGGATAGGATATATCATTATGAGCGTTTAGAAACCGATGAGGCATTTGCAAAATTGCTTGAAATTCTCTTTATCTCGTACATGATCAGACACGTCGTGTTTCTCATCTTACCAACCCATACGAATTTTGCACAGCTGTGACAATTGATTCAGATGAAGATCGAGAACACTTTATTCACGTTCATTTTTGTCGTTCTTACCTTTATAATAATGAACATCTGGTGGCTTTTCGTATTTTTCAGTTCCAACGTATGGATCATCTTCTTCGGATACAATCGCATCCAAAAAGTCGACAGCGCACTGTGTGCTAAATCATTTTTGCTGATGACATATGGCATCATTGGGCATGAATGGGTTAAGTGATAAATTTCATTTACTCTGGGCAACAGAAAAAAAACATACCTGTTTAGTGGAGACCATGAATGCCAACTTTGGCAACCCATTTTTGACCCAGCCTTATAATCAAGAATAATCAGAAGGTCGACCCTTCTCTCCTCCTATTTTTCTGACTGACTTTAATATAATTCTTTAGCTTCTTCCAATGGTGTTCCCAGGCAATCCTTAATATGAGAAGTCAATGGAATATTTTTTCGCCTTTATCGCCTTCAATAAAATCATTCAATGGAGTCCCAATACATTTCGAAATACTTTTGCATATATTTTGAGATATTCTATGATAAAATTTCCTTGTTTTTCTATTTTAATCTATTTTTGATGTAAGTTTTAGTCAGCAAGCAATTTCGAAAATCGACCAATTTGTGATACATTTTGGAACTAATTACGCATAGCTTCGAGATGCTGAATGTGCCTCAATGTAATAACCAAGATGTTGAGCCTTCTCAAACAAGAAGGCTGACATGAACAGAGGAGGCAATCCACCGTTTCAGTGGATCGACCCATGATCCATTAAAATTTTGAAAAAAAAAAAATGCAAGCCTGGTTATATGCATGAAATTTTAGCCGTATCTCGGATTTGAACATTGTAAATATTTATATACAAATCTGATGCAATGATAGTCTTTTTGGCACGATATCTGGAACACGCTCCACCTCGAATTCGCAAAGAGAGGAGTCGGCTTCCTTCGCACCTTGATGACCAAATATTAAATCCTAATATTGGAAACTACTGGAATATCGTGTTCGACTTCACATTCATCTTTTTTATAAAAAAAAACTAATACAAATAAATTGTAAAATGATGACGTCATCACTCCCCAGTGGTAAGAAGAGTATTTCATATTTCTACACTTTAGAATAAAGCCAAATATCGACTCAAAGCCAAATTTGACAACAAATTTATCAAGTTACATACATAATTCCCAAAGAGCATAAAAACTTCGACTGCCCCAGAAAACAAGCATTCCCATTTTTTTATTTTTGGCTGTTGGTTGTGTGTTTTTTTTTTTTGGCTGCTGCCACAAATTAGATTTAGTGGCAATTTATTGCTTTGTTAGCATTTCGACGGAGCGAGCTCCAAACGCTCCAAACGCCCACAAAGTTCTGTCTAAATATGCCCAAAATGGCGTCGCGACGCAGCGCATCTCAAAAGTTGTTGTTGTTGTTGTTGTTGTTGTAGTTGTTATGTAGCAAAATATGCTGCAAATATTCTTACTGGGACGGAGATGGGCGACCGGCTGCCTTTTAAAAAATATATTTACTTTTTAATAATGTGTGTGCTTGTTGTAATTTTATTTGATTTTTTTGCACTCTGCTTCTTGCCGCTTTTGCTACTTGGCTTCCATTTTTCCACTCTTGACATTTTCATTACTTGGGTAGCTGAAAATTCCACTACGGGAAAAACTGCCGGGATGAGCCTCACGCTAGTGCGTCACTGTGTGTGCACACACATTAAGTAATTGAAAGCCGTGTTTGTATGTGTGTGTGTGTGTGTGTGTGCGATAACTATTTTATTAAGAGTCCTCTCTTAGTATGTGAAATGCAAGGTAGTTAAATTTCAAGTTTTTTGCAAATAAAACAATTTTTATATTTGTCGTTCGTAAAATCTTTTAAAAAAAACTCATAAATTGTAACTGTTAATGCAATTACAAGATATCAATTAATATTAAAACTTTAATTCAAATAGCATTTGCTTAATACCCTTCACGCACTAAAAGTTGCACGACAATTGCAAGTCTTTTGTAAATTATATGTTGCCCACTTTTTGGGGCACGCTACAAAAGTATCAAATATTTATAAACACTTTCAATTGCAAAATGCAACAATTTCATGTTTCTGTTGTTCTTGTTGTTGCATTGCCTGTTCATTAAGAATTTAAATCGAAAACTGCAAAAACTGCAGCGTAACTATGCAGCAAATGTTCCAAAAATGCGACAAACTAAGTTGTTCAATTATTTGCATATATCATAAACAACAATAACTGCACATCGCCGGGAACCAAATGAACGTATCTTTATTTGTCGCACAAAAGTTTTTGGCGATTATAATGCTCATTCTGCTTTCGCTAGCGCACAGTGGGAGCAGAGAACGAAAAGCACTGCAAAAAATTACTGTGCACTGCTCCAACTATAGTCGGGGATTAGAGCAGTCAACCGGGGTGCAACAATTTGTGGAAGGTAAAGATGATCTAAAAGCTTCTCAAATTACATGCATTTGAAGGAATTGCAGTGCAAATTAAGTCAGATTCAGGAAAGAAATATCGATAATGTGTTTTTTGACTGTTGGCACAGTTTTCCATTTTCAAGCTTGAGATATGCAATTGAAATAGCAAACAAAACAATTAATTGAGGAGCACAGTTTCCAATATGGAATTTCTCTATTATTTGCAAGGATAAGAGGTATGGAGTTTTTTTTGAAGCCAGCGTCAACTCATCATCCTTGGAAAACTTTATATATTCATCTTTTAATTGCATCTTTAAGACATGTTCATAGAAAAAGGAAGGAATTATAATCATAAATAAAATTTTAGTCACTATACTCTGTTGACGTAGTTAGAGGAAAAAGCAACAGCATAGCACTCCCTGCTAAATTTTCAGAGTCTATTAAAGATTAATAATGCATAAAAGAATATAAGAACAAAGAATGAATGAAAGAAAAACGATGAAAAAAGAATGAAGAAGGAAGTGTGAAGAATAAGGAATGAATGACGATGTCGATGACAAAGTTGATTACGAAGAGGCAGGAGTAGAGACTGACGAAGAAACAAAGTACCATTAAGCAATATATAGGGAAGGAAAAGAAGAAGAAAAAAGAATTAACGGGTAAGCGAAAAATATCTAAATACCTGTGAGAAAAATAGGGTAACGTGCTTGATATTTGAATATGTGAATTTCAATATCGATTTGTATATGTCTACAAGGGGGTTTCGCTATCTGCTGCTTCGCTTGCCATCCCCTGTGCCCATCTAGTGTTGGACCATTCCTCTTCCTGTTCCCTTTCCTCTTTTTTTCTTCTTCCCGTTCCCCTTCCTCTTTTTCTTCTTCCTTTTCCCCTTCCTCTTTCCGTTTCATTTCCGATTCCCTTGCCATTGCCTTATTCTGTGCACAGTTTTGGGAAAAAATAACAGTTGACTTTGGGATTTTGTGTCATTTTTTGTAGTTTTACGCTTTTTTGTCCACTTAAGTGAGACACTTTTCTAAATTTTCATTTGTCACAAATTGCTTCATTCCAAGCGCTATAAAATGGATCTCCCTCATTTACGTTTTACTAAAGCGTTTATCCAAACATAGGCCACATACAGAATTTTGGATTCATTTTTATATATAAAGATTTGATATTTGGAAGGCGCACTTATTGAAGCTGTTGTTATTGAAATATAATATTAAATAGGACGCGACTAAGAGGACAGTGGAAGGATGTGATAGTAAGGATATTTGGAAATTGATACTTGATATGGAATAGAAGGATCTAAAGATGTACAAGATAAATGGGGTTAAAATTTGATATTTGGGTATGGATCAGGGGTCGGCGACATCAACATACGTTGCTGCAATAGTATTTGTGAGTCAGCAGTGAAGTGTTGTCAATGTGTTGCATGCACGTATACGAATATTTTCGCAGTTGCCATTGCCAACTACTTTGCTCACTTTTCCGACTATGATTATGGATAGGGATATATTTGTGGCATCCGAGGCGGTAATGGAGGAGAAGATGATAGAGCTGATTATCTGTTAGAAAAAGGAGAGGTAACGTCTTTCGGGAATATGATTCAACTCGCGAAGGGCGTAGCAAGCAGGGGCCGGAACACCATAGCTCATTTTAAAGCATTCTGTGTAATGCATTCTTAACTATTAACTTTTTAAAAATAAAACCGTTTTTGAAAAGCAAACAAGTCAGAAGGACCCACTGTGCGACGCTGTTCTTGTTGCTTTTGCTGTTGTTATACTGCTTATGCAACACTGTCCTGACCGTGTTATTTAACTGATTCTGCCAATTAGTTTTTTATATTTTAGCTGATTCGCTGTCGTTTATTTAGACAGATGACGTCACATTGATGACGCGTTAATGCATAAAATAAGATTTAATTCACGTTCACAGAAACATGCTTGAACAGAGCTTTCAATTTTGTAAGTAATCATTTCAGTAATTATGATAAAAGTAATTACCATCGAACTATCTCGTTACATTAAATGATTGATTGATTGAAAATTCTATATGAATCCGATGGACAAATAGGCACAAGTTCAATATTGAATGAACTCTACAGCGTGCAACATTAAGGTAGCTAATATATCGAAACCAGTAGCTTTTATGTTGTAAACAGACTCCAAAGGTAGACGTCAAAAGCATGAAGCGCTTTCTATTAAAACAAAGCCCGGCCAAAAGTCAGCAACACGCTTATCAGAGCGGAACATCATGACAATCGGCTCTTCACGATGTTCTATGCAGATGCAAGAAAGTTCGTGAGACGGACAAGTAATAATCATGTTATTGGGGACTAAAGCACTGCGACCTATCAGTCCTATCTCTCATGCAAACTTAATTTTATGGGATAGTTTCAAACGGGTCATATCGGTCATCAAGATACAGTGTCCACCTAGGAGCGTCAACCTTCGTCTCGCAGGGCATCTCACTCAGCTAGAATGTGCTGAGAGGATTCCTCCTCAAGTTCACGGAACCTGCAGGTACCGGAGCTGGTGCCCTCTAAGTCTATAATGTTCAGTAAACAGACCTGTCAGAATTCTAATAGAATTAACTGTGATAGTTTCTTGAACCTGCTTAGGTTATAAGAGCTGAGGAACTGTTTGGCCTGTCTAAGGCCTTAGTCTTTCCTCATCTCTAAGAAGTTGCTTGATGGTGTGTCTACCAATGCCAAAGAGAGGCTCTGGTCCTAGCAATGGGTTCGCAGCACCATGTCTCGCCGAGACGAACAAGTATATGCCGTAAGTCTTTTAGGCACTGAGGGCAGCTTTTGATGATGCCAATTTTGACGCAGCTGAGCGGCATGACCTAGAGGAAACCTAACGAATATGGATTAGACAAAGACGGGAGCCATACTATAGAGAATGATGAAATCTGTCGAATAACAGTGTAAGTAGCTTGCCAATGCCTTAAAGGTGGATCCTAATTTCCAGAAAGTTTGTGACATATTCAAGTTGAATCGAAATTGAAACATTCACAGTCTTACCATAAATACGAATACGACTGAATATATCTTGATTTTAAGTGAGTGCAGCACACTGGTTGTATATCGCTTGCATCAGGTCCATATCATATGCATCAGTGCTTTGGCGGAGAAGAACTATGGTTCAGTGGGGGCAAAAATTACTTTTATGCCCATAACTCCAGTATTCTTGGGCCAATGTCTTTGAATTTTGTAACATACAGTGGCGTGCAAATATGAGTACATGTTTGCAACCACTGAGCTTTGAGCTGTCCTGAAACCTTATTAGTAGAGCGAATTAAGCCAAATTTTTTTTGGTTATTCTTAAAATATATCTTAATAGATCCATATATAAAATAAAACATAATCGTGTAATTCTTGAATTACAAAAATTAAAAACAAAAATAAGTCCCATGTACTCACGTTTGCTCTTTGTGAAACTTTTAAGCAAATGCTTATTAACTTCAAAAGATTATACCTTAATAGAAGAATTTGCCGTTAGTTTTCACAGAGCTTTTACTGTATGGTGCAAATATGAATGTTTTGGACTAATAGCGATCGTATTACATATAATATCCAAGTGTTATTTTGCCCTAATACTTTTTCCAAATTAATTGTATTAATTATGAAAAAATTGTCGAAAAACATGGAAGATTCAATAGTAAGCCTTACCGAAAATGCATTCTCGACATGTGTAATCGCTAGAGAGCTAAATATTAGCCAATCGAAAGACACACAAGTACAAAAAAGGCGAAATATTGTGTCCAAAAATCAGACGAAGGGTCGAAGCCGAATTTTATCTGATGCAGATGCTAGACTTATGATGCTCAAAATGAAGTAGGTGAAAAATTTGAGACCTAAGGGTGCTACCGCAGCCATAGACAAGCCCGTTAGCCAGTGGACAGCATGTCGAGCACTTAAGTGCATTGGGTACATCTCAGATATAAAAAAGAATAATCCGGCCTAATCAGAAAAGAATGTCAAAGCTCGGTTGAAATTTGCAGAGGCTCACAAAAACTGGACTGTGGATGACTGGAAAAAGGTTATATGGTCGGATGAATCATGTACTGATATTTGCACGCCACTGTATAGTGGAACTAATGTGTAGCTTATAGGCGAAGGGTGATCAGCACATTTTGGACTTTAACTTTTGTTGTTGTCGTTCGTTTTTATAACGTAGATGTACATACATGTTTTGGTACAATTTTGTGTTGATACGGACATGGTCCAATCGCTACCCGAGACAATGCTAAGAACTTTTGACCTTGGAACTACTGGTCTGCCTCGCCTCCTTCTGGCTATTGCAACGCAACAAGCACATAAGTACCATTGCACACTTTGGGCGAATATCAAAAAATGTAAACAAACATCATTAAAAAAAAAATACAACAAGTGTTAAATAAATGCAAAGTATTTTAAATGTCAGAGGAAACCGCAGTTTTAACCAGTTGTGAATTATAGAACGGCATTCAGTCAAATGCTATACTGACGCAAAGAAGGCCGATCCCGTTAACCGTGTCTCTCTGAGCGCGCAAACAAACGACGACACTGATTCACTTTTTATACAGACTTGGTTCATATGATATAGTGGACCGATTTTGATCAAATTTGATACAAATGTGTAGACCGGGGAAAAACTGAGCTGACATAAATTTGGCTGCGATAGCTATTAAAACAAAAAAGTTTTTCTAACTAAAACTTTTTTTTATGCAAGAGTATGTGTGTGTGCTTATCTTTGCATTATGCCCGCACTTGCGGCCGCCGCACATAAAAAGGTGTATATGTATGTGTGTGACTTTTGCTACTTGTCGACAGTGTGTCTTTTCTTGTACCGACGAGGACCTACCCCAAATTAATAATTACACAATTTTTAATTCGCCGATATTATTTATTTAATTATTTGAAATGTATTAATTAATTGTATTATTTTTATTTTTGTCATAAAACGTTTATGTCAACTAATTGTTCTTTAATGTAAGCTTGTGTGTGTGTTTATCAATATGTGAACTACTCGCAGTATGTGTTCGTGTCATGATGCAAAAAACTGGGATCATGTGTTCGTTTGGTTTTTACTTGCTTTGGTGTGAGTGTAGTATAGAATTTTGTTGCTATCCTTCTTATAATTCACAACTGGTTTAAACTGCGGTCTTCTTTAGTACCATTTAAAATATTTTGTATTTATATCATTAATTATTTTCTTTATTTATCGCTTGCTGTATTTTTTTTCGTATTTACTGATAAATGGCCTTTATTTTTGTATTCTTTGTACTAGAAGGTAATCAAGTCAGTTTTTGGTGGTTATGGTTCGCGTATAAACTGCGCCATAGTTCCACTGCATGTAAATATGGATGCCTTTTAAATGCATTTTTTTGTTCTTATTTACAAATATAAATAGTCTCTTTTTTGTTACTTTTGTATTGGGAAAGGGGGTGCCTTGATCCCAGCAAGAGTTATAATATTTGGAGTGGAGACTCATCTGAGCAACCCTTTTTGAATTAAAACTTTTCAGTTACATGTACTTGGGTGTACACTTCTCCAGCGTCGCAGGCAAAGAGAATATACATGGTCCGATGACTCCTAACCGACAGTTTTTGTATCGATGCTTTGAAGGGTATGGGTGTCATAACGGTAAATGTACTACGGTGGTAGGGGGATGGCGCTGAAAATGGTCAAAATGTTCTGGTTTATAAGTCTAACGTACCACTTTTGGTTAACATAAATGTTAACTTTAACATTTCTGTAAAAAGTGAAATTCGGTAACAGTACATAGGAGAGGGGGCCTGAAATTGGCACATTATTAGCTATATCCTCTAAAGTTCTTACCTTATATGAATCATTTTTACACTACACATGCACATTAATAGTGTGCATTGCTGTGCTAAGATTCAATAGGCTAGCTTTTATGTTGTGGGTTCAAACTGCGTTTGTCACGTGGGAAGGGGGTGATATATGGACATAATTCGACAAACTTGCACTGAATAGGTATAATGCGCATCTTTTGGTGAAAACAATTTTGGTGAAGCTCTTATAGCCTCCGAGAACGGTACGACAACACAGACAGACAGACGGTGTCTATATCGAGTCGACTGTTCTATACATTGTACAAATCTATAATACCCTTTTACACTTTGTGTAACGGTTATAAAAACAAGATGATCATCTATAAGTTTTCCATAGCTGGAGATATGGATATATGGTCTATAGAACCCATTTGCAAAAAACTCGAATCGTGCAAGCAAAAACCCTTCGCATGCTAACCTGGTTCATGCGAACTACGGACATAGAGACTGACCTAAATGTGCCTAAAGTTAGGGATGTCTTAAAAGAGCAGGCCACGCAGTACACGCTGCGCCTTCAAAAGCACCTTTGGCAATGCGCCTTTTAAAGCGACGCTAACACAGACATAATTGTAAATATAATTTTTAAGTAGTATCAGTATTTTTCTAGAAGTTCAATTTAAGTTGTTGTTAAAAATAACAGTAAAATTAAACACAAAACGCATTTAAAAAAATAAAAATAAAACTGTAACTTTCCAAGAGGAAAATACTTACAGTCATAGGGAACTTGTGAAAAGAGACTGAAGATACTTTCGTTCCCATTTCAGCATATGTTGGATGAAGTGTATTGCACTGAAGGGTCGGTAGTAACCTTGAGCATATGTAATCGGAGTGCCAGGCTATTATCTGATGTTTGTTTGTTCCTGTACATAACACAGCATATTTTTGCACTTCTTTTTCACAATTTCACTGCACTCCTTCCAAGTAACTTTGCTCCGATGATTAGCGATGAGCTCTTTGTTTTAGAATTGCATTCACGACCGAATCCTTAGCCCGCAAATGTCAAATTGTAAGTTACGTTAGTAGTAAGTAGACCGTCCATATGTATTACATCAACACTGATAGGGGAGAAGAGATAAACTAGTGGAATATATGGTGAGTGAGGCGTAAGAATAACGTTTACTGCATCCTTTTTGTCACATGCATTTTCTTAATTTCAATGAAAAGATGCTGATAAACGTTAAAAACATTTTCCAGTGAATTTCTTAAAAATAATTGGGCAAAAATTTGATGACCTAATACATGAACTGCCCCAAAGAAGTTACACCGGTAACTCATCATTTTAATACTTTGAAATCTATGCAACAACACGGACGGAAATAGCAATGTGAACTCGGCTATTGCTCCAGATCATTTATGCCTATGGGACTTATGGTCTATCACGAATCTTCCTTCCTGTTTCAACTGTTTACACTATGTGTATCCAAAACCTATAAAACGATTACAAGGCTGAAGCTGCGATTCATAAATCTTCCAGCAGGCTGCTGGAAACAAGCTATATGACGTGACGGCAATATGGAAAAACTCTTAGCAACAATGCAATTCTGATTATCGTTGAGATAGCGCCTATCGAACTTTTGGTAACGCAAGCAAATGAGCTCGTAAACTAACGACGACACGATAGTTTTACATTTAAATACAGCCAGGAGAACCATCCTGACTGATACGTGTCATATAGTTAAGCTAAAGTATAAGACTATAACCTGCACCATTTTATTTTATAAAAAGTAAACCAAATATTTTAACTCTTCTATCATAACAACAACTGTTATGTGAGACGATATGGTAATGAATATCATAGAAAATCAGGAAAACTTATTCCAGGCAAACCATATATGATAGACGGCAGCGCAAAGCATTTTCATGTCGATATGTTTGTGGCATTCACGACTAACCGAAATTCATATCATATGATGAGTAAGTATAGTTTAACGGGTAGTTTGTATGGGTTTTACGATCATCGAATTATAAGCTCGACAATGACACAGCGAGCTCATGTTGCGCGTGTGGACAAAGAAGCTCCCACGAGAAAGGTCTTCAATGCAGCTGTTGAAGGAAGGTGTCGAAGGGGCGTATCGCCCTTGAAATGACTTAGTATAGAGCGTGAAGATTTGCATCAATCCGTTTGCTAATTTGCATTTTGGATATAGTTAGTTTTCGACTATGAGCCAAATGCAGTATGCTTAAAGCAAAGTATAATTTTATAACTAAAGGCATTTCTCTTACGTTCATATTGCGATGATATTTTGTCTCTAAAACTTTAATTCTATGTTCACATCGTGGCACACCATTTCCGTCAATTCTTAGGCCATAAAAGCAAAATGTAAATCATTTACCTGACTATTATGATATTATATTGGCAACCTTCAGATAAATTTACCCAATTAACTAAATTTGAGGCATATCATCTAAATTTTTGTAACAAATCTGACAAAAGAATTTAAATGTTTTGAGTGGGTCACTTAGACATGTACATTTGGGTAAGCAGTTTGGGATCCGGCACATGAGCTAGATTTACGGCGGCCACTAATAGGCGCTAATGAATGAAAGGCCCAAACGCGCTGACGTCACTGATAAAGCGCCCTAAGCTAACGTCCTAATAACTAAATTTTATTGAACAAAATGCGTGGGTCGTCTCGGTCTTGAGCTTGGGTTGGGGTTAGGGCATCGGGGAAATTATTTAAGGCTCATAAATTCAAGAACGTTTACATAGAAAGCAACTTAAGCATTGGCGGTGACGTTGGTGACACGAGAAGCAACGTGAGCGAGAGAGAGAGAGTGTATGACTGCGTTCAAGAGGATGAGCATGAAGTCAGCATCAAAGCTTTTTCGGCCCCATGTCAATGAAAAGACCATTAAGGAGCGGAGCTGGCGGCCTGCGAATTGTTTCCGCCATTACAATAGCAACAAGAACATCATGTTCGTCATTTTCATCTCTGCTTCATCTTCATCAACATCATCATCATTTACATCATTATCAACATCATCATTGTCAAGCTTGTCATTGGCAGCATTCTCGGGGCTTCCCCTCTATATGCTTCACATATATGTCTTACTCTCCCTCTCTCTCTCTCTCTCTGTTACAGCATTTATTGTTCCATCGTCTCGCCAGCTAACAGTTAATTTTTGCACTTAGCCGATGACGCTTTGGCGCTTTATGCGTTTTTAAAATATGATTCACTCACACACACACACATACACGTATATTACATACATATAACGCGTGTGAAGTCTGTGTTGCTAACGTTTGATGTATGTACACTGAGCGAAAAAGTATAGCATACAAATTTAACGTTGTAAAATCGAAGATTTATTCGAATCTTTGACCCATTGGGTAAGCTTCTAAGAAAAAACAAAAAAAAATAGATAATAGCCAAATCAGCATTATTAGTTAGGAGTCAAAAATGCATGATTAGGAGAACTAAGACAAGATAATAACTAAAGCTAGCTTTAGTTTTACCTCTTCTAGTTTGCCAGATTTACATTTTTTATACAATTTTCTAGCGTTTTTCCTAAACTAATTTTGAAACTAATCCTTTCAAATTTGTGCCTAAGGAAAGTTCAAAGACAGAACTATGCACTGTTGGATTAAAGCAGACCTTAACACACGCATTCTTTCAGTGTATGTGTAGTACGTGGCGCTCTATGGCAGGGTATATGGTTTTGAGTAACCGCAACGCAGAAACAGGAACAACGCCTTAGATTTGGTCTAGCTTTCAACTCGAGTGCGTTATATGGTTTTAAATAGAGCACCCTCTTCAACCTCCGCCCAAGTGCAAGCATTCTCCGCCTAGATGATATTGACTGTAACTTGTAGGTAGGCCAGGAGCAACCATTGGTAACATCAGAGCCCAAGGCGCTTTTAACACCCCTCATAATCCAATATGAGTGCATATTAACTTTAATCAGTTAGCGCACGAGTAAGTCTCATTCAGTCTCCGGTTGGAGGGAAGGAGGCGGACTGCGACGCAGGAGGCTGTAAGTGGCAGTTGATATAAGAAAAAAAGAAACATCAATAGACATTGGTGCACGCACATATTCTTGCTCTTACACTTTCAAAGAGTATATGTATTTACTATGGCTGAATTGAATAGACTGTACCAATAATACGAAATAGTACTCAAACTGTGAGTCACTCTGAATTCGAATGCATTTTGTACTCATTTGCTCATATGCTATGGTATGCACGACGTAGTAGTAAGTTGCTTGTTTAGATGGCGTTAGTATATTTGTGGGTTTTTTTAAAATAATTTTTGTCATTTGGCGATCAGTTGCAATTTTTTTGTGAATGAATGAAATTGCCGCTAATAAGCTTCTGAAAATCCACAGCTTATCCACTAAGAGCCTCCCTATGGCCAAAAAGTGAACATCTTGTTGGGTGCTTCTGCAAAGTCTGTGATTGAGCCGCATTTCTTCGAGGACGAGCGGTCAAAGTCAGCTACTGCCAACAAAGAGCGTTATAGAGCTATAATTAACGATCTTTAAGGCTAATTGTGCGTGGGATGTGGACCATGAGGAACATCTGTTTTGAGCAAAACCGTGCGCCATGTCATACTTCCACCGACAATATAAATTTATTGAAGTTTCTTGTTCGCGGGTCGTTTGCTCTCCAAAAATAATGATTTCGAATAGCTAACCGACTTCTATTTGTGGGTATTTTAAAGTCTATTGGGTATAACGAGATCTCGCGGACTTTGGCTCAACTTAAGGCAAATAACGAATGTGAAATATCGGCTTTATCAAAAGCAACGCTCGAGAAAGTGATGGAAAATACTGAAAAACGAGTCCATTATGTTGTAGGAGCAAAGGGAGAACAGTTCAATCGAATGTATGTAGCATTATCTAGTAATTCATGGTTTATTATTATTGTTTAAGTCTAGATTATATATTAGTTCAAATTGAATGGTTTTAAGTGTAGATTTTATGTAACAGCAGCTGACTTACAATTTCACACTTCATTGGGATTTATCAACTTCAATGTCCATACCTTTAGTTGCTTAATAAACTTGGTAACTTTTAATCAACTTAACTGACTGCTTGAACTTCTAGAACGCGAATGTCCAGAACGGTCTCTCCGCGAGCTTCCCTTCCATGTTACTGCCTGCCACTTTACAATACCTCTTACCAACTCAACACGTATCTCCTTGGACCAAAATAAATGCCTATGCTGAGAAAAAATCGAAACTTCTTTCCTCTTCCAAAAACAAATGTATCCCTTGTACCACACTGTACATGTTTTTTGAAGAGCACGAAGTTATCTGTACAGAATGTGGCCGAGAAACGTCAAAAAATGTACTCAAATTTTTGCTGCTGGCAGATTGGGTGACGTCGATCAATGGGTCTTCGCTTATCGAGTTATCTTACATTTTCAATGGGTGAAACTTTACAAACCTGATTAAGTTACCTGGTTAAGTTATTATAAAAATAACTTGTGTAATTCTTAGATTAGTACACTAGGTCCTAAATATCTTTGAAAGAGCAACGTCTCAGCTAATATTTACGGTTATTTTGTACTAAGAATGAAACAGAGTAGGACTTACTTTCTTTGCAAAGTCATCAACAGTACCCCACACGTCTACGAACAGAAGCAGTGGAAGAACGTCTTAATCTATTAAAGACTCATTGAAGCCTAAAACAAAAAGAAGGAAGCTTGTAGATGTCACAGAGCCAATTATTACAAACCAACTGTTGGAAGCGTTGTCCTTTAGCTACAAATTAGAGGATGAATGAAAAAATAAAGTCGCACATTACGAAAGCAGGATTAGGCATAGTATCTCATGTCCAAGGAAAGGTATTGCAATTTATGCCACTTATTGCAGCACAACGTCAATACTGTCATCGGATTAGCCAAAAAGGATGTAGTGCCTCCTTCTAAGGACGCGCAAGTCTAGCTTCAGGATTTGATGGGCCAAACTGCGATTCGACGCACCATGACGTTCAAACGATTGGCAGCCGACTTTTCTACTCACAACTGCGCGAATCGATTTTGCCGTTAACGAGTACAATCTGCGTCATCGCTTTCACATTGTTTATATGTGTATGAAAATAGTTAAGTTTAAATGCTTGTAGTACAAGCTATTCGGAGTTAACTTAATATGTTAGTATGCATGCACCGGCTCTTTTGCAGAATATGGCTAGATGAGAGCATGTCCGATGATTGAAACCTTGGTGTCATCTGCCCAGTCGTGAAGAAGGGTGATCCCACGGTGTGCGTAACTACCGTGGTTTCACTCTTTTTTTTATCGCAAATAAGGTCCTATCGGGCGTACTGTGCGAGAGACTAAAGCCCTTTGCGAACGAACTTATGGACCTTATCAGTGTAGTCTTAGGCCTGGTAAGTTTACTATTGACCAGATATTCACACTACGCCAAATCCTGGAGGAAACCCACGAACACCAAATCGACACCCAATGACAGAGACGCCTGGAGGAGTGATTTACATCAGCCCGCAACAGGTTATTGGACAGTTAAGTTCAGCAGTAGCATTACATGCTCATGAACATAGGACACAGGTAACTCGCTTCACCAGATGTCTGCAGATTGCAGATTATCGGGCGGTCAGACATGTGTGTGTGTCGGTATGCCGATGATCGGTTTGTTCTTTTATTCTCACCTTATTATTTGAAAAGTGTTTTTCTTTTGAGTGTATACAAATTTCGGTGGTTTCTATAAAGCTTTTTTATAGCCGCTGTTAGCGTTGCTGTTGTGCAAAATTGTCTTTTTCTTTGTTAATAGCAACTCCGCCAAGTTCTGTTCAGTTCAGAGCGACTCCTTGTTTTCGAGTACTCACTTTTTTTTTTTTTTTTTTTTTGCTTAGTAAAAGGCGACGCCTTGAATATTTCAATTTTATTTGGCCTACACGTGACTCCATGTAACTAGGCCAGTTTTGTTTTTACTTCTTAGTGTGTACCAGTGTGCGTGTGTGTGTGTGTGTGTGTGTGTGTGTGTGTGTGTGTGTGTGTGTGTGTGTGTGTGTGTGTGTGTGTGTGTGTGTGTCAGCGCTGACATTTATATTTGTCACTTGGGCATTTTATTTTATGCTTTTAGCTTTAATTTTTTCAACATTTTGCCGCTGTTACGACTACTTACATTTTAGCTGCAATTTTTTTTTATATGTCTACCTAGAAAGACGATTTCGCTCCTTGATGTGTCGTATACATGAAATTGGGTTCACAAAAGCAGCCATTAAATCGGTAAGCAAGAAAAAAACATACAAAAAAAACCAAAAAGTTGAGTGTTTTTTAAATATAACCAAAATGTTCACTGCCTTATAAATTGTGATACTTAAAAATTTGCATTGTCATGGGTCGTGCATAAAGGTACATTTGTGAACAAACTGACATAAATCGCCGACACCAATCCAGAACTTGTTTCTTTCTTTTTCTTATTTACCTAAACATAAAATATGTCCCAAGTTCGTTGCCATTTTGCAGTTAACTCTGTCTTTTTTGGCCCAAAAATATCTTTTTGTTTTCTTTTTCGGCCAAAAAAAAAATGACTGTGACATTGAAACTTGCGCACTCAGCGTTTGACAATCTAAATGAGAGAATCATTTTTCAAGTTTAAGATTGATACATATATATGTATGTAGAAAAATACATGGCAAAGGCTTTAAGGACTATGGAGCGCAGTTATTGTGGAACAAAAGTTCTTGAAAAGTTACAACAATTTCTATTTACATTATGAATAAACCACATTTAGTTATGGAACTGTAGCTGCTAGTGGGACTTCCTTCAAATTCTTTATCTCAAAAACGTAGCGTGGATGAAATATATTACAAATTAAAGTAACTAAAACGATCAACGTTCAGATCAACAATTTCTTTCATAGGTTTGACTTAGTTTCTAATTAAAAGGTAAAAGCTGTTATAAATGTTATACAACGACAGGAATTACTATTGAGCTTCACCGGTCTTGAGGTACCTACAAAGAAAGTGCGAGTCCCCGATATTCCGAAGCGAATTTGATTAGGAATACATTAAAAGCTTTTATTGAGGTTATGTAGCCCAGCACGATGGATTTACAGTAGAAATATAGCTTATTACGCTATTTGATCATATTAATCGGGAAGTATTGCAGACATCTATAGTTTTTTGTGTAGATCCTAAGCCAAGAAAAACAACTCGAACAAGCTGAACGACTTGCGGTTCTTGGTATAAAGTACAGTAAACTCAAATACTAAATGCTGCTTTACATAGAAACACATAATACTTCCATGTACTTTTAAGTATATATTCATGTTCTAACTTATTTACATATGTGTGAGTGTGTGTGTGTGTTTGTGTGTGTTTGTGTGTGTTTGTGTGTGTGTGTGTGTGTGTGTGTGTGTGTGTGTATGTGACTGACTGACTGAGTAAACCCATAACAATGTCAGAGTGTGAAAATCCACATTATCTGATTTTGTATTTTTGTCTTTTGTCTGTGGTTTTGAGCTTATTTGTTCCACTTTTAATGCTCTGAAAATCGAAAGAGAATGAAAGCGACATTTCGCAAACAAAACACAAAAATCCTTTGTTAATTAGCAAAAGAAAAATGAAGGCAAAGTGAATGTGTATTTGTGTGTGTGGGTTGGGGGTTTGGAGCGGAAGATGCTTTTCAAATTTTTGGCGGAAAGCCGTCTGGCCTAAGCCAAGTTTCAGTCGGATTTCGGGCCAAATTGTAAAGATATTATGGCATACTTTCAGGCTTACAACCAAGCGAAAACAAACATAAATAAATGTTGACTGTTGCTATAGCTTAAAATGTAATTAAAAATTGTTTTAACGGTTTTTGATTACAAAAAATAGCACTTTAAGAGCTTACCCCTTGAGCATTGTTTCATTTTCAGCCAAATTTAAGACTGTTTTTTCCAGTCCATAGTTATGCAAGTCTGTAAAAAGAACAAAAAAATCTTTCGACAAGGACTTTTGTATGCAGGATGCAGGCGAGTAGCGCACGTGTCAACAGATCTAAGAAGAAACGACAATCAAGGCAAAATGCATTTCTGCCGAAGCAAAGATACTCTTTGAGAATATCTAGAGATCTCGTCATGTTTCGAAAGAGAACACAAAAAAGTGTTAAAGTGTTAGTCTGGCGAGTGACAGGAACTAGTTCAGTGGTTATTTTCGTCTGCTACAAACAGTGGTTCCAGCCTTCGGTAAGCACTTCGGCCGAACCTTTGTTCGAATATTATTTTTTAAAGAAACCCAACAAGTTACTATTTAAGATAAGGACAGGGATCATGCAGATATACCATGTCCTACCAAACCACAGGTTGTGGTTCACCCTTAAAACAGAATTACATATTTTGAAAATTTGTTTTGGCAGAAACAACTATTTTTCAAGCTTTTTTACTTTTTGAAAAATAAGAAATGACACAAGAAGAAGACAGCAGGGGAAGGCAGAGAGAGAAGGTAGAAGTAGTAGCCAGAAGGAGAAGGCAGAATGCAATCTGCAATTTAGGTGGTACAATTCTGAGAACAAGACTTTAAGTAAAAGACAACTTCTGAGGTGAAAAATATCTGCAGAATGAGAAGGCAGATGGTGTAGTTAGAAACCAAAGCGGTATTAAGGGTGGACCGAAACTGTTATATTTCTGGTATTTTAAGATGCTCTTGTCATAAGCTTTTAAATAAAAGCTATTTTTTCGAAATTCCAGACACCTGGTACCTGGTACCTGCTCTATGTTTTATTTTTATATAGTATATGGCTTCAGGATGTAAAAAGTGCTCCTAAATAAACTGACTGACAACTTTTTAAGCCAATTTTCCTGATGAAACATCCACCTACATTTTTGTATGGAGGCTGCTTTGTACAGTGACTTTAAACATTTGAGGTTCCCAGCGATTTCGATATGGGAGATGGTTCATTACTTGCGAGCACATTGGAGATGCATGTGCAATGGAATGTATGGAGTTTCGAAAAATTTCAAATTCAGAGTTACATTTAGGGATATAAACCGAAACTTATTTCGAAAACAGTTACGATTACATTAGTAGTAATCGCTTGCCGGGTCAGGAATGCCGGTATTCCTGATCCGGCAAGCGATTATATTTCGGTTATCATTTTTCAATAACATCGTTTTCATTTCGGCTTGCCGGATAAACTGATTTCTATACAAAAACAAAAGAGCATGAAAGTAATGAGTGGAATCCTGTGCTGTCAAAATAAACTGCACTGTGTGATGCTGCTTGTGTTGCTGTCTCTGTTAGACCGACTCACTCGAAGCCAAAATTGAAACAAAAAGAAAAGTACAAAAAAAAACGTATGGTCTGTATGGACTGTCTTGGGTATGAGCGCCATTCAGCAAGTCGACTCAATGTAACGACCAAAAACTCCGCTCTATTACTTTCATGTTCTTGGACAAAGACAATGCCAATAGAGAGCTACAAAAAAGAAAGAAGTGGGAGCGAGAAACTTATTGTGTTGTTTAGTGTTTCACTTTTTATGGCAGAAGAAGAGATGAGAAGCTTAAGGAATTATCCTTACTCCTTCAAAAGCTGTGAATGCTGCCAATAAGAAGTCAGATGGGCCCCACTGTGCGACGTAGATGAAAATGCTTCACAGAATGATGGAATATAAAACACAACATGAAAAAATATGTGTGCTTGGAAAGAAAATAACCGAAATCGTACCGGTATAAATATATGCGTTAACGGTACGGACGCGGTTTCAAAATGTAATCGGTTGTTTTAAATAACGGTCACGGTTGTAATTACGGTTTGAATGCCTGCTTTGAACTTTTGCAAAAGTTTTTGAAGCTAAAAGTTGCTCTACTTGTGCGTCTTTCAGCGATCGGAGAAGTCTGCTTACAAACTGCTTAAGATACTCAAAGTACGCTTTTCAAGTTGTAGAGTATAAAACTGAAAACGTACCAAGAGATGCGCTGCAAACCAGCCATTTACATAGGCACGTCTACATAACTGTGCATGTGTGTGTGTGTGTGTGTGTGTGTGTGTGTGTGTGTGTGTGTGTGTGTGTGTGTGTGTGTGTGTGTGTGCGCCAGTCTATGTATTTTTGCCAAAGCAAACACAAAAGCAAAATCATTAAAAGAAAACTTGCGCAAAATTATGTTTATTCTTTTGTTTTTGTTTTCGTATTTTCTGTTTTCTTTCTTTCTTTCATTCTTCATTTTTCACTCGGTTTTTCCCATTTTTTTGTTTTTTTTTTTGTTTGCGTGCAACTCTTTCTTTCTGCTTGTTATTTTCTTTTGGCCAGTTAATCCACATTTTCCCAACTCCTACGTCACACTTTCATATTTTAATGTTATACATTTTTGTTTATCTTTTGTTTGTTGATACAATGTGAAAAGCCTTGAAAGGACATACGCATCTGTATGAGTCTGTCTGTGTGAGACTCTCTCTCTATATATATATATTGTGTGTGTGTGTGTGTGTGTGTGTGTGTGTGTGTGTGTGTGTGTGTGTGTGTGTGTGTGTGTGTGTGTGTGTGTGTGTGCTGCCAAGTCTACTAATTAAACATTTGAGCTGAAATGAAAATGAAAATGAAAAATTTCTTGCTTTTTTCTTTTGGGTTGTGCTTCGTCTGCTCTTATAAACTTACTTATATGCATGTTATATTATCATATATTATTTTTGAGAATTTACTGTTGACTTCTGAGAAAGATTTACTTCGTAAAGTAAATAAGCGTACTAAAGTGGTTTTGAAAACATGATTACGCAAAGACTTTCTATGTGCTATGAATTGAATATTTTACAAAGTTTTAGACTTTAGACCTAAAAGCAGCAGAAGAATGTAATACACTTTTAGACATAAAACGAGTATAACCCTAGAATAGAGTTAACGATGACAATCAATCAAAAACACATCAAATTATTCATGTGGTAGGGCTATATAGCAATGATTAAAGAGAATCTAAATGCCTGGATTGAAGTTTTAGACTTTGCGGTTAAAAAATTGTCTTTATTCTCGCCTAAAAGCATCTGTTTGTATTCAATGATCCATCGTAACAGCACTTTGAATATTTGAATTGACCTGATTTTGAATATAGTCTACTCGAGGAGTTATGCTTCATGAAATACTCTTAAATTCGGAGGACGTTCATGAAATCGCAGATTTCACTGAAATAACCATTTTCGTGACAAAGAAGTAGTCGATCACTCAGATATACAGAATGTCAGTAACAATCGGAAACCAGCGGCTTATCAATAGGTCCTCCCAAACACCTCATCTGATTGACCATCAAATGATGCTGCAGGAGAAACCCGTTGTGCATTTTACCATCAATAAACTAACAACAGATACTGCAAATGCAACGTGGGAGTACACGCTAAGTGTTTTACTTCATATCAAACTAAAACCTAATACATTTGTTATCATAGCATAAGTTCCCAAAGACCTATAGTGGTCGGCATACATATTTCGACGGAATTTTTTTTTGTAAATAACGCATATTTCTCTGAGTAGAACCCTTGAAAATCGGTGCTAAAATGAGTCCCAAACTAAAAAGCGTATTTACAGCAATAGGTATAAGAATTATTCTGCTGATCACCAAGTAGACAAAGGATTTTTTTCTGGCATAAGTATTTTGACAATGTGTTTGTGGAAGTTCTCTCACGCACTTTGAAGCAAGTGACAATCAAAAATTTTTACTATTTCAATTTTATTGATGTGTTATTAAAATATTGAATGCAGATTATTGGAAACCATGGGGAAAACATCGGAGTTAGTTGCAAGGGTTAAGACTGGCACTACAGTAAAAGACATTTCAAATGAGTGTAATTTGTCACGCCAAACCGAACATTTAAGAAGCATAATGACGTCAAAAAAGATAGATTATATTTTGTGGGAGTTTAAGAAAAATATTCACCTTTAGCCTCAATCTGCGGCAAATCAATGGAATGAATCGGCCAAGAACCCAATCAGTGAACGTAGTGTACGATTTAAAGATTGGCTTTCGCAAAGGAACATCAGCACAAGCCAAGAGCATTTTGGAGAAGCGTTCGATTGACAGATAAATGCTTATTAAGGTACAACTCTGCGACAGGCACAAAGGCAAAAAAATATCCCGGTTTGTCAAAAAGGGAGCCATGATGGATGCTCTGTCATGTTCTCGGGATGCATTGCGTTTGGGTGACTTTGTTCCCGTCGACAGCACGATGACGCAAGGTCAGTACTTGTACACTCTAAACGATAAACGCTTTCCCTTCCGGAGACGTGCTGATTGGATAATCATTTATTCTGCAACTGGATAATGCCCTCTGCCATAGAAGCAAGATGATAACCAAGCGTGAATATGATAACGATAACGTTTGAAGCGTTGTTGGTGTTACTAATCTTGTCTGGACACCTCAGAATCTAGACTTGAATGTTAGCGAAAATGTGTGCTTTAAAACCTGTGAAGAGACAATATCTGAGGTTACTTTTTTTTCAATTTAGTGGATTCAGTTCCAAGACAAAAAGTTATTGAAGCTATACTTTTTATTAACTCCTATCAAAATAATTAAATCTTTTTAAGTGCCAACAGATGGAAATTACTTTAATTCATTGCTTTTTCAGTTCTTATAAAAAAAAAAGATTCATTGAATTATTCTAAGTTTCAATTAGCGAAATACAATGAAGAATAACAAAAATGCATAATTTTGTTTCCGTATAAATATATATGCCGACCACTGTATATGTAGTATGGCATTAAAACTCTACGTTTTGATTTGAAGGAATATGCAAACATGATATGTCCATATCTAAGTTAAATAATATATTTAAGTTTTTTTAGTTAAATCAATAGAGGAAGTTTTTTTTGGGATTTTTACGTACATTCGCCTTACATGCCTGACCTTATATTACAGCTGAAAGAAGTTGTCCTACAAACGAAGCTAATTTGAAACTGCAACTTATGAAAAATTTGTTAAAATGCTTTGGGTTTGAAAAAGGATTAACCGTATATGATTTATGCACATTTTTAGCGAGTTACTTACCAAAAAACGTGCATCCAATAGGTAAGCACTGAGCGGGCAGAGCCAGAGAAATGGTCAGTCGGCCAGGCAGCCAGACAGACAACAAACAACCATGTCAAAGTGTGTTGACATTTGAAGGAAATGAAGAAAATTTTTCTCATTTCCTTTTTGAGGCTGTTGTCCAGCCAGGCAAAATGTGCTATGCCTCAGTCTGTGTTTCAAGCAAATTTTAAATAATACAATTTTAAAGTCATATGAAAACATTTTATAGGAAAAAATGCATTGAAGTTTGTTGTTGTTTTGCATTATGTTGCCGTTGTCAACAGCATCATTATTGTCATGTAATTGCTGTTGTTGTTGTTGTTGTTATAGTTGTTGTGGTTAAAAAGTTAGGCTTCTATAGTAAAAAGTTTTCCAAGTACTTAGAACAACAACGACGGCAGCAGCAGCAACAACAACAACAACATTGCCACGCATACGTATACGTAATATTCAAACCACATTTCCCATATTGCCGCCATCCGTGCTACATTTCTTGATTCCCTCATTGCCCATTACCCATTACTCCGCTCACAATGCTCCACATTACCGCTGTCAGTCTGTCATTCGCTCACCTTAACCGCGACATGTACTGTCTGCAGTTATATACTTTTACTAGCTAGCAGCCGCTCGTGGTAGTTAGTTGGTTCGCTGCGCGGCCCATGCGGTAAGTACTAAAAAGTTGCCAAGCAACGGATCCCGATTCCGAGCCCTTAGACCCCTGAAGACGTCAGTTGTACACGTACGTAATTGTTCGCCGAAAGTTTTCCTTACGAAAATTATACAAGAATGTGTGTTACAACACACACACACACACACTTGCGGTAGCTAAGAGTAGCAACAAATTTTGTATGCCACCCTTTTAACCATATTACTTAACACTGCAAACGAAAGCAGTGCAGCACGCAGTTTTGACCAAAAAAGGTGCACATTACCAAATGAACTAAAGGTATTTTTTTTAATGGAAGCATTAAAAAATAATGATAACAGATTTTTAAGTTTATATATTAAGTATACGCTTAAGTGCTGATGGTATTTAAAGCATTACATTTCAGTAAATAAGTATCGTGATCGTTTGCTACGTACGTTTCTTCTGGACCGCAGTGCTGTAGCTAGAGAACTATTGTAGGCATAAATATTTTTGGAAAATAGTTTGAAAATCATCATATAGTACATTTAGATTAATCTGGGTTGACATGTGCACACTTTTATAGAATGCATGGGACTGGCAAGACTGGTTATGGTTATGGTTGTGGATTCACTAAGCAGCTTTCTTAACACTTTGATTCTAGTGTAGAGTTGCTTAGATTAGATTCGGCAGGTGCGTTGGCTCACCAGAGAAGATAGACCCATCCCTAGCACTCAGGCAGCATGGCTCATTGACGAAGTTAAGATAGAGAAAGGACACTTGAAAAGCGAAAAGGAGTACAAAAGGCTTACATAGAGGTCCCACATTTACACCATCTTTCCACCTTCTTAACTTGCCATAACAACCCGCTATCGGGTTACGGCCTGATGTAAATACATTCTTTCATTGGAATTGTGGTTTTACGTGGTGGGTCCCAAACCCTTCGCACAACCAACCCTTTTAAGGCCTACTGGTTTCGAAAGAACCCAGTGTCATTGTTAGTCGCCTCATACGACAAGCTTTGACCTGCTGAGGTGGTATTCTCTAACCCGCTCACCACACGGGTCTTTCCATCTACCGTTAGAATTATTGAAGACTGCAAAAGGGTAGAGTATACAGTTCGGTCATGTTGAGTGTATCACTTCACAGAATGCGAATTCGTGTCTTTGCAAGGGCCGAACAGTGATAAAGAAAGTGTTCCGTGGAGTTTGGCTTCTTAAAGACACACCATCAATGTTGGCCAAATGTATTGTAACCCGTGATTAATCTAACTAGGGATCGCGGAACTTTAGTTCAATAGTTGCCTAATGAGTTTAATGTTGGCTTACTGTTTTTGGAGCAAGTTGCAACTATGGTTCTAGAAGCAACACTGCACAGCACGCCTTTGCCTTCGCTCCTTTATTTAAATTAAGCCACATGAATCGGACAACTCAAATCAGGATACCCGAAAACCCCTCATAAAACAGATCATTCAAATCAGGCCATATGAATAAGGTCAACCGATACACAAAGGAGCGCTGCAACCTTCTTGCCCCTGAGGGGTACCGTATTAGGCCACACGTATCAGGCCACATGAATCAGTCCATTCAAATCAGGACACACGAATCACACCACCCGATGACTTGTGTGCCGGTTTTTAACGGCGGCTAAAGATGTTGGAAATCAAAACCCATTGCGTAAGAATTGTTCAGATACACATGGTGCATATGAAACTATTCTGCCTTTTGAAGGAGATTATATAATATATACATTGATTATTCTTGGCTAAAAAATGTTTTTGTTTATCTTAGGAAAACGCTATATACACCAATTGTTTTAATTTTCATGTACGAAATTGTGCTACCGTTATGCTGTGTAAAAAACAGGCAAATACATGTTTAAAAAAGTTCGTATTCAAAGAAAAGCCTTCATTTTCTTCAATACACATTTTATATTACTTTGATAAATCAAAGTTGCAAAGAGAAAAAGCTTTGTCTAACTTTAACAAAAAAAAATATATAAAATGAATTTCTCAGCTAAAACAAAAATGTCATTTCCTATTGCCGCCCTGGGGTCGGGCCTTTTATGGCACAGAAGCTGAACCGCTGCGTTGACCCAATACGAGTCTAAGTAAATAAGCATAAGCTGGAACTCCTTCTGACAATTGCCACGGTTTTGTTGGCTAAAACGCCTGTTGGCGCATTTGCTGCCTCCGGCACAAGGCCAAGACAATTGCGTCTCGGCTTACGCACAAAACGAGTGAAAAATTGTTGAAAAAGTAGCAATTTCCTTGATTGACGCTCATCAAGAGCTCGAGCGGAGTAAACGGGTAGTGGAAAGCGCTAAAAGAGCTGGAAAAGCTGGCGTTATGCGTTTTTCTTGTTGCCAGTGCAACTCACGATGTTTAAATAGGTGGGTGAGCTGTGAGCGGGCGAGTGGGGAGCGAGTGGTGGGCGACGCCATTGGCTCCAACTTGCGCAAACATTTCCGGCGCCATTTCGCGTCTTCTACTTGTATTGTTGTTGCGGTTGCTACAGTTTTTGTAGCTCCACTTAATAAACAAAATATGTTTGTGCAAGCTTTTTGATACTCTTTCAGCTAGCGAGTATAGAAATGGAAACTAAGAGTTTTCTTCAAGGAGCTAATCCGACTCAGAGGATGCTCTGCATGCTAATTCGCTATGAGTTGTCCATTCCTAAAGCGCCAAAAACATGTCTTTTCGCTAAATTTGGGTTCAATGATTTCGAATACGGCAACGGTTTTCAAATTATTGCTACGTCAACGAATTCGAGATTCCACAAGTATAATTAAAGCTACTTGAATGTGAGTGAGAATGAAATTAACATTTTTTTCCCTCTGAATACCAATTTGGGTTTATACGGTAGGGAAACGCCGAAAATATTAGGAATGCGCTTTTTGCGATCATCGTTAACAGCTTTACGCAGCAAACCAGGCAGCATTGGTTTTTACTTCCCCACTATTCATTGTGTCCTGAAATAACCGGTTTTATGCAGACACGCTGAAAAGGTTAATGTTTGATTTGCAAACTCTGAAAAAAACACACACTTTCCGAAAAAAATGCAAACAAAATTTTCGAAAAAAAATGGACTAACTGACTGACGCAGAGATTCTTTTTTAAACAAAATCTTGGCATTTCATCAAAAATTGAATAAAATTTTTTCTTTTGGAACATTCGGCTTAAGCCGACTTAGGAGCCGTTTTAAGACTGCAGCAACAAGATCAGCACGAACTGTAAAGCTTCATAAAATGCACAACACCAAATACAGTTTTCCGGCAACTTGGAGAAAACTATACACCAATCGTCAGATGCGGCACCAACCTTCGCAGTTGTGGATTCTCCGTATCTTGGCAATGGCTTTTCCAACACTACCCGGTTTTGGCAGCCAAAAACTATTAGCTCGCTTTGGAATTTAAGGGAAAGCACATCATATATAGCGACAGTGTATCCATTCTACAGTCACTATTGCGTACAAAACCAAACCAAAAGATAGCTACTCTAGGCTCCAGGGTAAAGAAGAGATCGAGCTTGCCGACAACGCAGCAAAATAGGTGAAATGTCCTAATGGCACTCCTTGGACCACAGTTACAAAGCCCTTAGCACAAATAAGGAAAGAATGCGCTACGATCTATGCGGAACAGAAAGCACTGCGGACTACTAACAATGCTTAGAAATAGGCACAGCGAGTTAGCCTATAAACACAGCCTCAAAGAAGAAGCCAAGCCAAACTTTGTGGGAAATCTCTCAATACAACATACATGTATAGTACTAGATGAGTACACACACCTACAAAACATCAGAATCGGCATGTTTGGCAGGTCTAAAACATACAATTTTAACCTCTATTACAACCTAGTAATCATAGTTAAGACTTATGTAAAAATGCTTTAAAGCATATTCCAATCAAGTGTTAGTTCAAAAAGAGCATCAACATTTCGTTGTGGTTGCACTTTAGCTGGTCTTTACTCTCTTTTGCCTCTGAGTGACTTTGCTTGCTTTTGTTTTACTTGGCTCTATTTCGTTTTGCCTTCGCTACTTTTTTGTTTTAAATGATTGCGATAAAAAATAAGTGCACATTACTGTTACACCGAGCTGCGTACTCTCTCACATACACTAACAGCCACTCACACACACACACACACACACACACACACACACACACACACACACACACACACAGACTAGCATACCAAAGGCACTTTACAGTTATCCATACGCGTAGTGTAACAAATGATTTTCACAGCATTTTTGCTTTATGCGCTTTTTAGAGCAGTGACATGAAGCGACGACACGAAGCGAAGCGAAGCCAGAACTCTTAAGTGATTTACATGGCTTACTTTACGAAAATACAATAAAAACAAAGGCGAAAAAAGAGAGAAGCAGCAAAAAAAAAGCGCAAAAGCGATAAGCAAAAGAAAGTTGTGTGAAGTGTGGCGAAAAAAAAGAAAACGGAAACGGAAACGAAAGACAGGAGAAAATGGAGAAATGTATTTTTGACGCTTTCAAGTTTGTTATGCCCACGCACTCCATACATATAAATAGTACATTTCGGGCTGCTTTTTATTTCATTCAATATTCATTCATTTCTACTTTTTTTCTACTCTATTTTTAAACGCACACTTTTGCTTGCAGTTTGTTATTGTTGTTGCCAAGCCACTTTCAAACTGTGCGCCAGGGGCCGAAATTTATTCGGGGTCACTCTAACACATGCGCATATCAAATTATATGAGCGCCGCTGTGGTTTTCCATAACAAAAAAAAAAAAAACAACAAAAACCTATTTTTGCATCATTATGTTCTTTAGGGTGGCTCAAAAAAGTGCCAAAAAATTAGACGCTTTTTAAAGGCATATTTATTTAATTTAAATAAAAAATCGATTTATTGGTCCACTCTAAATACCTACTTGAGTTTTTCCCAGAGCTTTCACATTGACATCGCGCGTAATCTTTTTGACGAACGATGACGTTCTAGGGTTAAACAATATATTTATTTGGTCCACACTAAATACCAATCTAGGGTCTATGGAACAGCTTCTGATACCTGGAGCTCCATTAACCAAGTTGACGCACAACATCCAAGTGGCGCCCTCTGGACAGCTCCTCTGATCACCAACTGGTGTTAGAGTAGGCAGCTAATGTGCGCAGCGGTTTCCGATGTTTGGAACCTTGGTGTCCTCTGACCTGTCAAAAAAAGGGTGACCACACAACATGCGCTAACTAGCGCCCTATCGAGCGTATTGTTTGAAAGAAGCCATTCGCGAAATAACTAATTGGTGCTTATCAGTGTGTCTTCAGGCCTCCATGTAAGTACACCATTGGCCAGATATTAACACTACGCCAAATTCTGGAAAACGTCCAAAAATCGAAAATGATATCCAGCATCTCTGTCGCATATAAAGTAGCATTTTAAAGCTTGTTGAGGGATGCGGCAATGTTGGTGCGACTTTGCAGAATGACGTTGAGGTCAGAAAGCATCTCTGTGATTCGTCTGAAACTTTGATAATAGACAAGTATAGCGAAAGGCCGAAGTACATCGGAGTGGAACAATATTAAACTATATGAGTGTCTAGTTTACATCATTGTTTGTACTAAACGAGCAGTTACTCGAGTCTCTGTCAGAATGCATTTATTTGTAAATGAGAGCAAAACAAAGTACTTGTTTTCTTTGAGCAGATAAACGCGGAGGTTGGACTTTCAGATTGTTGTTGGAAGCTATACTTTCGATGATGTCCAAGATTAAGTCTACCTTAGCACCACAGTCACGATAAAAACCATGTAAGCATGGAGTTCAAACAGAGATTCACCCTTGTCAAATGATACTACTATGGTCTCAGTAGTTAAATGAGTAGTAGAGACTACTCTTATCCTTCGGCTTTTTGCTTTATGAAGAAAATACCCTTGGAGTTTTTGAGCGGTAAAGATCTATGGTCTTCTACGACGTACTTTTTGACCTCTACGATTACATTGAAATTGTCCAGCGAATGAATATCCTGCAACTTCGCTGGCTTGGTTATGCTCTGCGAGAAAGATTTTCAATGCGGCTGTTAAAGAACGGCGACGAAGGGGCAGATCTTGGCTCCCTTGCAAGAACCAGCTAGAGAGCA
Organism: Chymomyza caudatula; assembly: GCA_035041775.1. Classification (NCBI taxonomy): domain Eukaryota; kingdom Metazoa; phylum Arthropoda; class Insecta; order Diptera; family Drosophilidae; genus Chymomyza; species Chymomyza caudatula. The sequence continues at coordinate 2,898,462 of JAWNKW010000149.1, forward strand.
CAATGGCTACCTTTGGTATCATGGATAGAAGAAGGCAGAGTTAAACTTGAAAAGCCTGGAGGAGTGCTCTACATCAGATCGACTAGGAAATCTAAGATCCGCTGTGTGTTTCTGATTTCTTACTGTTGAAGAAAGAAAGAATACTTTGGATATGGAAGTGAAGTGTATTGTCTGGTAAGCATAGTCTTTCGAGTTCTTCGGTGTCTCGGTGAGACGGAATTCATATCCGAATAATAGCTAAATTTAAAGCTTCAAGCTTATAGTGTGTATTTGTTTTAAGAGATTATTTCAGCAAAAGGAAATACTTTTGTTAATTGAGTTCACATATTCACATATCCACAAATGGTGGAATTTCACTGCAGCTTATAGCAGAAGGAATCTAAAATTGGCACCTCTCTTGATGATGTTTTAGTAGTGTTGGAAAAAGGGAATATAAATGTTCTCATTTGTACAGATTATTTCCGAGGTGTGATTCGAAGGATGTAACCAAGTTGACGCACAAAGCTGGTCTGATCACCAAACTCTCCCCTGGGTTTTACCCACCGTATACCCCTCCGTAGACGTCATTTTCGGTTGTCCATTTCAAACGATTTTAAGGGTTGATAAATAAATGTGGTACCTTCAGTGAATAGAGTATATAAATGGAACAAATTGTTCAAAATGAGAACGCGGCGAAGACGCAGGTTATCCCGGACGACCAAGCACTTTAACGTTCAATTAAATCAAAGAATTGGTACTTGAAAATTGTCGATTGTTAGTAAGAAACCTTTCTGATGTTGTTGGCATATCAGATAAGTCTATTTCGAAAGACCATTTGTGCCTGGGAGTAATCACATCTCGCTCAATTGTTTTTGGAAAAACAGCATCACACTCCAATCGTCATTCTCCCAAAACTATCGTTCCACAACCAAAAAGGTCACCTGATTATGCTCTGTTTAACTTTTGACTATTCGCTTAACTCAAGAGACCGCTCCATAAACATACTTTTGGCATACACGCCGAACGAAATTGAAGGCCATCCCGGAAAAGCTTGTTCCGAGGATTGGCATAAGTGCATTGTAATAGGCGAATTACATTGAAGGGGATGCCATTTTGTTGGAAGAATAAATATAAATCTTTTTAACTCATAATTTAAATCTTTCATTGTGCGTATGAAAATATATGTTTATATCGAAAGATAAATAGAAAGCTATTACCAAAAGGCGTATGATACTTTTCCACCCAAATAAGTTTTTATGCTGTGTATCTCTGCGATTTCAACCGAAATCGTATGTTACCAATGCGAAACTAAGGATGCAATGCAGCTTTGATTGGGAACTCTATATCGCAATTCTGTCACTGTTGTGCTAACAAGGTTATTCGTCACTTATAAGTTGGGTTAGGTTAAGACGGCTGCCAGGCCTTTTGCCTGACACACTAAGGCCATATTAGTGCCCATTGTGATACCGTAGTGTCTACAAAACGCATTCCTGCCTGTTCCTAAGCAGAAAGAATCAAAAGGGGAATCATCCGAAAGCATAGATAAAGTCTGCAATCCGTTTATATAATATGAGTTACTATTCAGAAAAAAGATGAAGAAATACATGAGCCTACGTCTGCAAAGAGCTGGACACGAGCATGTGGAACCATAATATCCAGCCATCTGCTCTGCCTTATCATTCAGTTTTTCTGAAAATATGTGCTTCGCTTTGTAATTTCTAACACTTTCGGCATGAATAGCTATAAAAGTCAAATTGTCAACATGCTCGTCAATTTTTGTAATAGAGCTATAAGATTTGGTTTGGTTTGCGGCACAAAATTGGCAAGACTAGCGCAAAAAAGTTGAAGATATGTAGGAAGTAAGTATTATGTAGTTTTAAATATTGAATGTTGTTTTTAAGATTTATATAAAAAACGGAATGTTTTAGTTATAGGTGTTGCATAAAATGTTAAGCTGTCCAGCACTGAAATTCCAAACATCGATAAGCAAAAGAATCGATAAGTTAGAAAGCAAGGAGCAAAAGCGAGATGAAGAGGGAGACTGATCTGGATAGCTGCAGAGTTAAGAAGTGTAAATAGTTTTTTTTTTGTTAAATACATCTTTTATTTAAATGTACTAACCCCGCATTTAACCTACTGATATTCAAAATGGGAATTGGCTTAGTCTGTGCTTTTCGTTTGAACAGCTTACTTACTCGTAAGTATATCTTGTGGTCTATTCGTTTACCCTTCTCATCTTTTATTGGGCGAGGTTTTTACGTGGTGGGTCCCAAACCCTACGCACAACCCAATTAGAGCCTAGGGAGGGCTTCGCTGCGCACATTAGCTCACTACTCTAACACCGGGTGGCGATTAGAGCAGCTATCCAGGGTGCACCACGAGGAGGTTGTGCGTCAACTTGGTTAAGGTAGAGACAGGTATCACCCTGGCCATTCCCCGGTGAATGGCGATCAGAAGGTTTCACCCTGTTCCACCAGAACCCAGGCCCACCCAAGACTATACTTCACAGGATCATTCGTTTACACTACATTTGAAATAAAATACAGATATTTAACTTTCATTCACAAACTTGCGCTTAAACGCAAGTGTTTTGCTATGCAGTTTAAGGCCAGGCTAGCCAAACTTTAAGCTTCATCTGGTTTTAAGTGGTTATATGAACAAGTTTTTTATATGAATGCATAAGAGAAAGTTAGTCAAAAAAAAAAATTGTTATTAGCTCAATTCAGATCGCTATGATTTAGACAAACATGCAAATATTGTTCGCTTAGTCCACAATTCTAAACGTGTTTTGGCTAAATTAGCCTGTCACAAAAGCCCAAGTCACATTATTGATCGGCTTATCGTTAATATGAATCGCAATTGAAGTGTCGCACATGACCCAAAATGCCACGAATTCAATATTAACCCAATGAACTGCGCGCTCCTCACGCACACATCGCACATATTGCCACACTTCCCAAACACACTTAAGTTTGGTGGCCATTTCAAATGATTGGCAAATGGCCAAGTTAATGCGCAGCTCACACCAACAATTTTTGGCTAATACAAAACGCATTATTTGAAATTTCGGCTAAGCGAGCCTCCTGACCCATTCCCGCTTAGCCCGTCTCCCTCAGTCCCTCTCTCGCTCTGGCAATGTCATTCGCATTTATTTGCATAGTTTCATTTGACTTTTATTTGCTGGCACAGCGCATGAAAATGTCCTGTCCAGCCGCAAGGATTGTCGATGTTGTTGTTGTTTGGGTTGCCGTGGATTCGTTTGCATTGCCATAATATTTAATAGGCAGTCAAAAGTCGTCAACAGCCAACACCTTGGCCGTGTTGAAGCCAACACCAGCTCGAATCCTGCCCCTAGCCAGCTGACCCCTGCCACCAGCCGCCTACCACTCCCCTCCCACACCCCTTGCTGCTGGCCGCCATTGCCTGACAGTTATTATGTCGCATCATTTGAACAAAATGGCCGCACATGCAAAGCAAACAAATTTCCAGCACTGTGAGCAATTTTTGTTGTTGAATTTTTATTATGTTTTTCCCCCGTGTATTTTTGTTGTTGTTGTTTTTGTTTGTTGTGTTGCCAAAAACACGAGCACACCTCAATTTTACCGTGTACCCTCACACTCCCAGTGTCTCGCTTTCTCTATCTCTCGTGTTACCACTATTTAACGCGTGACATTTTTGGCCCAAAAAATACAAAGCCAACGCAAGCAAAAACCAAATGAAGCTTAGTCCGCACACACACACACACACACACACACACACACACACACACACACACACACACACACACACACACACACACACACACACACACACACACCAAAGCGGCAAAACAAACACAGAGCATAAATGTATGCATAAGTAAGAAAGAGAAAAAGTATTTAAATTTAAAATTTTGGTCACGTGTCAAACGCCATTTATGCGCTTTTTTGATCGTGCGCGACTGTACCCACACACACAAACGCAGATATAGAAAACCAATACACATGACACACACACACACACACACACACACTGAGAATAGCGCTAAACACGTAGAAATACTCAGCAGACCAGCGCTTGTCTGTCTGTTCTCTGTTTCTATTTAACTCTCTCGGGCTTGGGACCAGAACTCTTGCCTTCGGTTTTCCCAGGCTTTTCATTTTCTCAGCAGGCATGCCGCTTTTCTCAAGACTTTTGCAACACAGCACAAACATTCATAATGAGCGTAATAATAAAGTCGCCCAAGTTTATTAGCAGAAACGCAAATAGAAAGTGGTTCAAGGTTATTGCAACTTAGGCCTAATATTTTTTCACAGTAATATTCTAGTTTGGCCCACTGTACTAATTAAACTATGCAACAAATTTGGCCTCTGGCTAAAACATGCCTATTCCGCAAAATTTTGATTCGCTGATTTCGAACGCGCTAATCATTTTGGTTTTCCCAGCACGGTTTTCGAATTTACGCTTCTAAAAATTTCAAATTCAAACAGATATGTGAGATAAGCTGACTTTGCAACTTTCGAAATCTCGAATTTTTGAAATAGCGATAATTCGAAAACCTTTCTAAATAACTATAAATAGTTTCCGGATTCGAAATCAGCGAACCAAAATTAACTGGAACAGGCATTTTTAGGCAAAGGCTTTTTTTTTGTTGCATAGTGTTATTACACGGTCCATTGCGCTTTCCCGTGTTTTTGTTACGTAAACTTTTTATGAGAAGAGAGAGAGATTCGTTCTTTCCTTGCACTTGAAGAGATTGCATACTTTCTGTCGGACGGGCAGCGTGAACTTTGAACCCTTTGTAAGCTGCTTGGATGTTTGGCGAGAATTTCGCTATTTGGTGTTGTCTAAAAGTAGAACCTTGAGCAGGATGAAACAGTTAAATAAGAAGAAGATCAGGTCGCAAAAACGACCGCCTTCTAATAATACCTTCTGTTCTAATATACCTAATGTTACTTGTATGATAACTCTAGCACCGTGTCATGGGGCGCTTGTCATGAGCGTGATGAATGCTAGCTTCTCTCTGTTGTTGAAGGTCGGGATTGCTGAAAAGCTTGGTACTTGCGAGTACCACCTACTTTCAGTTTCCCTCTCATCACCCTTAAGTATGACCACATGAGTGCCAGAAGGCATGAAAGCGGCAGCTAGATGTTTCATCTATGATTCGAAATTGTTTTGGCGCTGGCGTTCAGCGCTGCGAGAGGATTTCATTATGTCTGCCGCCATATTGTAAGTAGGATATCCAATTGCTAAGCTTAGCGCTTCCGTGCGGCAAGTTCGATACTTTCTCTAGGTGTATGTGAAATTAATATGCAAATACAATTGGGCGCCGTGGAAGTAAGCGGCTTACTCCATTTTTTTTTTTGTGCCACTTAATCGATTGCCCTTTTGTTTTAGCCATAATGCAAGTTAACAGCAAAAATAAACAAAATTGCTTTTGTGGCAAAACAACAAAAACAGCCATCAAATGCATTTAGCTGAAAACTTAATTTTTCTGTGTGTTTTAATACGAATTGTTTTTTGCATATATTTATTTATTTATGCATATTTATTTTGCAGCATTTTTCATGTGCAGCTATGTGTGTGTTTTAATTAGTTTTTTGGTTAGATTAAAAAAAAAACGAGCAACGTGGCGTATGTGCAATATCATGCAGGGTAAAACCAGAGTTAACAGCCGCAAAATGTACAACATTTTTTGATAAAAATTGTTTTGGTTTTGGCGGTATTTATGAGCGCTTACTTTTGCTTAGTTGCCCATTTATCAATCTGCTGCTCATTGAAATTAAAACAATATTTTCAATTCAGGTACAGACATGCCATGCCGTACACTTCAATGCTCAGTCAGTTGGCCAATTGGCCAGCTTGTTGGAAAAACATATTTTCCATTTGGCATTTTGGTGGAAAAAATGTAATTTTCTTTGCTTTTACACAAAATCATTGGAAAACCAGGGCGAAACAAAAGCATTGAACAAAGCTGCTTCTTGTATTGTATTCTAAACAAAGAGTCGAAGCCAAGCAAAAGGCCAAGAAAGAGCAAAAAGCAGCAAAAGATTGAGACACAAAAGACAAAATGCCTGCAGACAGGGGCATTCATTAGGTTGGCTTCATTGCCATTGAATAAGCGGACAACTCTGACAAAGACAATATCAATATGCAACTAAAGCCGCGACTAACGGAACAATAACAGTACCATGTCTCTAAGAAGCCCGGCCGTAAGTGATTGAACTGCCGGAATGTGGCTGCAATACGCTGAGTCTCACATAATTCGCCAACTGCAATGGGATTAAGCAAGAGCTGTTGCCGTATTTCAGTTAAACAAATCGATTGATCATGCATCTATTTACGCAATTATAAAGATATTTTGGTGTAAATATTCCCGAGAAATGTTAGCTTCATCGGTGTAAAACGAACTGAACGTAAATGTTCCTACAAAAAGAAGAGCTAAAACAGTTCAGTTTGTTCTTGTGGGTGGATGTAAAAGAGAAGGAAAAAGCACAGTTTATCTATGTTTGTCGTGGTTTTTAAACCCTGTACACAAAGTGTAAAAGGCTATTATAGATTTGTGCAATGTATGTAACAGGCAGAAGGAGGCGTGGCAGATTATATAAAGGAGATATGTTCCATTGGCAAAAATGGTCAGGACCTGACTGTCCGTGTTGCAGAACCGTTCTCGGAGGCTATAAGAGCTACAGCAAAATGTTTTTCACCAAAAGATGCGCATTATACCTATTCAGTGCAAGTTTGTCGAATTATGTCCATATATCACCCCCTTCCCACGTGACAAACGCGGTTTGAACCCACACCATAAAAGCTAGCCAATTGAAACTTAGCACAGCTATGCACACTATTAATGTGCATGTGTAGTGTAAAAATGATTCATATCAGGTAAGAACTTTAGAGGATATAGCTAATAATGTGCCAATTTTAGGCCCCCTCTCCTATGTACTGTTACCGAATTTCACTTTTTACAGAAATGTTAAAGTTAACATTTATGTTAACCAAAAGTGGTACGTCAGGCTTATAAACCAGACAATTTTGACCATTTTCAGCGCGATCCCCCTACCACCGTAGTACATTTACCGTTATGACACCCATACCCTTCAAAGCATCGATACAAAAACAGTCGGTTAGGAGTCATCGGACCATGTATATTCTCTTTGCCTGCGACGCTGGAGAAGTGTACACCCAAGTACATGTAACTGAAAAGTTTCCGAATTGGTATCATGCCAAACATTAATTTAAACCCATAACCTCAGTATTCTTGGGACAATGTTAATAAAATTCGAAACTTAGATTAAAAACCGCTTTTATAAATATCTGTGGCTATCTTCATATTAATATGTTTCGGGTTCCGACGGTAATTCAAAAAGGGTTGCTCCGATGAGTCTCCACTCCAAATATTATAACTCTTGCTGGGATCAAGGCACCCCCTTTCCCAATACAAAATTACAATACAAATACAATTGAAATGCATCCATATTTACATGCAGTGGAACTATGGCGCAGTTTATACGCGAACCATAACCACCAAAAACTGACTTGATTACCTTCTAGTACAAAGAATACAAAAATAAAGGCCATTTATCAGTAAATACGAAAAAAAATACAGCAAGCGATAAATAAAGAAAATAATTAATGATATAAATACAAAATATTTTAAATGGTACTAAAGAAGACCGCAGTTTAAACCAGTTGTGAATTATAAGAAGGATAGCAACAAAATTCTATACTACACTCACACCAAAGCAAGTAAAAACCAAACGAACACATGATCCCAGTTTTTTGCATCATGACACGAACACATACTGCGAGTAGTTCACATATTGATAAACACACACACAAGCTTACATTAAAGAACAATTAGTTGACATAAACGTTTTATGACAAAAATAAAAATAATACAATTAATTAATACATTTCAAATAATTATATAAATAATATCGGCGAATTAAAAATTGTGTAATTATTAATTTGGGATAGGTCCTCGTCGGTGCAAGAAAAGACACACTGTCGAAAAGTAGCAAATGTCACACACATACATATACACCTTTTTATGTGCGGCGGCCGCAAGTGCGGGCATAATGCAAAGATAAGCAAACACACATACTCTTGCATAAAAAAAGTTTTAGTTAGAAAAACTTTTTTGTTTTTATAGCTAACGCAGCCAAATTTATGTCAGCTCAGTTTTTCCCCGATCTACACATTTGTACCAAATTTGATCAAAATCGGTCCACTATATCATATAACTGCGCTATAAAAAAACGAAAAAAGTGAACCAACTCTGTACAAAAAATGAATCAGTGTCGTCGTTTGTTTGCGCGCTCAGAGAGACACGGTTAACGGGATCGGCCTTCTTTGCGTCAGTATAGCATTTGACTGAATGCCGTTCTATAATTCACAACTGGTTAAAACTGCGGTTTCCTCTAGTGACATTTAAAATACACTGCATTTAGTTAACACTTGTTGTATTTCTTTTTTTAATGCTGATTGTTTACACTTTTTGATATTCGCCCAAAGTGTACAATGGTACTTATGTGCTTGTTGCGTTGCAATGCCCAGAAGGAGGCGAGGCAGACCAGTAGTTCCAAGGTCAAAAGTTCTTAGCATTGGTTCGGGAAGCGATTGGACCATGTCCGTTTCGACACAAAATTGTACCAAAACATGTGTGTACATCAACGTTATAAAAACGAACGACAACAACAAAAGTTAAAGTCCAAAATGTGCTGATCACCCTTCGCCTATAAGCTACACCATAGTTCCACTATACAGTGGCGTGCAAATGTCAGTACATGTTTGTGAGCCTCTGCAAATTTCAACCGAGCTTTGACATTCTTTTCTAATTAGGCCGGTTTCTTCTTTTTTATATCTGAGATGTACCCAATGCGCTTAAGTGCTCGACATGCTGTCCACTGGCTAACGGGCTTGTCTATGGCTGCGGTAGCACCCTTAGGTCTCAAATTTTTCTCCTACTTCATTTTGAGCATCATAAGTCGAGCATCTGCATCAGATAAAATTCGGCTTCGACCCTTCGTCTGATTTTTGGACACAATATTTCGCCTTTTTTTTTACTTGTGTGTCTTTCGATTGGCTAATATTTAGCTCTCTAGCGATTACACATGTCGAGAATGCATTTTCGGTAAGGCTTACTATTGAATCTTCCATGTTTTTCGACAATTTTTTCATAATTAATACAATTAATTTGGAAAAAGTATTAGGGCAAAATAACACTTGGATATTATATGTAATACGATCGCTATTAGTCCAAAACATTCATATTTGCACCATACAGTAAAAGCTCTGTGAAAACTAACGGCAAATTCTTCTATTAAGGTATAATCTTTTGAAGTTAATAAGCATTTGCTTAAAAGTTTCACAAAGAGCAAAAGTGAGTACATGGGACTTATTTTTGTTTTTAATTTTTGTAATTCAAGAATTTCACAATTATGTTTTATTTTATATATGGATCTATTAAGATATATTTTAAGAATAACCAAAAAAATTTGGCTTAATTCGCTCTACTAATAAGGTTTCAGGACAGCTCAAAGCTCAGTGGTTGCAAACATGTACTCATATTTGCACGCCACTGTATGTTACAAAATTCAAAGACATTGGCCCAAGAATACTGGAGTTATGGGCATAAAAGTAATTTTTGCCCCCACTGAACCATAGCTCTTCTCCGCCAAAGCACTGATGCACTGATATGGACCTGATGCAAGCGATATACAACCAGTGTGCTGCACTCACTTAAAATCAAGATATATTCAGTCGTATTCGTATTTATGGTAAGACTGTGAATGTTTCAATTTCGATTCAACTTGAATATGTCACAAACTTTCTGGAAATTAGGATCCACCTTTAAGGCATTGGCAAGCTACTTACACTGTTATTCGACAGATTTCATCATTCTCTATAGTATGGCTCCCGTCTTTGTCTAATCCATATTCGTTAGGTTTCCTCTAGGTCATGCCGCTCAGCTGCGTCAAAATTGGCATCATCAAAAGCTGCCCTCAGTGCCTAAAAGACTTACGGCATATACTTGTTCGTCTCGGCGAGACATGGTGCTGCGAACCCATTGCTAGGACCTAGACACACCATCAAGCAACTTCTTAGAAAAGAGATGGACTGTCAATTTATTACGCAGTTCTTTTTAAAATTTCATAATGTTACTCATTTTGAATTTTTTGTACTTAATTTAAGTACATTATGTTCTTGGTTTTTATTTGAGTACGAAATGTACTAATTGAAGTATTTTCTGAAAATGTGAACTCAAAAATGCTTGTTCGCATATTGAGTACGCGGCAACTCATTTTGAGAATGTCGTTTTTCTCTCTGTGTAGGGATGGGTTTAATTAAAGGTAATTATATATCGGTTCAATGTTTCTCAGACGATTTTTGTCTACCTTGATTCGATTGCGAGTTACGGGACAATGAACTAAATGCATTTTTTTTTCGAAAATTATTCTAATGTAATTTTAAAAAGATTACAAAAAGTTTGTCATATGTTCCTTTGGGATTCGATAAATTGAAACATTTTAACATCGGTTTGAGAAAAATCAAAAATCAGCGAAATTACGAAGTTTTTTAGCGAATATCGACAATCTTTCAGGTCGCTGATTTCCACCCCGTTTTGAATTATCTCAAACGGTTTTCGAAATATCGCTATTATGAATTTGACATATAATTCAACTTGAACGGTAGTAACACCGAATACTACCGAGTTATACTGAATAACATGAGATTTGCTTTGTTCTTAATTTTTATTCAAATAGCCATATTCAGATTTCAAATTCGGATTCCAAATCAGCGACCTCTAATTACCGGAAAATGTATATTTCAGCCATAGGTCTTTCATTGAGGTCAAATTTGTTGCATAGTTTTGCTTATACACTCTTATCTTGACCCCTTGAAACCTTATACGATAATCGTCCGCTCAACGCAGGCGGAAAGGCAGATAAAGCGTTTGAAAATGTTTGAGTCCTTATGTGCTGATAAGTGATTATCAGGGTTTAAAAGCCTTTTCACATGCCTCATTGCTATTCCCTGGATTGTCTCGTGTACCGTAGCAATTCCCAGATCCTTGTGAATAAAAACATTGAGTACGTTATATAGTGCACCGGTTAATATCCGAAGTAGCTATGTTTGGAAACTCTGCAGCACCTCCAGACAACTGTTAAAATTATCTTATATAGAAGCAGTTCCTTTGACAAGTTCAACTTGGAGCGACCGCCCAGAAGTCAGTAGAGCTAGCTCAAATTTGTGCCTAAATGAGCTCTTTTAGCATTGATATGCGCGCACCAGGTGAATCGTCTATTTAAGGTGGCGGTTGCGCAGGCTGGAATGGCCTCTTCGTGGAGAGTAACATGTGGACAGTCACCTCTTTGCCAAATATAAAAACATGCAAAGTTTTTAGAACATTTTCGTATTAAATTAAAAAAAAACTACATAGTTGAGAGAATTTAGCCTAATGTATAGGGATATTTGTATACCCTATTCCTAAAACTCTGAAGAAAGTAAGGAATAAGGGCTTTCAACGGCAATTTCAGATTTAATCAATAGGTCATTCAGTTGTCTAAAGTTTTATACCCTGTACCTATAGTGCAAAAGGGTATTGTAGATTTGAGCATGATGTATGTAACAGGCAGAAAGAGACGTGGCAAACCATAAGTTTAAATAGCAAAAAGGCTTTGATTTGACTCGGGTAGCGATTTGACCATGTCCGTCTTTCCGACTGTCTGTCTGTCTGTCTGTATAATTCGCTAGACCTGCGAGACCATAAGCGCTAGCGATACAAAATATGACCAAACAAACAAAAGGTATATATTGTACCCAAGGCACTTTTATTGGGTTTAAATTTGTTGTATAGTGTTATTGTTCTGACAACGGATGAGATTTGCCGATGACATAGACAAAAATAAACGACTAGCTAAGAAAAATCTATAAAAGAACATTAAAAAAGTTGCGCAATATCTTTTGGTGATTTTACTTCACTTACCCTGAACCGGAATCGTCCCAAGTCCAGTTTGGCTGGTAAAATTCTGCCAACTCTGATAGTGTCCGAATTCTAAATGTTCATAGACGTAAAGGGACTTGCTTCTATCGATGCTGCTCACTTTTACAAAAGTACGTTTCGCCACGCCTCCTTCAAGTTGTTACTGTTAAATCTATAATAAGGTATTCGCCATATGAGCGTCTGGTACCGGCTCGAAAAAAGCAACAACATTTCTACTCAACAGTTCGGCTTTCGGCATTGACAATGTGTGTTTATATTATGAGTTCGTTGTAATAAATTTCACTCCTTTAGCAGCTTATTGGTGTGAGTGAGTAGCATGATCCAACAATTAAGTAGTATAGGTAGATAGGACATGGTCGGTACAAGAAAAGACACACTGTCGAAAAGTAGCAAAAGTCACACATACATTGCACCTTTTAAACATAAGAGTTCACACATCATTCGAGTGAAAGTGGCTTCTCTCCATAATACACTGTGCAAAAATAAATGCAAAACTATTGTATGTGTTTGTTGCATGAAGATGGTCTTTGCATAAGGTGGGCTATGTTTCCCCGTGTGGTGAGCGGGTTAGAGAATACCAACTCAGCAGGTCAAAGCTTGTCGTATGAGAGAGACTTATAATGACAATGGTTCCTTTCGAGACCAGTAGAGCCACCCCAGGCCTTTAAAGGGTTGTGCGTAGGGTTCGGGACCCACCATGGAAAACTCCAATTCCAATGAAAGAAATACATCAGGACGTAACCCGGTAACGGGTTGTTATGGCCAGTTAAGAAGAAGAAGATGTCATATTATAATTTTTTATTTTTACATTTGCCTGTTATATTCAATAATTGTTTCTAACTTTATATCTGTTACAAATAAAAACTATAATAACTAACTATATTGCGTGTATTAAGTGAAATGAAAATAGTTGATCGTAAGTCAAAGCATTTTCTCTAACTGTACTTCGACGCATGAAAAAAGAAAACATTATTATAAGCAGTTGTGAATTATAAGCTGCCAAAGCAGTCACATTTTATACAACAACTCACTCGTAACATAAATACACATCGTCAATGCCGAAAGCCGAACTGTGGATTAGAAATGTGGTTACCTTTTTCGACTCTCATATGGCGAATACCCTATTATTGGGTTTTAACAAGTTGAAGGAGGGATGGCGGAACGTACTTTTGTAAAAGTGAGCAGCATTGATATAAGCAAGTCCCTTTACGTCTATGAACCTTTATATCACGGACACCATAAGAGTTGGCAGAATTTTACCAGATAGATTTTTCTTAGTTTGTAGTTTATATCTATCTATGTCATCAATAACACTATACAACAAATTTAAACCCAATAAAAGTGCCTTGGGTATAATATAAACCTTTTGCTTGAAAGAATCGTTTCGCGAAAAATGCCAAAGAAAAAAAAGTCCCATGTCAGCGTCTTAAAATGATAATGCCTTCCGTAGTCATCATGAGCAGATGGAGTCTTTATCCTTCTATTGATCGAAGATAGCGGTGATTTCCTTAGTATAAGGACCAGCTCCTGTAGAAGATTCAAATCATGGGCGCACATTTACTACAAACTTATGCTGATGATGTGGTATCGGGTAGATCGCTCTATACAATTTGCACCAAAATGCAGGCATACACAAAGTCTCATCATAAATCCGAGTAAGACTTCTCTTATTCTGTTTACTGGGAAGCGTGGGATAGATGGACTGATCCTTCATATGCTAAAAGGTGTGACTTTGACACTGGCCAGCGATGTGAAGTATCTCGGGGTTGACCCTTGATACTAAGCTGACCTGGAAATTGCGCATTGAACGGAAGACAAAACACTTCTGGCAGTGCAGATGCACAGACAAAAAAACGACATTCTCAAAATGAGTTGCCGCGTACACAATAAATATCAACTGCTACTACTAGAAATCGAATCAAGGACCTCCTGTATGTTGGGCAAGCTGCTTAACCTCTAATCCACGCAAGAGTACAAAAAATTCTCAAAAACTTAAAAAAAAAACGTAATTTGAGAAATTGCAAACTCTTAAATTTGTACTCAAAATTAGAATTTTTACCTAAAATGAGATTTTATGTACTTGCACGGCTTTCGTGCACGGATGTGCTCACTTTGAGTACAATGTACTCGACTATTTATCTCTGTGTGGCTGCGCTGTAAGACCAAACATAACATGAGAATTTTACGTCATTACAAATTCGGTCTTTACTGGGTTCCTAAACACCGACGTATCCAGGGCAAAATGAAGTGGTGGATGAGCTGGCAAACAAAGGGAAAGGTCTCAAGAGCAAAAGAATAGCTCAGTAGTGGAAAGATCTTCAAGCTCTAGCACGGATGCGCATTTTGGGAAGTATGCTCTATAAATTTGGTCTGGGCTTCAAACCACATTTAAAGCACGGGAAACGAGATGTTGTCGAATATTTTAAAGTAGACACCAAGCATTTTTTAAAATCCGCCTCCACTTTCTGTGTTGTATTTACGGTTGATTATATCATAAAATACCCAACGTCAATTTAATGGAAATTTTTATGCTCCACAAAATTGTTATGACTTCACAAATTATTTGAAGTCCAGGAAACGAGATAATAGGAAAAAGATATTTTCATGACCTTTGACCTTGAAAATCTTAGGACACACTTAGGTGATTTTTGACACAACTTATAGAATGCCTCCTCGAAGCTGTGTGCAAAAATTCAGCTTACCAACTTTCATTCCGAGGTTGAACCCTGGTTTCGTTTTATTTGACTTTGACTATAATTATAAATAGTTATCGATCAGACAGAATGGTGTCGAGTTATATGGGTTTCGCGTTTTCGCCACTCTGCCCGCTCCTATGGACACTGCAACAGAATCCCGTGGCTAAAGATGTTTCACTTTAAAGTGAGTAAAAATTCATTCCAACAGGAAACTACTTCAAAAGTCTTCAAAATCGTGGCATTGATCAAGAAGCGCTTGCACTTAACCTAACCAAATAAATGCCACTCGAAGGAACCAATATTTGATATAACTCAAGTTACACTCGGCTTGCCACAAAAAGGTGTGCAAACGAGTACATCAAAAGCATTGCATAAATGCGATAAAGTAATTATAGAGTGTTAGTGCCACGAGTTGCACAAGCCAAATGGCGGAAAGATGCGCATAGCGTTGCCAGTACTTGTTTTAATTACAGTTAAAGTAACTTACCGGCTTTCGCCAGTCACTGCAGTTGGCAACGCGTCTCGTGCTCAGTCACTTAGTCACTCATTTAATCAGTCATTCAGTGAGTTAGTGAGTGCAATAGTGAGTGAGTCAATTGAATTTGTTGTTGCGCTGCAGCTTTCGTTTGTTTAGGTTTCACTTGAGTGCAGTTTAAATGAAAATGTTGCAAGTGGCAAAGTGTGGCAACACGCTGACGTAGTGAAAGATGCAGACGCAATGGAAACCCACACAAGTCACGTCAAGGCTGGGAAACTATGTAATATAGTGAGAGCGCCATGTGTAGGGGTTTCGTTTGGTTAGGCGCTTAACTGTTGTTCTAACATGTGTAAATGTCTGTGCGGCTGTCGCTCTGTCTGTCTGTCTGACTGACTGACTGACTGACTGACTGACTGGCGGTTTGTCTGTCATGTGCTGACATTTACTTAATGTGCCAGCGCTGACGGCCAACTTGACGTCGTGGTGGTGACTGGCACCAGCCAAATTAAAGCCAGTTAGTATGTCAAGCTTTTATTTATTTGCATATTACGCATACGCAGCGTGTGACAAGCGACAACCGGCACAGACATAACTCAGACTTAGGCAAATGAGGCGCAGTTTAGGCCAAAGAAAATCCACTGTTGACCAAGCGCAAAGGCACTTAAGCGAACTTGAATTAGTTGTTATGTTTTTGTTGTTGTTGTTGCACAACGACCTTGACCTAGGCGCCTAATAATCGGCACTGACATTAACTTCAGCTTTTGACGCTCACTTTGGCTTTGGCTTTGGCTTTGGCCTTTGGCTGTTGAATTTCGTTGTTCACCTTGTGCAAGGTGCATGGTAACGTAAGCGTATGCCTTTGAAAGGGTCTATATAGGGTGGGTCGCTAGACCGGGGGTAGTGGCATGCCACTTCAAGGTAACTAGTGCAAGTTGCAACAAGAAACTGAGCGCACGCTAAGCTTATTATAGCTCCCCATTGGCGTACACTTAATGAGCGGCATAAATCAGCATGAGCGGGTTTAGCACGCACACACACACACACACACACACACACACACACACACACACACACACACACACGAACACGAAGCACCTGCATAACTGTAAAATGTTAACAAAATACTATTTGATCGCGTGCCATGACGCAAACATATTTTTCGTGCAACGAATGTAGCAAGTCAGGTAATCTCCATATTAGATTGCTTTAAATATTTCAACGCGAGTGCAATGCGGCGTATACGTAACGCACATGGACGATGTTTTTGCTACTGCACTGAGCGCCAAGAAGATGTGCAAATTTTCTTTTAATTCAAGTTAAATAGCCAAATTTTCGAATATACTCGGTTCTAGTGCGCATTTTAAGAAAAATATCATCGGACTTATCCATTTGGAAATAATAAGTATAAATTTGTACACTAAATGTAGAATTTTTTACAAGGTAACGTCTTAATTACAATGACTTGTTATAATGTGTTTCATTCGATTCTAACTGTGTTTCAATTTCAAATGAGTTTGATCTACATCTTCGAGCATCCGTCAAGAAATCTTCATTTTAAATGTTACATAATTTTGGGATTTTGTTGTGTAATAATCATTCTTACTTTCTCAAAACACTTATTTCGTCATGAATCTTATGATTCAACTATAACCATTGCCACTTCTTCCATAAGTGGCCGCACAGATATTACGTCATTAACTCTTTCATTTCATCGTTTTCGTGCCAACTCTCTATGATAGTGTAATCATAAAAGTTTACCAATTGAATGTGAATGCATCATATTTATCTTTAATTATATTCTATATATACTATCATTTGGGGAACAAGAATCCATATCAATAGCATACTTCTGATACATACATATATCAAGATGCAAATAAAGTTACAATTCTTCTTCGAATGGTGTTTCCAATCAATCCTTAATATGAGAAAACAGGCATATCATCTTTGTCTTTATCTTTTTGTTAAAAATATGAAAAAATTTGTGATTAAATGAGTACACCATTGTTCTTTACCCAAAAAAGAAGTAATTCATGGTTCGATCTCGAGCATCTGTATTTGTTTATATTTTTCCAGCAAAAGAAGTCATTCAAAAACATGAAAGAAATGATTTTAACAGTTCCGGCGCAGTATTCTAGATATATTTTTCCACGTCTCGTTTTAAATTTACTCTTCGGTCCAGTTCTTAATTTAAGTTGAACTGAAAGTCAATGTCTGGTTCAAATCGAAATTGAAATCCTCACAAATAATGATAGTATTAAGGTTCTACATATTTGAATATATAGACGTGATAATCATTGTTTTGATTACCTATTTAAATGATTATTATTATGACGTCCTTCAAAATACGTATTACAAATTGAACAAAGTTTATATGATTTGACCATGTTTACAAAACATGGTTATATGGTTACGACATCGAAAACACAACCGACATTTTAACATTCCAAATTCGGTAAGGATTTGCTGACCGTGTTCTTCGACTACGCTAGCTAAGTGCATTATGAGTTCTTGCCACAAGGTCGTGGTTAATAAGGAATATATCCTTGCAGTACCAATAAGGTAATCATGCCTCAGCCTGCTTATTCAACGAACTTGGCCCCATGCAACTTATTTCTGTTCCCAAAACGGAAAACACCCAAAAAATATACGAGGTTTGAAGGCATCAAGCCTGCAAGGCTGGTAGAGCTCAAGGCCAGAACAAAAAGCGCATATCTGAAGCGCTTCCAGGATCGGAAAATGCGTTGGCACATGTTTATGATATTTCAGAGGGAATACCTTGCAGAGGAAACTTAAACTAATTTCCTAAGCCAACGGTCTAGAAGTGGAAGCGATGTAGTGGACGCACTAATTGCGGTTCCAGAAGAAGGGTATATCGCTATCGATGGTCTGTTTGTGTACCATTCTTGGGCTAGGAAAAACAAATTAAAAGTAAGTTGCATAACGATTAGCAACCAGGGCATGGGTTCTGGTAGGACAGGGTGAAGCTCCCTGATCCCTGTCTATACCTTTACCAAGTTGACGCACAACCGCTATATGCTACCTCCTGCTTTGCTACTCTAATTACCACTGTGGGTTAGCGGTGAGACCCAGACCTTTGACCGCCCCATACCATTTCGTTTACCTTTGGTTTCAATAGAAAAGCAAAGACCCTAACTTAGTAGCAGCAAAATCAAAACTTTTTTAAGACGCCAATGGCATTAGTAAGTCATTTCTTATCTAAGATCAACATGTTTTAAATAAACTCTTTTTATATGGTTAAATTGAGGAAAATTCTTAACGTGCAGAATGTTTAATTTTTTCTTGCAACAACAGAATCCATATTATTTTTCTTTCAGTGTGCTTGAGCTTGAAAAATGAAAACTATTTGCATAGTTTAACAACATTTGTAAGGTTGTTGTTTTGCTTGAAATGGAAACATGTTTTGGCTAAGGGTTAGACGGAATACCTAATATGTTTACCGGTAAAAAGTCAAATGCCAGACAGATGGAAAAGCTGGAAAAGCTTCGGGTGGAGCTGGTCAGCTCTCTTAACTTGGCTGACAACACACTCTGTGCAGCACAATAGATTGCCAATAGGCACATAGTGCTTACATACAGGTTTCACATAAGTCTTCCAAAAGAAGTTAAGAAACTTTTAGGTTTGTTTGAAATACATGCAATTCGAAATAGGAGTTATGAAAGATAAAGTTATGGGTAGAAAAATGTTCCATGCGGCAGTTGAAGGAAAATGGCGAAGTGGTAATGGTCCTTTGCATTGGAAAGAGCACTCAAAGTGCGCACTAACTACCTTTAGAATCACAAAGACAAAAAGGCTCGCGCGAAGAACAGTCGCCTGGAGGTACGCTCTACATAAGGCCATAACGATTTGTTATGTCCTTTCCAAAAGACGAAGATTAGAGGGAATACACTATATATTAGCATCTGCTGAGGCTGCAAGCAGGAAGCAACTTTGTTCTAGATTCGTTGAAACCTCTGCTCTCTAAGGAAACCCACATCGACAGCCCATAACAGCCTAACAGAGAAGGACAGAAAAGAGCCAGAGACCCAGCAAGAACTAACTACAAGCAATCGATTTGTTTTTTGGTGGGTATTGAGGATGAAAAATAGTCCTCAGTAGAGCGTTTTAGTTACAATTAATCAGTTGAAAGGCTTAGTATGCCATGTAAGCATGGGCTGTAAGGACATGTGAGCGATTTTGATCTTAAGTTCCAGCTCAAATTGTGCATAGATTTGTTGAAGAAAGATGTAGTGATTGGCTATTCTTAAGTTCTCTGCACTTTATTTATACATTGTCCATGTTGTAGTTTATAGTGTCTTTAGTTTGGATAACTCGCTTTTTGGCAAAGCTTATTGCACTATTCAACAAATTTGAAAGCATTTCTTTTCCGGTAAGTTTGGGGTTGCTGATTTGGAATCCGGAGTATTCTATCTATCTACTGTTCAGATAGTATAACTATCTGGTAAACATTGAATTGACATCGAATTGTCTTTAATTTGACGTAAAGTCCATATCGATCGGTAGTAAGGTTACCGAATAACATGAGATTTGCCGACTTCGCAACTATCGAGTTGTCCTTTTTTTTCAAATAGCCATAATTCGAAAATGGTGATAGAAAATCCAAAACGGTTTCCGGGTTCGAAATCAGGAACCCCTAATTTACCGGAAAATGCATGTTTTAGCTATAGCCCTTTAAATGAGGGCAAATTCGTTGCATAGTGTAACATTTTAGCCAACATCTATAGTGACAGAGAAAAAAGGCTCTTCAAGTTTTTGATTTAAATTTGAAGGTGAAGCCGAAGCTCGAGTTATTAGGGTGAATGCGACAACTAAGGAAGTGCATTAAAGACACGTAGAGCAAAGATCTGAAATGTTTTTCTAAAGTGAGTTATTCAAAATTCAGGCATGGACAATGTCAGAACGATTAGATTAGAATCTCAGGATAAAGTGCGCTAATTTTCGCCTTTTTGGGCGATATTTGTTTTTCCATTCACCGTCTGGATTTTTTCGGATTGGCTCTTTACAGGCCATCTTTCTATTCGGCATCCTGACTGCGGGGACTTACAGAACGACATAATCCTTTGAGCTGAAATGTCAGCTTGAAAAGTTGTTTGATCTTCATCGAGGTTTGCGCGCAATAAAGTAGAGTGCAGATATGTAATTTTCCATAAAGGCTTAAACTTCTTGAGAACTCGGATGTGTATGTGTGCGAGACTGTTCCACATGTCATTTGTCACTGTCTTGCTCTCAGTTGATGAAAGGTTATACCCTTCTGCAAATCGTAAAAGCGTCCATATGCCTAAACTATCTAGCTTTATAACTTTGTCGAACTGGCTCTAACATCTAGCAGTGGAACTATGTACATATGGAATAAAGCCAGTAAATCAAGCAAAAACATCTGCTACACCAGAATTATAAGGTATAGTCAATCGAGAAAGCTTGCCCCGACCCTCCCCTTATACTCTTTTGTCCATCTAAAATAATTTAGTCAAAATCCTTGTGACGTAAAAACAAGCTTTTTTTTCAGTTTTTAAGTGAGGTTCCTTTTTCGGAAAAACGGAAACACTAATCTAACTAAAAGTTACACAATGTATCCATTCCAAAGAAACTACCGGGATCGAGGTAAACCCTCACATAATCTTCAATACTATTACCATAAACTCATATTTACAGCTTTAAAAAAAAAGACAATTGCAATTGGCAACTGAATTAAACAAATGAAAATTGGCTTTTCCTTAACAAAGTGTTGACAATTTGAATGTCAAACGTCTAACGGAACTCGGCTCAACAATATTTATACCGTGTATGTGAATGCATATGTAGCCAATAAAGCAAATGGTGCCATGAACCGTTAGCAATATTGTTGAGCTTTATTTGCCCTTTGTATCCGTGAATCCGTGTTCCATGTGTTGTTTGTGTTTATGGCTCGTCTACTGTATGCCCATGAAATTAATCTTTTTGCATTCAAACACACACACACTCATACACATGCACACTGCGTGTGCAACCCTCTTATGCGCAAGTGTGCGAATTTTCTCTTTGTAGATAGTTCTGAACTAGTCCCTTTACAGCCAATAGACAATAGTAAATTGTATCGACTGCACTACAATTGCAGGAATCTTTTGTAAGTACTTTTTTTTATACGATTTATTGTGTATAGCAGAGGTGCAAAAGTATGCTGCGGACTGCACTTTGTTTCCGAGATCCGTTCTTTCGTCAAAAGACCAAGTTTGTTGAATCATGTCAATATCTCGCGGCTTACAACCATACCATAAAAGCTATCCGATTGAAACTCGGCTATTCACATTATTGATGTGGTGTAAAATGTTGAATTTCGAATAGCAATTTTCGAAGATATAGGCAAGAATGTATCTATTTTAAACACTTTACACAATGAACTTCACCATAGTATCACTTTTCATAGACATGTCAATATTTAAGCTAGAACCAGCAAATTTGGTAGGGAAGACTGGGGCTAAAACGGACAGTCGCTATATCTCGAAAGACAAGCATAATAATAATAAATTTGGTCACAATTAAAAGCTAAAACATACCTTTTCCGGTAAGCTTGAGATGGCTGATTTCGTATCCGGAAACCATTTTGGACTTTGTAGCATAATTTTCGAACTATCGCTATTCGAAAAAATTCGAGATTTCGAGAGTTCCGAAGTCAGTAAATCTCATATTTCTCGAAAACCTTACCACCGATCAAGATGTTTTGTAACTCGAATTGAAAGTATTTAATTATAAAAGTGTGTCTTTTTTTCAGACTGCTTTGGTCTTAATTGATTCGATTGCAAGTTACATGGCAATGAACTAAAAATTCATTTCCAAAAACCAAATTTATTTTTTTTTTTTTTCAAATGAATTAAATAAAAAATTAAATAAAATAAACAGTTGGTTACCAACTCAGGCTTTTCCACACGTTTATAAAAACAACCAAAATTAGCAAGGAGAAATTGAAACTAAAAAAAAATGAAAAGCAAAAAATTTTTAAAATTATTTACTCCTAATATTCCTCTAGTGACCCAACTATAGCGACTAGAGTGGTCCAATTCAATAGCAAAGAAGTTGAAGACATTCCGAACACAAAAACATCGCCGTAAAAGATTTCAGAGTGCTTAAATGGTCGAAAAATATAAAAAAGAGATTTTAGTTTTTTGGCCAATCGCAATACATTTTTGCGGGAACGTAAAACAAAATCTTCTTAATATATTAAATCGTTCGTGCAGGGTATGCGTTAGTAAAACTCGAGAACAACTGAACCAAATGACTTCATGTTTGGACCATATTCGTTTGGCCTTCAGGAACGTTTCTCTTCAATTTGTTTCCTGTAGCCGCTCAGGATCACTTAAATTCTTAAGTGACGTAATAAAAAAGTTGAACATTTCACTCTGAAATTTTACTAAGAGATGGTCCAGAAGTGGAAACATTGACAGATGGGATGGTGATGAGGAAGGGTGCGGGAGGAAGAAAATGCTCTACGTCGAGAGGGGCCAAGTCTGCGCGGTTAGCTAGTAGAAAATAAGATTTTTCTATAAAACATTTGTACCCTACAGTTTTCATATTGCTCTGCAAAAATCTAAAATTTTACAAATAAATTTAAAACTTTCATGCACGAAACACTTTAAAACATATCAATAAAGGTTCTAACTTTTGTTTTCACACAACGTGTCTTTATTATTTGTTTACTGGCCCATAGCGTGGCTGTGCGGATTATTACAATCGGATGTCCGTTTTAGCCCCATCATTTCAAAGATTTTGAGCTAACCTGATTAGATATTTATACCTCTGGAAATAAAAGAAATTTTCAGTACTATTTTTGGCTCGAGATAAAAAGTGTCCTGTTTAAGTGCTTCCCTGCAGACTCTGCACCGTCTTGTGTTTGAAAGTTCTGCCTCAACTCTTCTCTTGCCGTCATGAAAATGAGTGACTGTGCCCAAAAGGAATAGTTCAAGACTATATACTAGGGGACAATTCACACTTCTCATACTGAAAATGTGCATGAGTATTTAACTACAAGAATGGCTTAAGAAACTATTGCAATCTAAAATACGCGTTTTCGAAGCCAAGTGTATCAACACTATCGCAAAAGGGACTAACGAAACGTGTGTCACAGACATGTGCGTGATACTGAAGGGCTTATGTTGTGTTTGTGAAACATAAAAAGTGCGGCTAATTGCTATTTTTCACAGTTCACGGATTTTCATAAAACACAAACGTGTACGGCTCTTTTAGTCATTGTTGCCCTCTCTATCACTGTGCACCCGCGCCCTATGCCCCCGCCTGTCTGGCAACGCTGCTGTCTCTTTGTATAATTTATATTTTTGTTTATTTATAGCTGTTATGTGTATGCATATATGCCATATACCATATATATGAATACATAACCTGACAGGCAGTAAACACAAATTACATTTTCACATGCACACACATGCATAAACACAACCACACACACACACACACACACACACACACACACACACATTGATACACATAGCGGTTGTGCAATGTGGCGCCTTTTAATAAACTTGACAGCAGCGGTAAAAGGGGAGCTGCTCGGTAAACGGGGTGCACGGGATTTGGGGGCGTAAACGAGCCAACCAGCAAGCACACCGTTAGATAAACAGAGCTCTCTTACGGTAAGTGTGTGTGTGTGTGAGAGTGTTTGTGTGTATGTGTGGCATGCAAGTCTCGCACTTATGCCGGTAAATTGTTTGTTTGCAGCATTTTTGGTTAGTAGCAGACGCAGCAAAGTATGCAACACTTTTTACTTGTACCAACTATGGCGCAAAGTATGCTACAGTGGGACAAAGACGAAGCTAAAGTATTACGATAAACTTGAAAATGCACTCAGGAAATCCACTATTTAAGAAAACAAGATTTCTTGAAACTGTCGCTTTCCGTGCCATTTAAGCTTTTACTTAAGCGTTATGTATGATGTCACCATATGCTATATATGACATGGTTTTTAAGAGCCAAATATGTTTTACGGTATGATACCGCGTGCAGATGTTCCCGTGAGCTACATTGGTGTAGCTATATTTTGAGCGCTTACAAACTCTAATCGTATAACGAGAAAGACTACGTTTGTTTGTTATACTCTTATTCTTCTTAACTGGCTAAAACAATGCGTTATCGGGTTAGGGCCTGATGTAGAACACTCCTTCACGCGCCTCTGATATGCGCGTGCCTTGTCCCATCGGAGATACCAAAGTTAGCTAGTGTGCTCTCAACCTGGTGCTACCTACGGAGGCATGGTATTGCTTTAACAGCCGCATTGAAGACCTTTCTCGTAGTAGCTTCTTCATCATTACAAACAACATGACCTATAGGTAGTCGTTGCTCGCGCATTAAGGGGTCAAAGATCTTATGGAGTACTTTCAGCTCAAACAATCCGAGGGCATCTTCATCATCACCCCTGTGCCATAAATCAAAATTGGATGGATGAGCATCTTATAGTGTTAGTTTCTACCTCTTATTGCTATACTTCGTCTTGCTCTCATTATCTTCTTCTTAATTGACCATAACAACACGTGTTATCGGGTTACGGCCTGATGTAATTACATTCTTTCATTGGAATTGTGGTTTTACGTGGTGTTCCCAACTCTTTTAAGGCATGGGGTGGCTCTACTGGTCACGAAAGAACCTAGTGTCATTGTTAGTCGCCTCATATGACAAGCTTTGACCTGCTGAGGTGGTATTCTCTAACCCGCTCACCACACGATTAACTGGCAAACAATATTACACGCTAAATCTGATTGCATATCCGTACGTTACAATGTTGCAAATTAACTTGCAGCCATTAAACAAAGAAAACATGGTTTAAATAGCCCAAACACGCTTCAGACCGTTATGGACTATCGATAATTAAATGCACATCTATGGCTGCTTGTTGTGTTCGTGCATCATTGTGTTCTCTGGTCAATGATGTCATCCTACCTTACGGCTCATTGAGTAAACTGCCAAAATGCAAGCATTATGCATTATCAGCTGGTGGGATTGATGGGGGCTTTTAGAGGTTTTGTGACCGTATTTGCTTCGGTTCTTGTACTACAAGAGATGCGTAATGTGGTTGAAAAACTGGCAAATAGGCCAAACACAAACACACACACACACACACACATCTTAACATCGTATGTGTATGCATTCAAGCTGAATAAGTTGCAGTTGCAACTGTCCCCAAAAACAGAGCTTACTCCGTACATAGTAGTAGAGTATCTGCAAATGCATAAATGTATCTTTATATTGTTTAGCACTGGCGACTGTTTGGCCAACATTTGCACACCATAAATTCGTTTAATTGGGCTTCTAAACAAGGCAAATACATTTTTGGTGACTAGCTAAAATAATAATTAAGCGCAAATCTGTGGCAGCAAACATTTACTAACGTTTTGCATGCGAATGCGTATCTTATGGATACGCTTTACTATCTAGTATAAAGTGTGTCTCAGTTGCTTGTGTTGCCGCCTGCTATGCGTGTTTGTATAATTAAATGAAATTCCATAATGAAAAGCACTTTGCAGATGCAACAGAAACTGCAACCACAATGACTGCCATGCAACTGTAGCTGAAGTTGCAGCTGCAGCTGCAGAAGTCTCAGCAGTCAGTTTGTGTTCCAAGACAACTAAAGTGAAACGTAATTCATTAAACTAATGAAATTGCAATGCATACAAATTGCAGTTTCAATTGCGCCACATAGTAACCCAAAATTAAGCAGCTCAGTTCTCAAACAAACTGGAAGATACTTACTCCCAACTTGCCAGATCGGAGACGACTTTGTGGCCTTCCTTTATGGATTTGCATTATTTGTCTTGGCACTGTGTACAGTTATACACATGCACACACACATATATATATATATATATACAGTTAAGAGATTGTTTAATATTGTATTTGCTTCGATAATTGCAGCCACAAATACTGACATCATTTATAGTACATATGAATAAACAATAGAAATTAAAGACATACGTTATAACTTAATTTAGGTAACTTGAACAAATACCCAAGTTAGCCAGGCGAAATATGTATTTGGCAACTGCTCAATTGAAGCAAATTTGCAATAAGTTCTAGATGTCTTACAAATGTATCTTTGTTTATACTAGGCAACAAATTTCAACTCAGAGAAAGGCACACGACAAATTCAGAATCGCTGATTTCGAATCCGTCAATCGTTTTGCAATTTCCAGCTTTTTAGCGTTGTCGAAATATGGCATCCTAAATAATGTGAGCTTTCGAGAGTTGCAAAGTCAGCTAATCTTATTATTAGTTACTTAATCAGCGAAATGCATATAAGTTGCGTGTTCAAAGCCCGAAACAACTCCAACTTAAAGTTGAGGTAGTTATTTAACTCTTTGATCTAATGTGAGTTGAATCGGAATGTAAGTGCAGTGAAGTTAGGAACTACAAAAGTCAAAACTCCAACGCAACGCTGGCTGAGTGCTTGGAATTGGTCAAGCTTCTTCGAGAGCCATCAAATCCAGCACAAATCTAATCCAAACATAATGGAAGTACTAATGTTTTGCAAGCATTTCCAAACTGACTTATTTATTAGAGACAAGAGGGCTGCGCCCACTCGCCAACCCGCGTGCTCCTCTCGAGGTAGAGCATATTCCTCTTCCAGTTTCCCTTCCTCTTTTTCTTCTTCTTCTTACTCTTTCTCTTCCTTCTTCTGTTCCACTTTCTCTTTGTCTTTTGTACATGTCTTTGTCTTTCTCTTCATCACATTACTTCCCTTTCACTCTCTTTCTAAGTTCAGCTGCCGATATTGGTATCAATGTCTTTCTATCCTCTTTCTCATGTTCATCCTTTTCCTCGACCGCTACCTAAGAATTATGCATATTACCACCATAAACTTTCCCTGACCTTTTCAACGAAGATGTTAAATCAAATTTCACGCTAATCGGTAGAACCGTTTTCACCGAGTTCACTGAATTCAGACATACATACAGACATTCATATACAGTATAAAAAGGATCTGCGCTAGATTTACATTTAAACTAACAACCTCCTTGCCCCTCTGCAGGAAGATCATATTCCTCTTCATCTTCCTCACAGTTTTGGGAAAAATGAAAGTAGGCTTTGAAAATTTGTTGTCATTATATGTACTTTTACGCTTTTTTGTCCACCAAAATAAGACTTTTACTTATACTTTTTACACCGCACAGTAACAGTGTGCAAAGCTGTGCAAAGTTTGGATCCGATAGCTTTTATGATGTGGGTGTGAACCGCGAAATTCTGTCACGTGGGAAGGGGCTATGATATTGCTTCAAAAATGAACCTATTTTTTATGCCAAGGTCCACCAAAATGCAAAACAATTGGCTCAGCGGCTTAGCTGTGAAAAGGGAATAGACGGACAGACAGAGTTTCTTTGAAATTTTTAATATTAGCATAGATAATCGAAAAAATGCCAGTAAATAATTGTAGAACAAAAATTCTCATTTGCTTGCAGTATTATTTGAAATCGAATTTAAATTAAGTTAAACTTCATCTGGATCGGGCATGCTGTTCATGAGCAAATCTACTTCAAGGACAAGCATGGAAAGGGAGTCTGTTTCCGGTCAACAGACAGTAGCAGACGAACAAAGTAGCGCCCATGAGAATACATAGTATTTAATTAGCCGTAACTCCATTTAAATGGCTGAATGATCTTGATCTTCGTCGAAGCGATCCCTAAATAAGTGCTCCACGCGACAAAGAGTTTCAAAGTTTTCATAGCAGGGCATTCGTTATTCATAATAAAAATACCTCAACAGCAGTCAAAACTTTGACTCAACGTCTAGAGAATCTGGCTAACCTAAACACAGTACAAAGAAAAGGCGTTTGGGCGGGCACGGTTCATCGGCACTTTCTTGTTTTTCGCAGTTTAAAAAATTCAAACATTTTCATTCAGCAAGGCATCAAAACCGGCTTCATGGACCTTTACCTTGAAAGAAGCAACAACACGTACCGAATGCAAGTTGAACTTACTAACTTCCAACCAAAGAATCAGTTTATGTCTCTAGGTAATACAAGTCTAGATGTCATTCATTGAAGTATTCCTCACAAATGCACAACAAAAACCAATCTTGAGTTTATTCCTAAGATGGTTTATGTGTCATATTGGAAGATATGAAGGAAGTCTTGCGGCTGACAGCGAACTCTTCTAAAGGAAAGTGAAAACGAAAACTGACCTGAATATGTTTTGCTTGCCAAAACCAAATGGAAAACGCTTTTATTGTCAAAGCCAAAAACAATTTCTTAATTAAAAACGTAAAGTCCATAGCCTGAAGTTGATTGTACTATTATACCAAAGAATTTTTGTTAACAATAAATTGCATTTAAAATTTTCATATTTTTAATAATTGTTACAAATAAATATTCTCCAGGCATTTTCCTAGAAAATTTCTCGCATTGAACGCTTGAAAGTAAATAAAATCAGTGCAGCTGCTGCAATAACTGTATATGTGTGTGTGTGTGTATTTGTGTGTGTGTGTGTGTGTCTATGTGTGCTTCTGTGTGTAAGAACATATGTATCGCTATTGCTCCCGTTGCAATTTCATTCAATCAAACAGTCAATCAAATAAATTCCATTCGTTGTACACAAAATTCAATATGCTGCCAGACACTAACATATGCACTACTGCACTCACTACTAAGTATATACATATTGGGTTGGACCAAAAACACGGCTTGGATTTTTGCAAACTAAGCTGAACACCTTTTTAGTAGAGCTGCAAAACTATTGATAGTGGCGCCATTCGATATTTTCGATAGTTTCAGGAACAAGATTCTATTTTATGGATAGTACTGTAGGTTTTTTCCTTGCTGCATTCCTAACCTGGACAGGAACTGAAGCAGTAAATGGAACAGACTGAATTGGAGTTTCTGTTTCACTTTCTGTCTGATTTTATTTGTGAAGGGAGTGCGTTACTTCTGTTTCGATGCCTAATGAGTACAAAATATTTAAATTTTTTTCCTTTTTGTGTTTATATTGCAAATGTACTGAATTTAGTTTCTGTTTCAGTTCCTGTTCTTTGTCACAACCAGCCTTTAGTGTGTGTTGAAAAAAGCAGAACTTACGATACAGTAAGTAACATCGATGGTGAGAAAAATTCTATACCTCGATAGACTTTCCTACTTTCCTCTTCTTCTTAATTGATTTTCCTACATTTCATTATAAAATACCTTTATTTTGTAAATTTCAAAAAGGGAATTTTCTATAGAATTTTGTAAATTTTGAAAATTCCAGACTTTAGCCGAAGAGTTGCATACATATGCATCGATAGTATTGAAATCGATACATAAACTAAAACTAGACTATAAAATTTTATAGTCCGTTGAGGTATGTCGTATATGCCTGAACTATCTGACTTCGGTATCCCTGCAAAGTTGGTGCGACTCCGTAGAAAGACGTTGAGCAACATACGCGGTTTTGTCCAGCCATAAAAGAACCACTCCAAGCCTTTAATTACTGAGCGAGGCTTATGGAGATGCTCTCTTCTCCAACCTCTTCAACTTTGTGATATAGAGTGTGTAGCGGAATGAAACTTTATTGTGAAAGAGTGTCCAGTAGCTCGCATACACAGATGATATTGACATCATTGCTTGTACGACGCGAACATCGGAGTCCTTGCGGCTATTGAAAGTGATGGGACTCTCAGATTGATGATTAAAAGTGCTTTTTTAACGTTGTCAAGGATTTCGTTTACCTTGGCACCACTGTCACAGCGAAAAACGATGCCAACATGAACATTAAGCAAAGAACCACTCTTGCCAAAAGATGTTACTTTGATATCAGTAAGCCAATGAACACTCTCGCCGGATGACTCTAACACACTCTAAGACAATCGGGACGCTAAGTCATGTTTTGCATATGGATGACGAATCTCTTGGGATAAATGTTTTAAATGCGATTGTTGAACGGCGTACCTTCGTTGGAAGGACCTTTGGTATCACGATTGGAGAAAGCGCGCCCCAAACAGAGGCGTGTGGAGGAGTGCTTTACATTGCAAGGAAGTCCATACCAGGGCTATTAGAGGAACATTTATTTGTAGTTGCTGGGACAACTGGAACAGAGTGATTTTTTGCCTTCGTCAAACACTTTTCACTTGGTTATCACGTTAAAAAATATGTATTCAATGTAGAGAACATCTTACTTTCCCTATCAAAGTCTCTAACCGAACAAATTAACTACTTGAGTTATTGTGGCCCTAGGCCGGCTTAGCCCTGGTGACCACATGGCGAGGTCGTCCTCGTTGCAGATATGACCCCTCGTGGCGTGGGTTGTAGCTGTTTCTGAGTGCAGCTTTTGCTCACTTTGTATGTTTGAGCATGTGATATTAGCCAAGGTGTGCTCACTCTTCTTCTATCAGTTACCAAAATTTGTCTAAGTGAAAGCACAAAAACATGTGTGTGCATATGTAATATTAACAAAAATTGCGTGGAAAATGCGCGCACCGACGTCCAATCACAACATCTATCATAAGTGGACTAAATTGGTAACTATTCCAAGAGGCACCGACTTCGAGTGAGCACACCTTTGTTTCACTCCATTATGTGTGGGATTACCTGATGCTATTGCTGAGCGCAGTCTGCGCTCTTGATTGCGATCAGCCTGGTTAAACTACTGAACTATTCATAAACTTAAATCTACTGGCTCCAGTGTCCCTACACAAATAAACTTAATATTTATTGATATTTTAGATGTAGTAGCCATATATATAATATCTTTGTGGGGCGCAGAGTGCATCCTCACAACATCTGTTCGTAACACGGAAACAGGTTGTTATGGCCAGTTAAGAAGAATAAGTTTTATAGTCATAAGTTGTGTAACTAGCATTATGGTCTCTTCGTGAATGGCGTCAATACGAGTTTTAAGATTTTGAACCATCATCATCTTTCGCCAACCGACTCCTCTAATGTGACGTCACTAATCGTTATCGCTCTATCGGTTCAGTTTTTATTGAATTTGTTATAGTGACGGAGTGATCTTTCCTTCTCGTCACAAATAGTCACAATTTGATGAACGCCCACCTACACCTCAGGGGGTGATGTCATTTATGAGTAGCCCTTAATTTTTTTTTTAAGAAATTAATATACGATTAACTTATCGTCATCGCATTCTAGAAATTGTTCTTCATGCCACAGTTGATATTGAGATTTTAAAAATATGCAAAAGTTTCTCCAAAAATATTAATAATATCATTATCGAAGGTTTCCGTTCTTTCCAAATAGTTTACTTCAAAGTTAACGATTTTTACGATCGCGTTACTTCTGGAATGAAAATTTGAGCTGACTGTCCTTTTACAAAGTCTTGTTTACGAGATATTTGTCCATTTACGATATGAATTTACGCAAAGCAATTGGCTGCAGTACCGTTGGCATCTTCTATACCGGAGAGCGATGTGCGGCAGCTGAAAGATTTGAAGCTATGTGAAACTATCAATCTTGAAATTTCGAAAATGGGATTGAAAAAACTTAGTTTAGTAGCAAGCATTGGATACGGTAACGGTTGAAAAATAAAGTAGAGTAGAGGAAAGGTCTAAACTTATAATATAAATATTTTCAACTTAAACCGAATTTTTGTCAGAGAGACTGAAGCTTGATATATGGTAGATAAAACAAACAATTCGAAAAGGACATAAGTTTACAACATGAATGAATCCGTGAGAGGCGTGGCAGTCACGAAGGAGTAGAATGGTATACGAGCAATGAAGCACATAATCGAAGTCTTCCGGCTGCCACTAATGAATCTTCTCATAAACTAGTTTTTCAGTTATTTTGTAAACTGTTTACTTTTGAAAATAGAAAGCTATTTGGCAGATTTTGGAAAACATAAAAAATGTGCTTCTGCAACTTTGGTCCAGCCTAGTTTATATGTGTGTGTGTGTGTGTGTGTGTGATGTACAGAAATATACATAACCGAATTATGAGCAAACAAACGCTCTTGCAGTTTCGTGCAGCACAGTAAAATCGTACATGTGTGTAAAACTGCTGTAAAAGACGCCATTTGTTTTTCAACGCCATTTTGTTTGCGTTTTGCGGGCTTGTGTGTATGGGAATGTGTGTATGTATGCTTCTTCCTTTTGCAACTATCAAAACAAAATTGTTGGCAATAAAAATGTATACAATTGTAGATAGACAGGTGAGCAGACATTAACACACACACAGATACATGGCCATGGAAGCGCTTTTGGGTTCATGTATGGGTGCACATTTGTAATGGCCGATTGTCGGCAGCACCTGGCCAAGGTGTTCAAAAAGAAAAAGCGCGCAAAATAATTCGGCACAGATAAATTTGTATCTGTAAGTTTGCTGCTCGCTATTGTTGTTGCTCGCATCCTAACATTATTTATTGGCAATGCTTTGGTATTGGTGTGTGTGTGTGTGTGTGTGTGTGTGTGTGTGTGTGCGCGCGAATTGGATTCCATTTAAATATGCTTCTTTCTTTTCTATTCGCAACCCCAAACATTTGCTTTCTTTATATGTCCTGCCACTTGCAGCTGCTGCCCCTTTGCCACGCCCCCTTCGCACAGCTGGTTTTTGGCTTTGCCATCAAAAACTTTATTTATCTTGTTGGCAACGCCATTTTGTTTATGCTCTCAAGCATTTTTATTGTTGTTGTTAAACACCTGTAACATATTTCTTGGTATCGCTCTACTTTTCCTGCTGCAGCTTTTCTCTCTGTGTGCTTGTTCTATTTGTTTTTCCTTTTTTCCTAAGCAATATATGTAAGTAGTTGGGTAAATATCGAGCTACTGTATTGCTTCCATCGAGTAGGATAATAGATAAACAACTGTAGTTTATTTGTCAAAATTCAAACACTTAAGTGACATTTTCTACAGTTGTTTGTAGTTTTTATGTCTCATATATGTGTATATTTATCTTAAGGAATTTGAATCGTAACGTTTTTAGAAACTACCACTTTTCTGTGATTTTGGCAATGACGCTTTCAACGGTTACAATATTTTGACTTGATTTTTTGGCTATTTAGTTGTTTGTAACATTCAAATGCTTTGAAAACTGTGGTCTTTGATGCGCTACGAGATTTGCCTTTTATATTTCGAGAATAGTGAACAAGAGCATGTTATTTCACCGAGATTGGTTTTATTTTGTTGTTTCCAAAATATTTTGCACAAAAATCGATACACTTTTGCATGAACCAATTACCGAATCACTTTTGCCACTCCCAACGCAATAACTCCAAAACATGTACTTGTGTAGGTAAAAGGTTAAAGATCTTACGGATTACTTTCCGCTCAAAAACTCCAAGAGTATTTTCATCAGACTGCGTCATCACTCATGCTTCAGCGCCATATATTAAAACGAGAAGAATGACCGTCATATAAAATGTTTGTTTCATCTTGCGAGAGCGGTCCCTACTACCAAAGTCAAAAGCCTACTGGATGCAAAGTAACATCTATTAGCAAAAGTAATTCTCTGATTTTTAATCGTTAGACAAAAAGCTTGACAACATATTAGAGGCTGCATCTCTCTCGTCAAAGATAATTAGACTTCCTCTTCCTCTCATTTATACACAGATTCTCTTTCAATAGCTCTCCAATAGTACGGCCAGTGATATCGATATAATCTGTTAGGCGAGCAAAAGGACACATAGTTCATTAAAGACCCGTTTCTTTTCTTGATGTACGGGAACGCACAAAAAATCATTGCCAATCGAAACTCAACAATCTATTAAAACGACGTTTTGGGTTCTCCAAAAACGTCTCTGGCGAGCCGATATGTGAATGGCCTGTTTTTAGCAGCTTGTTTTCTGTATTCTTCGAAATCTTCTGGGTAAGAAATGGTTGTGTACACTTTAACAGTCTCACCTTTCTCTATTGGTATGGCAACTTTGAAGTGCTTCGTCCGCCAACATCTTTTGTTGGATGTGGATTATCTTTGAAGCCATATATACATACATACAGTCGATTGCTATTTAGTTTCTGGCTCATACGCATTGGTTAACAATACCAAAACCAGCACTAGAAAATTCGGACCAGTTTCTGCATACAGGCTCACTTGTTTTCTGTTCACCAAGCCTGCAGCATCAACTGGTAAGTGTGTAGAAGTAGTTCAATGTAGCACTAATGGCCTTATAGCAGTACCTCCTAATCCTCCCTCCACTTCCACATGGTCTTGGTTAGCGGCTCGCCTTGAAAAACAACCAATTAACCCTGTACTCCTCCATCCACCTGGCTCTCCTATAGAAGCATCAAGTACTACTCAATTCATCGTACTACTCAATCCATCTTCCAAATGGTCTTGGTTAGCGGCTCGCCTAGAGAAGGCTGGTTAATTCGGCAAGCTTAACCCCAGCCTGAGAAATCGTTACTTACAACTTTTCTTGCCATTAATCCAAACGAGCCATTTGCTGGGCGATTTTCAAATTATGCAGTATCCAATGCGAACAAATCTAGTTGAAGGCCAAATGTTTATGCAATAGTGACTGTACATTGACCAGGGATGCCTCAGTGTCACGGTTTATTACATGGTGTTCTTTCACAATCAAAAGCAGCGATGCTTTCTGGCAAAACAACTGTTTCTGAACCACCTCACGAAATTCATCGGTGAGCGAACAGCGGCTACTAATAAATTTAGAGAACCATGATATGATATGTATTGCGGTTTTCGATAGAGCTTCATCATACATCTCTTGTTGAGATAAATGATATCGAATGTTGTAAACAGTTCAATTCCATTTTTTGGCCTAGATAAACTTTTCAAGCAACATCTAAGGGAACAGGAAACTCTTGTGTTAACATACGAGAAGAATTTTTATCTTAAAAGCTACCTTACTGCTATCTATCAGTTTGCTGATGATATCCCTGAAACAAATCACTTCGGTTTATATAAGACCAATTTGCTATAAGTTTACAATAGCATTCTTAATTTATAGAAAGCGAAACTCTTGCAAAGATTGAGCGACATCTCGGTTACGAAAAGACGCTTCCAATGCTGTAAGATTTAGTGGGGGTCCTCGTAATGCCGTCTTTAATGCTTAGTTTACAAAAGGCATAATTTTCCAAAACTCCAAAACTAATTGACACTCTTGACTATCTATGACGACAAAGATGAGTCTGTAGGTGTGTATGTCAATAAACTGTTTCTAGATGCTATGTTTTAGAATTGCTGAAGAAATTTGTAACCATTCCAGTTAACGATTTGTTTCTGTTTTCAAAATGGTATATCAGTCAATTATTTTGCGTAAGCTGCTTAATTAATGTTAGACAAACAATATACTATGTATGTAAGTCATATATTTGTTACAAATTTAGAAAACTCCCATTAGAAAAATCACATTTCTTCAGTATTGCATACAACAACAATCGATTAGAACAACCGGATTCCGTCGCTCCCTTGAGTATTATAGGCAGCGATTTTGACTGTTTTTAAGTAGTTTCCAATTCGCTGTCACACTCAAATACTAAAGCAATGGCGTTAGATAAAGTTTCAAAACTTAACGAGCGATTTTATGTAATAAGAAGCTAGCAGGAAGGCTGCAAACATACACGAATAAGAGATAACCATTTCTTGCTGAGGCGCAACACTGCGTATGTGTAACTTTCTAGATATTCGGCATACAGTATGAGTTTATGATTACGTAAATAGCGTATTGTTGTTTGCTAGTTTTTATAGTACAGTTGTGCGAAATGATTGTAGGTTACAAGAATCGAAACTTGTAGCGCACAAAGGTGTTAGTCAGGCATTCCTGTCATTTTTACGGCTTGCGCAACCGTGCAGTACATTTAAACGTTTTGACGATATGGCATATCCAAATATTCGAATGCTTTTAGCATTTACGGTCGCAAA
The DNA here is from genome assembly GCA_035041775.1 of Chymomyza caudatula. NCBI lineage: Eukaryota > Metazoa > Arthropoda > Insecta > Diptera > Drosophilidae > Chymomyza > Chymomyza caudatula. The sequence continues at coordinate 2,934,401 of JAWNKW010000149.1, forward strand.
ATACTTTTCGAAGCCCTTAGGGTTACGCCCAATGTAAACTGTATCAGCTGACATAGAACTTGGCTATTTTCACATAGTTTTGGCTTTTACAACTTTAGGCATAACTCATTCTCTGGCTGTCTTTTAGTGGTTTTGGCTTTACTAACCGCTTCATTGTCACTTGTCGCCAAATATGCCAACTACTTCAACTTTTATGACTTGGCTTGATCAACTTTTGGTTCATTTTTTACTACTTTTGGTATTTTTGCGTCCGGGGCCATGCAAAGTTTTGATAATCGCTCATTTGATTACAGAAGTAGTGCGCTTAAAGTTCGTAATTGAGATATTTTTCTTTTGAGTTATTTATCTTCATTATCGCTTAATACTTGACTAACTTGCGCATAGTTACAAATACACTGCAAAAAATTAGCATAAAAGCATAAAGCTCTTGGCTTGGCTGCGCCTGCAAAGTGCTCGTACCTTTCGCTCAGTGTAGCCGCCGCCGAAAGTTGCTGCAAGTGATGCCATATCTCTTTTTGCTTGCTTTTCTTCAACTTACAATAAGTTTTGCACAGTTTTTGCTTGTTTTTTTTTTTTTTTTTTTGTCTTCGACTATTTTGAGACTCACAAATCAAGCCTAAATAAAATGGAAAAGCGAAAAGAAAAACAAAGAAAAGTCAGCCATCAACGTTGGCAGCGGCAATCAAGCACAGAGTTAAGCTGCAGACATACCCCCAACCAGCGCTCCAACACCCACTCATTACGTCACACAACATGGCCCAGTGAGCAAGGTCTTCGCGCCCAAAACCCCACCATCCACCCAACGCTAAGTAGTGGCAAGTAGTAATGAAGACCTGTCGCGCTTCAAGCAGACAACAGTTACAACGGTGCCAAGTTACTAAGTAAGGTTGCAAAAAGTTGAAAAGTTATTAAAGTTAAACCAAACACGATGGGAATATCAACTTAGTTTTTGGACAGAGATGGCAATGAGCTGGAAAAACAAGAGCGGGCCATAATAACTGCACACAAGAGCAACTTAAGCTCGAAAAGTTATCGAAAACGGCATAATTTTTGACCATTGTGTTAGAGGATAGTTAAGTTTTTGCACAAAAATTAACTCTAATGATATGATTACAAGCTGATGAAAGTGCAATGCAACTTGTCATGCTAATGACTCAATATTAATCGATTTGTAATACTAGTCGGTCACCCAAAATCGCAAGATGGCTCTTCCTAATGGTAATACGACCGATGGGGATCAAGAGTGAATGTAGCCTCAGTCAAAATCAACCTTCTGAAAATATAGAGGATAATCTGTCCCACAGCGGCATTGAATGCTCTAATAGATTTAACACCACTCCATATGGTCATAGAGCTGCAAAAGTAAGCAAACTTATTAGGTATATCAGTGGAAGGAACTGGCAGGGGATACCTTATCTGGGTCTTATGACCCTGACAAACTGGCAAAGACGATTGCGCTGTTCTCGCATTACAGCGATGAAGTGGCTACTGAGTACCATCCAAGAATCTATGGGCATTTATACCAGCGTCTCCAGGCTGAAGATTGCGTCATGGGCCTATGTGCAAATATAAACCTAGAGTGGTAATACCAGAATAGAGAAATAGCGATACTACCGGATAGTTAGGCCGTCTGAACAGCGGTTGCAGGTACTAGAACAAACTCCAAGCTGCTTCGGGAAGCCCGAGTCAAATTGGATCTTTTAGGAAGACGAGGCAAACTCTCACACGGATAAGGCCTTGATCACACCAACATTTCCGTGAATGAAATTACAGACACACTAGCTAGACACGGTGCTATAAACATCCTGATAGGGCTAGGGCCTTTTTGTGGCATGGAAAGACACACTTTACCTACTAAGAGAAGAGCAAAGAGTAAAATGAATCAAAAAATACAAAGAAGGGGTTCGCCATGAACGTACGTATATCTAGATGGAGACATAGAATTTAAGATTTTTAGATATTGTAGCATTAGAATATGAAGATGTACAGATAATCAGAATATCATGCATGAAGATATTTAGATATTTACTATAGATATTCAGATATTCATAAAATTCAGATTTGTTTAAATTCAGAAATTCACATTTGAACTAAAAGAAGATAAGGAAATTGTGATGCATTATAGAAGTACGGTACTGAACCTCCAAATTTATTTTTCCCAATTGAGTAATATTCCTATTGCAGGCCTTTCAATGTGGGCATTCAATGCTCATCGACTCAGGAGCAACGTACTGATCTGGGATCACTTGTCAAGTTGTATTAAAATCCATTCCGATCTGAAAACTATTCAAATTGACTGTCGCTCGATGTATTTTCTCTACGTGTTCTTAATATTTGATAGCTCTCCATTTCACGCTCTTCAGTTCGATGCGATGTTGCGACACAAGTTTCGCCTTTTAAGGGCATTCCAATCAATATAACTGCCAATGTGAACAATTGGACTGAATCAAATATTCATCATTTTACATTTTCATGCATTTCTTATTGAGTGGATAACACAAAATGGAAAAACCATCGTTGAATCGTTAATTTTTCAACATACGATGTTCAACCGATTGGCAGACATATCGTATACACCGCCTATCCATACTTCATGGTATATTTCAAACTAACTTGTTACTTGTGCGGAACTTTTTATTGTTAAAACACAGTTTTATTGTGTCTTTTTCTTGATAAAGCCCATAAATCGTTTTATTAGTGCTTGTTAAATTGTTTTAAGTTGAAAATCGATATAATAATTGCGGCTTATCAATTAACAAAGAACTAAAAGTAATGTGTTTAAATTATTAATAACATCTTTATTATTACACTTTATTCTTTTTTGTTAGTAAAATTATACACGCAAAGTTTTAGTCATAATTTATGATCAATAAAATTTTATGACCTTATTCTGTCGACTGACTAATTTAAGCCCATAACTTGGCAGACTTTTCGCAATAGTAACTCTAGAAATGGTTTCATGCCAGAAGTTCGATTTCAATGTTGTATGGCGGTTTTTTTGTACTGCCTGTCAAAAACAACAACAAAGGGGGTGATATGTACGGGAAGGCTGCAAATTTTTGCTTTAGTTGATATGCTTCCGTCACGGCATACACGCGACATACAAGTTGCCATTAGATGTTTCACATCAAAAAGCCATATTTTTCATGAGTTACATGCAAAATATCAACCTTATAACCATTTACACGAATATATAAAAAACAGGTTCACATACATTGTGAATAATATGACAACCCCGGATGGGGCAGAGGGCGCTGACTAATTTCCTCCATCCTTCTTTATCTGTGGCCACGTTTTGCGCTGTTTTGCTGCTTCGGCCAAGTCTGTTGATTTCCAGGTAGTTTATGGTCTATCAACTCGTTGTGTTCCTTGGATATTTCATTCGAGGGAAAGCTACGCATTGTTGTCATTTGATCTCCTCATCGTGACTTCGTATCGATATCCTCAAAGTGTGACCAATGCCGAATATCGGTATTCAACAGTTTTTGATCCGTTATATGCCACAATTCTTGTTTCGATATAATTTTCGGCCATCTTAAAAATGTATCGCAGGAAGCGGTTTACGCGTGCCTGCATTCTTCTCGAGACTTTTTACTTTCCGTTTCTCCATTGGAGGACCGCCTCAAGGGGAGTCTGTCTCAAAATAATCCGCTGATGTTCTGAGCAGCCGTTTTGCATTGTTTTGGTAGTAAGCAATCTCTCAGTGGATGACGCATCTCGGTCAACCCGTTATCCAGTCCAGTGTTTACCGGACATACAACGGATTTGGTTTAACGTGAGAACCTGCCTTTACGGCTTAATCTCATAGTGTTCCAATATCCAAGCACATAATACAATAATACATTTCGTCAATTAACGATCCTATGAAGTTACATTTTATATAATATACTAGATATATACTATAGAGTAGTGTACACATAATACTGTTACGAATCTATTATATAAATAGGCTAAGGAAAAATGTGTAGACCCCATTTTCACCAACTATATGGACACAAATATGGGTGAAACTTATATGATTGTGTAGGGAATTTTCATAAGAAGTGCAGAATATATGATTTATTCATATGTTTTGCCAAATCATAGGTAAAATAATAAAAAAAAAACATTTATGTTGAGATGTCTTTACAAGTTTTGGTAACTATTCACGACCGTTTTCTCTATTAGCTATTGGAATCTTTAATAGTATTTGTGTGACGACAGAGAATAGTTGTCAATGTGTTGACACATGCATGTGTGTTTTCTCAGTTGCAGTTGGCAACGCCAATTTCATGCGATTCGAAAGATAAAATGATTCCGGCTTGCCGAATATACGTTTCACCTGGATTCGTTTCGTTTTAGACAGGTAAAAATTGATTTTATGTAATAAATGTACTGTATACTTTAGGCAAAAAAACATAACAAACTACATTGTACATACAAACGTTGTAATTTCGTGTTTCCTTCTCAGCTCTTCTGAATGTGCGTATATTAAGTCGTGGAATGTCTACAGCAAGGCGAAGACTAGTTTGAAGAATTTCCATAAGTACCAAATGAAAGAGTTAAGCTGGGCTACCAGAAGTCTACCTCGTTGCGGCATGAGGAATACCCAAATCCACTGCCGTTCTTTGGGTCCTAGCAGCCGGTTGCTTAGGAGCAATGACACTACGTGTAAAAACACAACTCGCCTTTGAGTATTAACCACAAATCGAAACAACGCGAGGGATCGCATCCAAAAAATCAGCACAGAACTTATCTATTGCAGCCTTAACTGACTAACTTGGCACCAAGTCGACTCCTAGTTCAGTGTGCATACCTCAAGGTAAGTACTACCTATTTAAACTTCCAATAGGGAAGGTTGGCTATACCTTTTAATTTTGAAGATTCATCAATGTGGGGCGCTCTAAAGTACTAGCAACGTACAAGGGCCTACTGTTAGTCATCATAGTACAGCTGGGTTAGGATCTCAAACGGTCTCCTTGGGATATCAGTCGTAGTATATCGCCAATAAGTTTCTAAATTTGGCCGCAGAATATTCCCTTGACTCACTCCCTGTCGCACTATCACATCGAATGAAACATCTTGCAACGTGATAGCACTTCTTTATAATAGCAAAAATCTTCGTGGGTTTCCACTCAAGGGGTAAGCCGTGCCGTGGCGAGTTGGCTGCTTTGGTAGTTACTATCTTACTAAAAGCTATGCGATTCCGCATCTTGTTTCTGGAAAAGAGCTAGCCATTGCCGTCAGGTCGAAGTGGAGTCGTAAGCATTTACCCTGCAACGTTTGAGCATGCAACAACGACAGATTGGACGACGGTATTCCATTTCATCATACGGTCATAAGGAACACTAACGCTACTGCATAGTAGCGTCCCATCATGGTGCGGCTACTAAAGGCATCTGTTTTCCCACAGCGGGTGCAATATCGTAGCAGGTGCAGGTCACCCGAGCTAGGTGATTAACTATATGAAATATGACAACGAACGGAATAGATGTTCCAAGGGGTAACCATTTACTGCCAGAATGGCAGTACTCATAGTAATGAGAATCGGGAGCGATGAATCAAATTCAAATTTAAGACAATCTTTAAATGCTTACTCTTACACATTTTAGTTATTTACCAAAAAATACTCTAACGGATTAGCGTACAGTCACCTTGTGAATTTAAATTACCAAACTAGCTTAGAGATTTTCAAAGGGAATACCTCTGAGCTACATACACATCTTACATACATATAATCCCTTATAAGCTGTGACATAGCAAACGTCGAAACATGATCAACCAAAAAGACATATCTATACATATTTAGCCAAATACTTACGTTCATACACATATATAGTAGATATAGTGTAATCAATGCTGAACTTCAATCAAATAAGATTTGATTGCAAGTTTAAAGACAAAGTTGACGTTCGTGTGCATGTGTGTGTGTTGCCCCAGTAAACATTCTTAATCTGCAAATAATTGGCATACAAGTCAACCCTGAGCTCATCTTTGGTCAGCAAAGCTCCATTTCATTTAATTACATTACGTATACGCCATATTAATTTTGTGTAATAAAATGAGTAAAAAGCATTCGGAACAAAAAGCCAGCTATATGTATATGCAGATACTTATGTATCTGTAAGATATGCGCAAAGTTTAAACTGGCCACTAGCCACAAATGCAAAACAAACTTTTACAGATTTCATATCATCTTCTTGCTTTGAAGATTTATCTATGTTTATGTGTGTAAAAGTGCAGTTGTATGGGTGTAACTCCCTGTGTTTGTGGAAGACAAGCAACTTTTGGCAAACTCAAAACTTGGTTAAAGGCATCGATAACTAAACCGGAGAGCAGAGTTTGGGTTTTTGCGTTTATCTTACAGAACTTGCCAAGGCACAAATGCAAATGTTGTGTATGTGAATGAGTGTGTGTGAATGAGTGTGTCTGCATATAATTTTTGCTAAATTTAATTACCGAGTGCCTTGAATTTTATTTTGCTTCCAAGCGCATATACATAAAAAGCAAAGAGTATCAGCATATTGAATGTGAGTAGCAAAATCACAACAATAACAACAAATGATTGCCCTTTTGTTGGCCATAACAAACAAACAAAACAGAACTAGAGCAACAATTATTGCCTCAAATTTTAGTTCATTTAATTTGTGATGCCATTTGTTCTCCATACGGCAAAATAATCCCACTTTAATTGCAAGGATGCATTCTGTGGCGCCATCTATAGCAAAGGATGAGTACCAATGGAGGCCCTCGTGATTCATGCAAGCTCACGATTCAGTGTTTGTTGTCGGATGAAATCTCTGAATTGAATTCACATGTTCAGCTGATCTGGCGAACTAAGTCAAGGCTTTGGCTTGAACCATGATTTGCCTACAAAAATTAAAGAAAATTTGCGTTTGAATTTAGTTCGGAACAACAAAACCTTAAAATGTGAACAACTTGTAAACTAATATAATGAAAAGAGTTTACTTCTAACTCTGGTCAAAAAAGTGACTAAGTCCGTAAATTTCAAAATTAGGTAACCGAGTGTTCATGAATTAGCTCACCACAATCTTTAAAATTTCACGTCAGTTTTTCGGAAGACCCGCCCTGCTCTATAGACGCAAAACTTACTATCTTTACCAGTACTTTTGGGATCGCTGATTTCGAATTCGAAAAATATATATAAATGTATATATATTTAAGGTTAATTTGAGAACGTTAATTTGGAACCGAGTAACCGTTTTCGATTTTCTAGCAAAGCTTTCGAATTATATATTATTATATTCCAATATAGGGTGACCAATCTTTATTTTCGATTTGTTTACAGATCACGCGTGAGTCTTATCAAATTTTCATGTCCTTTGTGTTCAGTACTGCTTGGCGAATCCTCTTGGAAGGAATTGCCTCGCAGCAACGCGTAGTTTACAATTAGTTGAAAATTCGCAGTTCGTGGACTTAAAGCACTTCATGATGCGTATCATTGCCTTAGCAAACCCATTATTGCCGTTATCATCGCAAATTTAAGACCCAGTATATATTCTTGTTTGATCCAGCATGTAATAAAGAGAATATAGCGGTGGTAGCCAAAAGTGTACGTGATGAGCGTAATAATTCAATACGGAGCGTCGCATGAATAACTTGACCATTTTACGGAAGGATCTTGGTTTTAAAGCATATAAAGTGCAGTTCGTGCGAGAATTGGCGCCGTCTCAACTTTCTCTGCGTCATCGTTTTAGTATATGGGCTCCGATGAGCGATGAGGCTCATTTCTGGCTCAATTGCTACATCAACCAACAAAATTGCTGCATTTCGGCTCATCAATGAGCTGCCATTACGCACAGAGAAAACAAGAGTTTGGGCCGGTCCATATTGCTTGAAAAATGAGGATCGACGGAAGATAACTGTAAATGGCTGTATTGGGAGAAAGATCCTGTAAACAGTTTATTTCAAGCTTTGGACCAGTGAATTGGCCGCCCAGAGCGTGTGATATCACACCTCTGGTCTTTTTCTTTTGGGGCTTTGGGACAATTAAGATATTGGAAGCCAATATTACTGTTTTCTATCAAAATGCTCGAACGCGTCATTGAAAATTGGATGCTCCGAACGGACAATCTTGAACGCAGTTGCGGTCAACAACTTTACTAATAAAATGTTTTCTTTCGAATACAAACATGGATCACAGATCTTGCATTAAATTTTTGACTTCAAAATATCCTCCTCTCGCTTTTATAACAGCAACGTTACACCGTGCGCACTTTCTGCAATGATTCAGTTGATATTCTAATCCAAGTTTCAAGTAATGCCCAAAGTTGATTTCCTTATTTTTGGTTGCATAATTTGTGACGCCGCATTAGGGGGGAGGGGATTGCCCTAATGTGACTAATTGTGACAAGGGGGGAAGGAGCGATTAAAAATCTTCAAAATTTTGATGTCATTTATGAACAGCCCCTTTTAGAGTTTTTGTCTATTTCGACTTTATTGTGGGCTATAGGGCAATGAGACATACTTTCATATTCTGGTTCATGACTTGAATGTGGTGCCATCTATCTCTCTTTGATGTGTTACTATCACGGCATGTATGGCTCAATCCAAAGGTTCGCATTAAATGTTTCACATCGTGTAAAACGTAAATATAGCTTCTATATTTGCAGCACAGGCCGAAAACAATAGCCTCAAGATCTATTCTGCGCAATGTGCATAATTTCATCATGTCGAACTTAACGTCCAAGAAATTTGGCAAATTGCAATTTGAAGGTATCTTCTTTTCGATATTCCTTAAATGTAGTATTTTACTCGTACACGCTAGCGGTGAATAACAAACAGTTGTATTGATGGGATTTCCTGATACTCTCCAATTTTGGGCATGTATCCAGATTTTGGTTGGTAGCTGAATCCTGTCCACATAGAGAGCAAGGTAGCTTGCTTAGTAGTTGGCTGAATATGCGGCAGGCAACCGCAAGTTTTCCAGATGTGCGTTAAAGTCTTAGGTATGGTGGGTATGTTTCCCAGCTCTCTGTTATCTGATAGCGAAGGTGGCAGTGATCACTCTTAACATGTCCTTTTTCCGGAGGGAACCACAGTGAAGGTGAAAAACCTAGCTAGATACTGATTTTGCTGCAACAACAGCCAATTTCGCTTGTTTTGAGCTGCAGTTTTATTCAAGTTTTTGTTTTTGTGTATGTGCACCGAGGCACACTTCCGTACATACATGTGAGCATGGAAAGCCTTGACAACTTGGAAGCTTATATTACCTAACGTATCTGCTGAGTGCATTTAAATTTGAACCTATACGATTTTGCTGTGGCATGCCCCAAACTGGTAACTGCAATACAACTGCCCCTTTTTGCTCCGTAGTTCTTCATAAACTTCCTTATCTTCGGAACTTTTACGTCTAGCAAGTTCGACAGGCACAACGTTGTTTGGCGTTTTGTCTTTCCATTTTATTTCAACATCCCAAAGAAGAAGATGAAATTTGTATCTTTTTTTTCTGGTTACTTCTGCGGCAGTTGCTGGCCATACCACATAGTTCTATGTGATTGGGTTCAAATTTTATGGCCTTGCAACTGTCATACACAACACAAATTGTTAGTAGCAACTTCTGCTGCTGCAAAGCCAGCGTAGACGTCGTCGTCGACGTCAACGTCTCCTTCTGCGTCAACGAGTTTGGCCAAATGATGCTGACAAATGTGGCAAAAATTGTGGCAACGCGCAATATTTTCTGTTCTGCCGCTTCTTGTGGCCATTTTGTTGTTGTTGCAGTGTTACTGTTGCCATAACGGTCTCTACACAGAGAGAAAAACGACAACGTTCTCAAAATGAGTTGCCGCTTACTCAAAATGCGAACAATCATTTTTGAGTACACATTTTCAGAAAATACTTCAATGGAGTAAATTACCTACTCAAATAAAAACCAAGAACATAATGTACTTAAATTCGGTACAAAAACTCAAAATGAGTAACATTTTGAAATTTTAATAAGAACTGCGTAATAAATTGACAGTCTATCTCTCTTTCTTCTTAACCCAACTGAAATATGTGTGTCTATTTGGAAGTGCATTGTGGCAAGTTGGCTAGCGTGGCTCAGTGGCAGTGTTGCCAATTTAGCTTTTTTCCCGATCTAGCTTTTTTTTAAGTCTGACGGCGGGAAAAAATTGAAAACAGCGGGAATTCTAGCTTTTTTGAAAATTTGTCATATGGCAAAGCTTAATATGAATATAGAGACTGTTAAAAAATTTGGCAACATCGAAATTTATTTCAGTTCATGATCGGGCAAGGTGGTAAGACTCAACCGTAGCATCTTCTTCTTGTTTTTTCCTTCTGTCAGTAAACTGAATTGACGGTAAAATTTAAGTTTTATAATTTTTACTCAATTCGACACTGTGTAATATAAACAATGCCAAAAAAAATTTACAAGCAAAAGTGTCGCAATGTGTGGTTGCAGCGCTCGGAGTTCAGGGACTGGCTTAGAAAAGATGTGGAGGATTGTTCCCGCATGCTATCTTTGCAGTGGTCTAATGCGGAAGTGGAGCGGGTTTTTAGCCAAATGAATATTGTTAAGTTAAAGTTGCGAAACCGTCAAAAACCTCAATACGTTAAAGTCCATTTTGAGTACCGAACCGAACAACACTAAAGACAACGATATTTTAATTTCCAGATACGGCTTGAAACGTCATGGGAAGTGCTGTTACCAGTACCAGCTGCCAAAAAATGTTCTTAAATTGGTCGGCACTACCAACAGTAACTCCAATGTTGATGATGAGATCGTTGATTTCGACAATATATTCAACGATTTATATTAATTTTCAAAAATTTATATACGGTATAAAAGTTTTATATATTTAGCTTTTTTTTGGTGATCTAGCTTTTTTTGGTCGTGAAAAGTTGGCAACACTGCTCGGTGGTTAAGTGTTTAAACCCGAACACAAGAGGTCGTGAGTTCGATTCCCTCTATGGCTGCATGTGTGTTTGGTTTAATGCTGGTATAGAAATGTTTCTTTCACTATAATAAATAAAATATAAAGATAACAAAAAAACCAAAAGTAAAAAAAAATTTTAAATAATTACAAGCAACACAAAGCATACAAACATAGTAAATTTTTTTTTTAATTTCAACTGCTACTACTGTAAATCGAACCAAGGGCCACCTGTGTCTTGGGCAAGCTGCTTAACCTCTGATCCACGCAAGAGACAAAAAATTCTCAAAAACGAAGAAAACAACTTATTTTGAGAAATTGCAAACTCTTAAATTTGTACTCAAAATTAGAATTTTTACCTAAAATGAGATTTTATGTACTTACAAGGATGTGCTCACTTTGAGTATAATGTACTTGACTATTTTTCTCTGTGTAGAAACTTTGTTGCAGTTTCAGCAAAGGCAGCAAAGTTGCGTTGACTATCGCGGTCTTTTATTTGTTTTGCTTGTGGTGGCCGCTGCTGCCCAATAAAAACAATAACAGCAACAACAACTACAACAGTCAGCAAGTGCAAAAAAAGTTGTAATACGCTCTCTCTTGAATCTTATATGACAAGTCCTTGTTGGTGTTGTTGTTCAGTTGACGGTGCAAAATGAAATTTGGCAACACTGCACAACAGTGAAGTAGATAGCATTTTGCGATGGGGACTACAGTTTGGAATTAAATTCCATACACTATTTTTCAGGTAACACTTTTCCTGCCGCTGAACAGTTAGCTGAGAGATCTCGCAGCGCACAGACAGTGAACCCCTTTTTCCACATAAACACTAAATCCAGCATCCAAAGTATCTGCTTTTATGCCTTTTAATTGTTCGATATAACTGTAATCATTAACCTATAAGGAAGTTCCAATTGAAGTTTTTTAAGTTATTATTGAAAAAAGTTGAACACAGTTTTAATGATTAGGCCCGCACGAGTCTCCACACCAAATATTGTAACTCTCACTCGGATGTATGCATATTTACATATAGTGGAACTATAGTGTAGCTTATAGGCGAAGGGTGATCAGCACATTTTGGACTTTAACTTTTGTTGTTGTCGTTCGTTTTTATAACGTAGATGTACACACAGGTTTTGGTACAATTTTGTGTCGATACGGACATCGTCCAATCGCTTCCCGAGACAATGCTAAGAACTTTTGACCTTGGAACTACTGGTCTGCCTCGCCTCCTTCTGGGCATTGCAACGCAACAAACACATAAGTACCATTGTACAACAAGTGTTAACTAAATGTAGTGTATTTTAAATGTCACTAGAGGAAACCGCAGTTTTAACCAGTTGTGAATTATAGAACGGCATTCAGTCAAATGCTATACTGACGCAAAGAAGGCCGATCCCGTTAACCGTGTCTCTCTGAGCGCGCAAACAAACGACGACACTGATTCACTTTTTGTACAGACTTGGTTCACTTTTTCCTTTTCTTTATAGGGCAGTTATATGATATAGTGGACCGATTTTGATCAAATTTGGTACAAATGTGTAGACCGGGGAAAAACTGAGCTGACATAAATTTGGCTGCGATAGCTATTAAAACAAAAAAGTTTTTCTAACTAAAACTTTTTTTTATGCAAGAGTATGTGTGTGTGCTTATCTTTGCATTATGCCCGCACTTGCGGCCGCCGCACATAAAAAGGTGTATATGTATGTGTGTGACTTTTGCTACTTTTCGACAGTGTGTCTGTTCTTGCACCGACCAGGACCTATCCCAAATTAATAATTACACAATTTTTAATTCGCCGATATTATTTATTTAATTATTTGAAATGTATTAATTAATTGTATTATTTTTATTTTTGTCATAAAACGTTTATGTCAACTAATTGTTCTTTAATGTAAGCTTGTGTGTGTGTTTATCAATATGTGAACTACTCGCAGTATGTGTTCGTGTCATGATGCAAAAAACTGGGATCATGTGTTCGTTTGGTTTTTATTTGCTTTGGTGTGAGTGTAGTATAGAATTTTGTTGCTATCCTTCTTATAATTCGCAACTGGTTTAAACTGCGGTCTTCTTTAGTACCATTTAAAATATTTTGTATTTATATCATAAATTTTTTATTTATTTATCGCTTGCTATATTTTTTTTCGTATTTACTGATAAATGGCCTTTATTTTTGTATTCTTTGCAATAGAAGGTAATCAAGTCAGTTTTTGGTGGTTATGGTTCGCGTATAAACTGCGCCATAGTTCCACTGCATGTAAATATGGATGCCTTTTAAATGCATTTTTTTGTTCTTATTTACAAATATAAATAGTCTCTTTTTTGTTACTTTTGTATTGGGAAAGGGGGTGCCTTGATCCCAGCAAGAGTTATAATATTTGGAGTGGAGACTCATCTGAGCAACCCTTTTTGAATTAAAACTTTTCAGTTACATGTACTTGGGTGTACACTTCTCCAGCGTCGCAGGCAAAGAGAATATACATGGTCCGATGACTCCTAACCGATAGTTTTTGTATCGATGCTTTGAAGGGTATGGGTGTCATAACGGTAACTGTACTACGGTGGTAGGGGGATGGCGCTGAAAATGGTCAAAATTGTCTGGTTTATAAGTCTAACGTACCACTTTTGGTTAACATAAATGTTAACTTTAACATTTCTGTAAAAAGTGAAATTCGGTAACAGTTCATCGGAGAGGGGGCCTAAAATTGGCACATTATTAGCTATATCCTCTAAAGTTCTTACCTGATATGAATCATTTTTACACTACACATGCACATTAATAGTGTGCATTGCTGTGCTAAGATTCAATAGGCTAGCTTTTATAGTGTGGGTTCAAACTGCGTTTTCACGTGGGAAGGGGGTGATATATGTTTATATTATACCCAAGGCACTTTCATTGTGTTTAAATTTGTTCTATAGTGTTATTGTTCTGATAACGGATGAGATTTGCCGATGACATAGATAAATACAAACTACAAACTAAGAAAAATCTATCTGGTAAAATTCTGCCAACTCTTATGGTGTCCGTGATATAAAGGTTCATAGACGTAAAGGGACTTGCTTATATCAATGCTGCTCACTTTAACAAAAGTACGTTCCGCCAGGCTTCTTTTAACTTGTTAAAACCCAATAATAGGGTATTCGCCATATGAGTGCCTGGTACCGGATCGAAAAAGGTAACCACATTTCTAATCCACAGTTCGGCTTTCGGCATTGACGATGTGTATTTATGTTACGAGTGAGTTGTTGTATATATGTTAATGTCACTGCTTTGGCAGCTTATAATTCACAACTGCTTATAATAATGTTTTCTTTTTTCATGCGTCGAAGTACAGTTAGAGAAAATGCTTTGACTTACGATCAACTCTTATCATTTCACTTAATACACGCAATATAGTTAGTTATTATAGTTTTTATTTGTAACAGATATAAAGTTAGAAACAATTATTGAATATAACAGGCAAATGTAAAAATAAAAAATTATAATATGACATCTTCTTCTTCTTAACTGGCCATAACAACCCGTTACCGGGTTACGTCCTGATGTATTTCTTTCATTGGAATTGGAGTTTTCCATGGTGGGTCCCGAACCCTACGCACAACCCTTTAAAGGCCTGGAGTGGCTCTACTGGTCTCGAAAGGAACCATTGTCATTATAAGTCGCTCTCATACGACAAGCTTTGACCTGCTGAGTTGGTATTCTCTAACCCGCTCACCACACGGGGAAACATAGCCTACTTATGCAAAGACCATCTTCATGCAACAAACACATACAATAGTTTTGCATTTATTTTTGCACAGTGTATTATGGAGAGAAGCCACTTTCACTCGAATGATGTGTGAACTCTTATGTTTAAAAGGTGCAATGTATGTGTAACTTTTGCTACTTTTCGACAGTGTGTCTTTTCTTGTACCGACCATGTCCTATCTACCTACACTACTTAATTGTTGGATCATGCTACTCACTCACACCAATAAGCTGCCAAAGGAGTGAAATTTATTACAACGAACTCATAATATAAACACACATTGCCAATGCCGAAAGCCGAACTGTTGATTAGAAATGTTGTTGCTTTTTTCGAGCCGGTACCAGACGCTCATATGGCGAATACCTTATTATAGATTTAACAGTAACAACTTGAAAAATTTAAAAATCGAGTCAACTGTTGTCGAGGACAGACGTATCTTTAAATCGCTCCGTACTCTCAGTTTCGTGTTTTTGATATTCACAGCTATCTTTTGTGGTGCTCCGCTGCCGGTCCAGCAGCCCAATGCATCTGCGCAGGTGCAAATGGGAAAGACTTTTCAAAAACCCGTACGCATGCATGCGGGTGAAATAGATTTTCTATCTTTGCTCCGCGGTCCAGTCCCCCAACGTTACAAACCACCAGTGCGTCGCGGCTCACTTTCCCTCGTGGGGACCACATACAGATCCACTCACCGTGGTAGTGAACTCTACAAAGTTGTCGTTGTAAGTTTTTCTGTAGGAAAATACGGGAGTTATAGGTTAAAACGCAAACCTCTCCGTAACCCCCCTTCTGCAAACGGGGTGAGGTCGAAAACTTGGATAATTTTTTCCATTTGAAAGTCTAATTTTACTGGACTAAAGGCAACTGAGGCTGTTTGCCACGTCTCTTTCTGCCTGTTGCATACATTATGCTCAAATCTATAATACCCTTTTACACTATGGGTACAAGGTATAAAACTTTAGACAACTGAATGACCTATTGACAAAATCTGAAATTGCCGTTGAAAGCCCTTATTCCGTATTTCCTTCAAAGTTTTAGGGATAGGGTATGCAAATATCCCTATACATCAGGCTAATTTCTCTCAACTATGTAGTTTTTTACTTTTCCGCAAAAAATGGCTGCCAAAGCTAGAAAATTGGATTTTTTTTTTAAATTACATTCTTACGAATTTAAAGAATAAAGCTTTCTAACTCTATACATATTTGGAAATAAGTATCTTTGCTCTTTTCAAACCCTTAACTAATTCGCAAACCGTTTTATAGTTCACTCAGTTTTATGACTGCAACTACGAAATAACGGGTCAAAAATTTCGAAGGTGTTAGAAAAACTACTGAAGGTGTTAGAAAGACCTAGAATAGATTATTTCAAAAGTGGCGAATTGCTGTAAAACCGTGTAATTTGTAAAAAGTTTCAAACAAAACATATATGCTGATATTTTCATTTAATGAAGCACTTCAAAGAATGGGAAAAACTCAAGAAAATCTTTTAGGTTTGCATAGGCTCTGAAAATCAGATGAAAATTATACAACCCACCTATTATCGCTCTATGGGGAAGCCGAAGTCTTCTCATAGCGTGCCGCAGACATCAGTGTCTTACTTTTTGGTATTATGGCCCCCTTTTATCTACGCCACTGCTGCAAGACATTGTTGTTTGAAATCCAAAACAAAAAAAAAGAAACTTATTTTGCTGTTCCTTTGAGCAGCATAACAAAAGTGCATAAACTTGCAACACAATACAAAAACACAGCAACACACATTCATATATCAATTTTGCAGCTCTCAATCGCGCTCCCCATGATTACACTATGTAACAAGAATAATGACTGGAAGAGTAATTTCAATCAGGATCAACCATATGGTTGGTGTACATATTTATTTGGTAGAATTGTATGATGACGTCATCTTAGTGGTGGGAAGAGAGCGTACACTTGATGATGACGCTTGATTACAAGGGTGAAGTGGTCAAAAATGAGCATAAATGTAATGACGTTATATGTATATGGACAACCTCTAGATAGTTTTAAAAAAAAGATGCGATACAATCGATAGTACTATCGGCTTTTTCCTTCCTACCGTATGTTTAAACTGAACATAATTCGAAACTTTGATTATACTATAAACATTTTTTCAGCTCTACTCCTTATGTGTTCTTTAGTAGGCATACTCTTCTTGTAGGCTTATGTGGCTGGTTTGTTAGCTAAAACGAGATATCTTGGTATGTTTTTATGTATTTTCGCTAAGCGCGTTGAATTGAGATCAATTTTGTTGCCCAGTGTCATTTACGCTAAGTGGATTAGAAAACTTCTATGGTTTCCTTAAGCCGCAAATTAATTTTGCTTACAGACAGAGCCCAAGAGAGAGTAGGAAAGTGGAATAGCGCCGACAAAGGACAAGAAGAGGAGCTGGCTGATTAAACTTTAAGTACATTAAGCGAGTAATGGAGAGTGTAAGGGAAAGAAACACGTTCCAAATGTAACTCTGAACTATGCTGCACTTACAGTTATTGTATGTATGTATGTGTAAGTGTGTCATATGCACATAAGTCAGTTGGCATGACAACGAAGCCTTAAAGGAACATATGAAAGCAGGTTCAGTATGTGTGTGTGTGTGTGTGTGTGTGTGGATTAATATGTAATAAGGAACTTGTACAAGTCTTAACAGGATGCTAAGGAACAGCATAATTTAATTTACAGTACTTGAAAATACGTTTATACTTGTATCATATATCAACTCTAGTACCCAAGTTCCTTTCATAATGAAGTACTCGCATATAATACGACACAAATTTAGCTTTATTTTAAATATGTACTCTTAAATGGCATATGGTTTTGCCTCTTAAAGCAGTTCGACAGCATTGTACCCAATCATTTCGGACAAAAAAAAAGTTACTATGTGTGGTAAGTTTAGTATATATATATAGAATTATTGAGTAATTCATAGTTCATTATACTTATAGTTAAAGATTATATAATAGTTTAGATAGTTTTAAATATACACCGGCTGGCAACTTAACAACTTTTCAGTTCAATTGTTCAACATGATCAACATTACAATACAACCTTATCAACTTTAATAAGTAAAAGATTCTCGACTCGACTGACTACTTAAGCTTCTATAACTCGACTGCCCAGAACGATCTCTCCGCTGCAACTATGCGCGGGACGAACTCTCCACTGCTGCTGTTGTCTCCTTTCTTACTGCCGATAATGGTGCTGCCAACCGCTGCATAATGCCACCAACCAACTTTACATATATTGACATGAGTCTACATACCAAATATGGGGGCTTAAGCTTATATTTTTACATATCTACTTCCTTTTTTTTGACACTTATCTTGCTAACGATATCTTGTTTATTAACATCGGTTGATATTGATATTATTGTCTTTACCAAAACCCTTCATCCGGATGCAGAGCAATCCTACAGGCGCATCTGCTTTGAGTGCACCTACTCCAATCTATGATGCGAAAGGTAGTTAGCGTGATTGCCGTCCGATCTTTCTAACGGAGACATGGCCTGCCTCTTCGTAAACTCCCTGCAACAGCCGCATTGAAGCACTTTCTCACGGCAGTTTCTTCATTCATACGCCCAACATGACCAAGCCAGCGGAACCGCTGAAAGTTAATTCATGGGGACATGGTTCTTCGTTGTGACTTCTGCGGTCGTACCAAGACTGTCGAAATCCAATCTAAGAGTTCAATTGCCGCATATCTTTAATAGAAGAAAACTTTGTCCGCAAAGACTCCAGTAGCAGATTGCGTAGTGCAACCAATGATGTGAATATTATTTGTTTAGCAACTACGTTGTACTTCGATCACTTGCAACACACTCATCATGACAAAGTTCTAGAGGTAGTAGGAGAAGACATCGCCTTTTGTAAAGCCTTACTCGGTATGAAATCGTTCGGATAGGCTATTTCTAACCTTCACGATGCTGTGTGTGTTGCTCAACATCAATCAAGTCGCACAAAATTTGCAGAGATTCAAAACTCAGAAAGTGCGGCATATAAGCGATCCCTCTACGAGCTATCATGTGCTACTTTATCAATGACAAAGAGGTCCTATCAGTTGTTTCTAGAATGGCTTTTGTCTCACACAATACGCTCGATAGTGCCTTATATGCAAAATAAAGCAGACTGATGCGAGTTGGCGCCTACAGTGGGATCACTGCTTTTGAGGATTACGCAGAGGCGACCAAGGTTGCAATCATCGGGCATGACCTCATCTAGCTATAATCTGCAAGCAAAAGTACAATATTTGGCTGTCACCGTCAACCTGAGCTAGAATCATTCCGAGCCCAATTTGGCTGTTGCTTAGTGTTTTCAAAGCCACTGGCCTTTCTCTATCTATCAAGTCGAAATGTGCCTACTACAAAACGAATTATGTTACAAATTACATCAGTTCCGCTGTTGAGGTAGTCAAAAAATCAAATCGAACTTCCGTATAATCACTTTGTTGTGGCCACATTTTTATAAAGGATAACCAACACAGCAGTGTGTACAATAATCTGGTTACAGTAACAAAATCCAAGCTATATTAGAACGTCAGTTATAGAAGGTAACTTTAATGAACCAACTATAAACAAATTAACAGCCAGAACAAACCCTATAAGTCAACCCCTAACCCTAATCAGCAGCCCTAACTTTATTATTTTCAATTTATAGCTCGAAAAGTAGCCATAAGATACACAAACACACACACACTCAGACTCGGTCAATTACTTGTTGTTGACCAAAATTGTCAATTCCCAAACATGCAATATTAAACAAGAGTCAACTGAAGTCAAGTTGGCATCTCCTGGCACACATATCACTCAGCTTGGCAACAGTAATGGCAACGGCAACGGCAGCAACTAAAGTACCGCAAGGATTTAACGGCAACCGCAAACAACAAAAACAACTTGAACGGCAACAACAACACCTAAACGTTCCATTAAATTTACGTTTTACAGTTTTAAAAACACAAATTACCTGGTACATAAAACCGAAGAGTTACACAATACTGAATGGATGGCTTACACTTGGTTATTGGATTCGGTTAGCGTCGAGCAGAGGCGAGGGGAGCACCATTGCCAGCCAGTTGTTGTGGGTAAGGTGTGCGAAGGGGCTTGTGTCAGGTGAAGGAAAGCATTACGGAAGTACGAACTTTATTGCAGTAAACTTGCCAAACTTTTAGGTATTTGAAAATGATTTGTTTGGCACAGATCTTGGGCAAGGGGTAGAGGTGTAGGTAAGCGAACGACATGCCGTAAAACTTTGTTGCCAAATAGCACAAATACCAACAACAACAACAACAACAGCAACACAGCGGCAGCAACAGCATGAGAAACAAATTAAACAAATCGAAACTTTTTTGGTCTACCCACAGACGACGGGTTGTCCTGACAGACTCCTAAAAAAAGGGAAGACAAGCTGGCGGGCAAAGCTGGAAAAAAGCACTGAAAGCTAACAGCTTACGGGCACGGAACCCGGACAGTATGTGCTGCGCAGAACAGCAACAAAAGACAACAAGAAAACAATTTGTTAACAAATCGAACATAATTGTTTAAATAAATTTGATCCACAAATTTCATAGAAATAAATTTGCCTACAACAACAACAAAATGTGCAAGAATTTCAAAAATTTCGTCTGAAATAGCAAAAGAAATACCCAACAACAAGCCCAAAAAAAAAAAGGGCGCCAACAAATCAATCTCTCTGGGTAAGGGTTTATTTGAACTGGGTTTGCGCCAGCTGGTTGCCCCGCCCACCGCACACCGCCCACCACCCACCGCTCCCCGAACTGTTTGAGGTGCCCAATTCAATTGCCTGAACAAATAAACTTGCGTTAACCAGGTCAATAAGCTAAAGAAAATAGCAAAAAAAAAATCACAACAAAGAGAGAGCCGAAGCGAAAATCAACTAAGAAAAAAACGCACACACTAGCTTAAACCGTTAGACTAACAGACACTAGGTAAAAAAATCAACCATATGTTATCGAATAAAAAGTAACCGATTGATGATGTACAAAGCCCTTCTCAATCTGCACATTGTCGCATTGTAACTAGTTATTTACCAGCAAGAACTCAAAAAACAAATGTTAGCAAGAGATGCAAGTATACGAGAAAACACCATCTCAAGCTCGTTGATGTGATGCCATCACGACATGTACGCGGCTAACGAGTCTGTTTAGCCACAAGCATGTAAAAAGTAAAAGGGTTTTTGCTGTATTCACCAAGTGCTATCACCTTGAATTGGCAACATCAAGAATGTAGCCACAGTTGCTTCTTTTTCTTCTTCTTAACTGGCCATAACAACCCGTTATCGGGTTACGGCCTGATGTAAATGCAATTTTTTACTGGAATTGGGATTAGACCAGGTAGGGTCTATAACCCTATGCACAACCATTTTAAGACCATGGGTGGCTCTACTGGTCTCGAAAGAACCCAGTGTAATTGTTAGTCGTCTCATATGACAAGCTTTGACCTCCTGAGGGGGTATTCGCTAAACCGCTCACCAAACGGGGTGCACTATGAGAACATATCCACAGCAGAAGCAGAAAACAGTTCAACCTAAGTTAAGCGTATTTAATGGTCATTAACATATAACTATAGATTAAATTCTTTACGCGAATTGAAGATTAATTGTTACTCAATAACTTTCGCCCTAATCCCCATCAAATTACACTACAACAAAGGTTGTTTTTTCATTGCAAAATATGATTGCCATATTCTTATACACATTACTTTAAATAATAGTAACACTGAAACACGCCCCTTCAATCACTGTCCTTATTCGAAACACACACTCAGACCCCAACTCCAATGTCTTACCATTAAATCCAATAACAAATCGCAAAAAAATCGCATGCGAATCGAATTTAAAAGCGAATTACAATCAAATGTATTTAAGCAGTAAGCCTTCGAAAGTTAACCCAAAAAAAGATATCGAGATCCCAAAACAAAAAAAAAAAGATGCTGTTTCCAGACTTACATGCCGTGCACAGTTACCCAATTGACTTTGGCGACTATAGTCAAAATAACAGTAACTTTTCCATGCAGACACACACACACACGCACACACACACACACACACACACACACACACACACACACACGCACACACACACACACACACAGCGGTATGTATGCATATGTGTGCGTGTGTCACAATTGTTGACTGACTCGTTTGAACTTTATGTGGTTCTTTTTTTGTTATTTTTTGGGTGTGTACATCTTTTCAGCGTCAATCCGCTGTTGTCATTTTCGTCGTCAACGGAAGCCGTAAAATCGCACACAATCAAATAAACACACGGACACACATACGGATACACACACGGACACACAATAGTAATAAAGTCGAGAGAGACAGAGTGGGCGAGCGAGTGTAAGCATTGCATAGCTTTGGGGCAGAGCAGCTGAGTAGGCCGTAACGGGAAATTGCCACAAAAAACGCAGCTGCAAGCCGACCGACATTGCATTAACAAAATGGCCGCCGACGACGCCAACTGTCAGCCATTTTCAAGCATGGAAATCGCTTCACTCACAAACTTAAATAAGTTTTACAGGTATTTGTCTGTGCCGTCAGCCAAACCACACAAACAGCCAGTCATTCAATCAGCCAAGTGAGTCGGTCAGTCAGTCAGTCGGTGAATCGGTGAGTCGTTAGTTGGCCAGCTGGGCCAATCATCATTAACTACGTCATCAGTATCAGCGGCAACAACGTAACGGAAGTCCGAAAAAAGTATATCGCACTACAACATGAGAGCATAAAGCAGGTGCAGCGTTAAACTTGGGCGACTATACTTTGTACCCTATGAAAATGGAAGTGCTACCTAAAACTGCAGTTATTACAGAAAATAAACAGTTGGTAACCAACTCAGGCTTTTCCGCACGCTTATCAAAACAACCGAAATTAGCTAGGAGAAATTTAAACAACAAAAATATGAAAAAAAAAAATTTCGAAAACTATTTACTATTGACTAGAGTGCTCAAATTCAATAGGAAACCCTTTGAGGTTATACCCAACACGATAGATATTTAGCTTGCTAAAGTCGAAATTACTAAAGTTATTTCACTAACACACTACATCGACAACGACAACGCACGGTCAAAAAGACATCTCCAAATCGCCGGGAAAGTTGTCAGAGTGCTTAAATCGTCGAAAAACAGAAAATTTGAGCCAAAACCAATACTTTTTTGCGGAAAAGTAAAAACATTGCTGCTGACAATGTTTTTCGAATTCTATAATATATGATGTACATATGATATTTGAACGCAACTGTACCTAAATAAAAAAGGCAATTACGAAAGTTGCCTTTTATGTTCCGAGAGCAGAGCACAGAGTAATTTAATAGATAAATGTTTTATTGTAGTGCAAAATATACTCCACAAAAGTCAATACAGCTTTGATACGATCGAACTTTTGCGACTCCATACCTACGAAACGTGTGCTTTGAACTCATCAACTCATCGCACACATTCAGCTGTTCAAAAAACGTTTATCTCGAAATTTGTACTTAATTTCAACAAAATGCGTGCACACTTCGAGAGTGAAACGTTTTCAAAGTTTCCATTCCCATATTCCATCACGTTTCGAGAGTGAAATAGTTTCAAATAATGCTGCTCGCGTTGAAGCATGCTCGTTGCGTCAATGTCTGAAGAGTGGCGCCTCTCCACACAGTGGACTATAATCTCGCTGTGCGTAATCTCATCTAAGATGAAGTTTGTCGAATTGAGTTGATATATGACCCCGATTCCCTACAGCAGGCTTTCGCAGTTTACAGCCGCAACGTTTACTCTATCGATTTGAAACTTGGCACAGGTTTGCGCTGTGCTTATGTGCATCAGATAAATACATAAAAACGTATAGTCAAAATGTGATAATTTCACCCCCCTTCGCCAATAAACTACTCCAAATGTACATATATATATATATATATATTCTATTCTATTGAAAAAAGGTGAACAAAGTTTTAATGATTAAGCTTAGACGAGTCTCCATATATATAAATATATATATATATTGGAGGTAGAGTTACAAAATTTGATGTGGAGACTCGTGTAAGCTTAATCATTAAGACTGTGTTCACCTTTTTTAAATTTTACTTTTTTTTTGTTTATTTTATTGTAAAATTCTTTGGCTAATTTACAAAAAATGAACAAAATGTTAGGTAATAATTTAATTGGACAATATCTTTGATCGATCACTCTAGGTCTTTAATTTAAGGATACATTCTTTTTTTTTAGAATTGTTTGTTTGTGTTGACTACATACACTATTTAGTATTATATAAACATAAGGTTGCAGAGCGCAATAGATATACCTTAATTACTGCCACACCCATCAATATTGATTTAAAAACGAGACCAGTAAAAAGAAATTTGCACTCTTTGGACCAACGTTTACTAAATGCAAGAACCCCCCTAGCTTTGTTAACAATATGGCGAATAAAACCTCTAACAAATAACCTTTTGCATACGGTTCGCTAGAATGAGCCGCATAAAACCTTCCTTTCAATTAAAGATGTTATGTTGTTGGAGTGCCCTACATCAGGCTGTAACCCAGTAACTAGTTTCTCTGAACTAAAGTCCATGCAATATGGATTAGCGGAGTAAGTCGCTTGTAAGAACGTATCAGATATCGCAGGATTAATTGATTCTTAAAGTTGTATCGAATCATACGCAAGACTATTGACTCGAATATATTCGTGCTTAGCAAAGGCCTGAATTCTTTCCAAATTTAAAATTATTTTTGCAAAATCGCTGCCAGTCACTGGCTTGTCGTTGCTTGGACTATCCCGAAGGGATGCACAGCACTTACCAATTTTATTACAGTCTCAGACAGAAGCTAGTTCAAAACACATTCAGCTGCATAATCTGACTACAAATACCAATTTTTTGACGTGAAACGTCTAACGGTACGTTTTGGTGGTGAAATCGACTCGTATGCCGTGATGGTAGCACATCATTGAGCTTGAAATGACGCAAGCATAGACTAATGCTAGATGGCGCCACATTATATTTCAATAGGCCGCTAATTGATAGATTTCAATATAAATTTGGGTAGTAGTAGTTACTCTAACTTTGTTGTTCTACATCTGCACGTGACGGCAAATGTTTATTGTTATTGAATATCCGGCAACAGTTGGAATTAATCATCACATGGCAAGTCACTAGATTGGCAATTACGTCCTCCTTCTTAAAAAAGACTTATTTCGCAAGTACATATGTATATATATTTTGTCTATTATTTTGATAGCCGCGTTTAGTGTTTGAGCCGTTTCGAAGCATTTTAATGTTCTGTTCTTTCTATACACTTTTTGCTTATAAACTGATCTGTCTGCTGAAAAGATTAAACCATACTTACATACTAAACAATAACTGCCCCAAAAATTTAAATTTTAGTCGCTTAATAAAAGAACGTTTTTAACTGCGACGGGCCGGATTACTTTTTAATGATTCTCTGTAAACAAAATATAATTGCAGGATAGAAGCTTTCCTTTAAACTAACTTGAATAAAAAGCATCAGTTAGATTGCTGCAAACTGATGAGCTGGACACCCTCTCTTTTAATGAACCAAATTTGGATCGCGAACCAGTGGAGTTCTTGAATAATTTGTGCTTACGTTTTCCGGTTTCCCACATCAAATGCTTAATCTTGCTGGGCTTATGTAACAAAAGTTCTTCCAAATCGCAATCAATGTAGACGGGACTTGTGTCCTTTTCATCCATTAAAAAGCACTGATTAGTACTTTGCGCACTAGAATACAATTTCTTTAAGCTCCATAAGTTTTCCTTCTTTTTATGTGCATTTTTTCCATAGAACACTGTCCTATTTTTGTCTTCCGATTTCGCGCCTGTTGCAGCCTTCTCAATAGCAGACTTTTCTTCATTTATCTTTGAATTAGGCCGCAATGGCTGTAGATTCCACATGCTTTTCTCATTATGAGCGTATCCAGTTATGCACTCGTGTGATCTTTTCTTTTGATTCTGTTTCAAGATTTCTTCATATTGTTTATCGGATGTTAGCACAAGCGGCTTCCAGTACAGTTCCAGTGTGGACATAATCTCTAAGCCCATATTGTCTACAATCATATTGTTAGTCAACAGTTGTCCTTTATATACCAAGTGACTAAAACCCATGGGCACTCGCAGCATTTGTCCCACACGTTTCTTTAACTGGGACACCTTCGTGAAACAATCCGTCTCCATAAGCCATTTTTTTCCGTCAGTAGTTAGTATGTATATCTTCATTGTTTATGCACTTGGTGAAATTTGTGGAATTTTTGCCAAATTTTTTTTTATGTAATTTTTGACTACCTGTTTAGTGTATAATATATTTATGACTAGAGTTCAAATGCAGTGTTTACCTTGTTTGAAATTTTTACGATTTTTATTTTCCTTCCTATTTTACGGAATGCTGGATTTAGTGGTTATGGGGAAAAAGGGTACAGGGTATATTCCACTGTCAGGCACCAGTTTTTTATAGAAAGATAATGTGAGAGTTTTGCGCCGATTAGTGTCCCTCTTTGCATTTGACAGTTTGTATTCAATCTTTTTTGCCTGCAATAGTTTAATAGTAGATAGGGAAGTCTTTTTCGTGTACAGTCAACGCGAATTTTGATCCCTTTACCAGCAATGCTTGAAAGTTTGGTGGGAATAGCTTTGTATCAGTCTTGATTGTTGTTCCTGCCGTATAAGTAAAATTTTTCATTGACCTGAACTATTGCGATTTTCTTTTCGTTAAGGATTAAACCGATTATAATTGTGTAAAGGCAATTTAAACTCATTTTAATAAATGGTCTTAAGTGAAAGACTTTTTAAGGTTAAATCGTCTAGTTTCTTATATAGTTCTTGCACTACTACTAAAATGGTAATTTTTAAGAATAAATAGCGATTAGCTTAGACTTTTATAAAATAAAACAGAACACAACATCTTCCCCCTTAATGTTGGCGTCATTTATGAACAGTGCCTTAGGTCTTTACTAAGCACAAAGTTTATGCCATATTGTTATTCCAAATATTCTATCAGAATTTATACAAAATCACTTCAAAGATATCGATAAGCATATTTTATCGAACAAAACTGCTTTTATCTAAGGCAAATGTCAGAAAATTGTATTTTCTATTCGCCATGAACTTTTTGTCAAAATCTATATTATCTGCAAAAAGTTTAATATTTAAAAAACAATAAAGCACAAAAATGGTTCTTATATTATTTTTGGCGTTTTCGCTATTGTACTTTGTAGCAATCGGTATAGTTGCGTTTCTTTTGTATCTGGTATGCAAACCTGAATCGGCCTGGCTACATCTGGTTCCTCTTCTGATGCTATCGATTGACCTGGTAATATCCGTGTTTATAGTTAAGTTTCTGATCTTCTTAATTTGGCAAAAGAATATGCAATAATACGGCAAAGAAAGTGTAAGTATCAATTGACGATTACAACGAATATTCACAATCGCAATATACATTTTCAGTTCGTCAACGAACAGAACGTTGAGAACCGATCAACTATGCCTTATGAAATTATACAAAATGACAACATGCAGAGTTAATCTTGTAAAACACTGAAATAAAAACTTGTTAAGCGGTTACCTTAAAGGTGTCTCGAAAATCGGTTCTTTCTTTGGTTGAGCATAATTGGGTGATATGTAGTTGTTCACTGAACTGAAAGGATCTGCCTTCATCAACGTTTGCGATTTCTTTGCCTTGCTTCCAATTTTCAAAAAATTTATGATTCTTGAAAATAGTAATTTATGCTCTCACGTCACGATCCGTCAAGACGTCATGCCGATGCGGACCAAATTATGGTGATTCAGATGTTTCTCATCGGAAAAGTTCTCTTCTATGTGATATATATATATTTCAGTTAACGATTGGCAAACACTTTCTTATAAGGTAAGCAGCCACGCGACTCTTTTATTAATATGGCAAAGAAAACGCTGTTATCTTTGATGGACATAAAAGCTCTAGTACCTTATCCTCAAGGCACATTGAAGAAAGCAGATCCTTTTTGTTCAATAACTACTATGAACATCTTCCAAAAATCAATAGTTGATGACCATTTTAATCCGCTTGCTCAAATCGTGTTATTTTCGTTCTTGTTGTAAACAGCATCAGTTCCGTCTTCTTTGTAGGGTACCTAGAGCTCCTTCCATTGCATAATGTCTTAGCCACGAAGCTTCCTTGGCCAAACTCTTGGACAACTAATTGACATCAGCCATAGTCAGCGGGAGATACCTGCTCCCGATGTGATGTTTGTAGTCAGTTAGAATCTTCATAACTGTTAAAGGTTACAAAATACAGTTACTGAAGTTCAAAACTGATCATCTGCCGGGAGTGAACTCTTCTTTTCAATTGGCTACTAAGGCCAAAGGGTTATCCGCTCCATGACGACATCGCTCTTTGTTGACTGGATGTTGATGTGGATAATATTTAAATTTACAAAATGAGCATAGTTTACACCATACTTTTCTTAAAAACTTCAATGGCTTATGCTACCGCCCCTGTTTAAAAGCACTGAAATCTTCAAGACATGATTTTATCTCAGCTTAACTTTGCCAATCATCAACTTTGTTACTTAAGGTAAGACATTTTGGGAACTCTGCGCACCTAAAACTTATGGCTTAGGATCTACCAGATATCCTCTATGGGATTTAAATCGGGGAAATGCTTGGTCAAGCCTCTCTCCCGTTCTTTCAATGCGATTGGGAGTTTTCCGTGATGGGTTCCAAACCATACGCACACCCCTGTTTAAGCCTGTGAGAGCTTCGCTGTGCACATTAGCTCACTGCTTTAATACCGAGTGGCGATTACGGCAGCTAATAAGGGTCACCACGAGTAGTTAGTGCGTCAACTTAGTTAGGCAGAGACAATTAGAACCCTAGCTTTAGCTAGGTTAGTAGCGATCAGAAGCTTTCGCCCTGTCCCACCAGAACGCAGGAACCCGCTCTAAATCATGGCCCGGGAACACCAAATCTAAGCCCACCATCCCTTTTCCTATTATAAAGCAGCATTTG
Source organism: Chymomyza caudatula (assembly GCA_035041775.1). Classification (NCBI taxonomy): domain Eukaryota; kingdom Metazoa; phylum Arthropoda; class Insecta; order Diptera; family Drosophilidae; genus Chymomyza; species Chymomyza caudatula. Next base: position 2,963,017 of record JAWNKW010000149.1, read on the forward strand.
AGGAATCCCCGCTGAGTAATCGCTCATATGCGTTGGTGCGACTTACTTAAATATTGATCAAGAGGAGCAGCTCATCAAGATAGAAAAGAATATCTCCGTACCTTTTCATATCGAGCGAGGCTTCAGACAAGACGTTGGCCTTACCTGCGTTCTCTTCAACTTTGTGATTTAGTACATCGAAACGAAACTATATTCTGTAGAGTCCAGTGGTTCGACAAAGCAGACGCTACCGGAGTATTTGCGGCTATTGAAAGAGAATACGCCAGTGTGGATCTGCTTGTAAATGAAAGCAGGACAAAGTATATGTTTTCTTCGAGTAAAGATTGTTGTTGTCGTGCTGTTCTTGACGATTTTATCAGCATTGCCACCACTGTCAGTATGAAGTACCTTGTCAGCTTGGAGATCAAGTGGAGAATCCTCCACGCTAATAAATGTTAGATTGGTCTCAGTAGTGAAAGGAGTATCCTGCTCTCGCAGGATGAAACTAACACTCTATAAGACAGTCATCCTTCCCTTGATGACGCAGTCTGTTGCAGATGCATTATACTGTTCGACCATAAAGTAGTCCCTAAGATCTTTAGCCCTCGATGCGCTGCCTAGGTTTACCGAACGCGAAGGAACGACGAACGCTATCACCTCTACGACCAATATTTGTTGTTATCCAATTGTCTTGCCAACGATATTGGACTCATTGTCATATACTCCACATAGAATCTCCCCCACCTCTCTTCACAACTGAGGTAGCCCTTTTCTCTTGCCATAGTAACATCTTACAATAAATGTATTTCATTTCGTTAAGTTGAAAAAACTACGTAAGTCGTCCAAGATACATATATTTCTGAAATTGAACCTCGTTCCGCTGTTTTCTGCGCAGCTTTAAGTATCAACAAACCAACAAATTTCCCAATTTGTGTCTAAAGACCTGCTCAAAACAAAAAAATATAAGAGGAAAAGAACCGACTACAAACAAGTGCAAAAAGTGGTCTTTATATATCACGGTCTGTGTTGGCCATGTGGCCAACTCTGCTGAGTGTTTGTTTGTATGTATGTTGATTGGCACGAACGAACCGGAAGCTATGGTCTACGGACATCCAACTACACACACATATACATGAGAAAGGATTTGCTGGCAGTCGGTGACTTGCACGCCCATGGACAGGCACATGAAAACCAATAAATATTGTTCATCCACTCGAATGGTTTTTAACTGAGAAGCATTGAACCCTTTGCCGGAGCCTAAAAGCGTGCTCTACATGTAGCCCAATGTATCTAGTAGCCATAGAAACACAGACTTCCTGTGCAGCAGTTGATGAGAGAAATGAAGTTGAAGACGCTCGATGGCCGTACAGTACCTACAATAAGTACATACATATATAAACAATAAACTGCCGATTGGTAAAGCGATTAGAGTTACATACACATAAAGCCTGCGAAACAAATTGCTGCAATTTCCAGAACATTCAAAGCGGTATCCATGGAGTTTAAGCAAAACTCGAACTATGAATTATTAGCTGCTTAATTATTTACTTTTTCATTTGGCTAAGCTATTGAGTACTGCAATTAATTAAGATATTTACAATGATTTTGCGCCTATGAATGAGGTTGCCAAGGAAAATTGAACTTAAATCAAGTGGAACGTAAGCTGGTTTAAAGGTATTGCAATATAAATATTCTAGCATTGTGCATATTTAGTTTGAGCGAGATTTTGTTACGCTTATTTAACTTTCGAAAAATTTGTATCGTTTTGTGAAATATGCGATAACTGTATCTATTTTGCGTTGTTTATACCTTTTTTCGAATTTGACGATGTTATCAAGGTCATTTTTTTTTTTGTTTAAAACAAAAGATTCGCAAAGGCAAAGAATCGATGTAGTTATGTCCGTCTGTCCGTGTGATAACCTATATTTTAGAGACTATACGAGTTAGACACAAAAATGCTACCAGAAGATGCACATTTTCGCAGATAAACCCAAAAAGAAACACGCCTTCTTTTAAAAACATCTTAGAACTATATATCTATATAAATAAAAATGAATCCAAAATCTGTATGTGGCCAATGTTTGGATAAACGGTTTAGTGAAACGTAAATCGGGTTGATCCACTTTATAGCTCTTGGAATGGGCCATGTTGTTACAAATGAAAATTTAAAAAAACTACAAAAAATTAAATAAAATCTCAAAGCCTACCAATATTTTTTTCCAAAACTGTGCACAGAGTCTGGCAACACCTGCTAATAGGAACGGGTAGGGGAACAGGAAGAGGAAGATAAAAGAAATAGGACGTGGAACGTGATCTACCTACCTAGAGAGGGGCCAGAGAGGAGCCAGGAACGAAAGGTAAATCGGGTTGTTTCATCTTATAGCTTTCGGAATGAGCATGTGGTAGAGAAGTTGGAAGAGAAATATGATCTACCTCGAGAAGGGCAAGGGGATAATGTGAGCGAAGCTAGAAGGGGGCGAAACGTAACGTACAAATGAGGTCAAATGAGTCATTCATAGCAATAGAATGGGTAGATGGCTGGCCAAAGGATAACCGTCAACAAGACAAATATTATGCAAACTAGCCGAGACTAACAGCAGGAGGTTATCTTAAGACAAGGCACCTCCATAGAGGAAGTCACGCAGTTCAACTATCTGGTTACTCAATGACGGAACGAACCTGGATGTCAGAAAAACCCAAAATATGGCTCGTATACGGAATCCTTACTACAAAGTGGAACTCTAGCTAAATATCCATACACTGAGGAGACTAGATGACTGTTTTGAAGGTGCGATTGTTGACACAGTTGAGAAGGAGATATCCAGCTGCGAACAGAGGGAAAGGGAAAGACCTGATTGTCCAGGAGGAGCTAAAGTGAGGCTGCCAACAGCAGCTTTCGAAATTGATGTAGGAGAAGCCATATACTTATGCCCATGAGGTAGGTATCCAATTATAAGGCATTCCCTAAAGTAAGGAAAAAAGCGTCTCCCATATACGTGAATAGATTGTTTTTTTTTTTTCACTGTATAGCCAAATCTAAAGATGTCTTTATTATACGAATACAACTAACTCACTCAGTTATTGTTGTTGTTATTGTTGTCAAAAGCGTTGATAAGACCCCAAAATGCATTCAAGTGTACATAGAGTTGGATACTCTTAATTTTTATTTGTATTTTCACTTCGTTTTCCTGCTGAACACTGACAACTCACTGACACGTTTTGCACATTAGCCCAGCAAATAGTACACTGATAAAAAAATGACGTTCGGAAATTATGCACAAATGGGCATGATTTTTCTTATTTGTGGTCTTAATTTTGTGGGTATAAATTGAGACCGCTGGTGCTTGATTTTGTTCGAAAAATGTACGCTCATGTTCTAATTTTACCGGAATAAGCACGTCATTCTTGAAATACGAACAATTGTGTACAATTTTGGTAGAATATACAACAAGAATAAAAATTTGTATTTCTTTCCTTTGCCTTGCTTTTAACTTAAATGCTTATACTTGGGAGAGAGAGCGAGAAAGAATAGTATATCGTATTGCGCATTAGATGAGAGGATTGCGAAAATAATAAATTTGTGGTGTTGTTGTTGCTTCGCATCTGCGTGAGGACTTTATTAGAAGAGGCAGAATTCAAATTTTACGTTAATTAGTACGGTAGTTGGTCCGATTTTAAATCAACTTGACACAAATAATATAACTGATCTAATTTTGATTGCGCTAACTAAACTCGCTCTTTAAAAGTTAGTTTCTATGACTATGTTATTGGATTTTTGAGTTTGTAATAGGTTCTTCAATAAATGTTTGTACATATAAACGATGCATGCTAAGACAAATTTAAAATTAATAAATTTTTTTATCTATGTATTTACATAGATCAAAATTAGGAAAATTACTTTTGTGCTGAAATGCAAAGACTAAAACTGTGTTTTATGTGTTATTTGTATTTTCTTCAGTATTGCCTTTGGCATATGTCCTACTCATGTTTGTATGTTTCTCTATTTCATGTTCGTTCTCGGTACAGTCACACCTGAGAAAGTTGGACACCCTTAAAAGTTAGCCACCTGCATATGTTAGCCAAAAATTCTTCAACAGTCCGTGGCCTACTTAACCATGTTTGACTGTATTTGCGTATTGCATACGCTCTTTCAAACCGATACATACATGACCCTTTCCTGGTTTACTCTCATTGAACTTTTGGCGAGAGAGATCAAGCTGGCTCGATATTTCAATGCGAGCCGCATTGATTATAGTCGCTGTGAAAATTGTGAAGATTGCGGACGTACAGTTTGTAAAAATGTCAAGCCCAGTGCAGTGTAATACTTGTGAAACACAGAAAAAAGAAAATTTGACGCCAGTGGATCCCAAAATGCTGGATTTTGTAAATTTATTGAAAATGGAGGAAGTTTTGCCGTATTTACAAGGTAAGTTCAGTGGATATATGTTGCATTTTACAAATTTTTTTACACACACACACATACATGTGTACATGCATTAATGCAAAATTAAATAGCTGTGCTAGCTGTAGGTACATATACATATATGTATATGTGAAAAAAAGTAATATATACATAAAATAGCTGTTTCCATAAAATACATACACACATATGTATACATATACATATATACATATTCTATGTACATATATACAAATAAGTTGTGTGGATAACAACAAGAAAGTCAGCCGACGCGTCGGTACAGTTGCGTATATTTTACTTTGATTTTGTATTAGCAGCCAAAAGTGCAAATAAATATCAAACGTGTGATTGAATTGGTGAGCACTACACTGCGCAAAACCAGCATCAACCACAGCGTCACAATATAAGTAAAAGGAAAAGCCAAGCTCGACAAAAGAATGTGAAACAAATAAAAGTAAGCAGCAAGCATTTGTACACATATATTTTCTGCAGTGCATAGCTAACTCATTTACTCTCGCACAAGTAGTGAGCGGCGCCACCAGCTAGTTTTTTTTTTACGCCGTGCATAAGACGTACTAAAAGACCAATCGCCTGAATGTATACTTTCTCGTTTTAATTAATAATACTAATTTTAAGTAGTTTATTTAGTTAATAATTGATAAAAACAGTGTTTTCATAACCTTCATTAGTTTAATAAAAAAGTGTCCTATTGTATGTGTGTGTATTATTAGCGATTTTATAATAACACTTCGGCGTGCCAAAGTTTGCATTGACTTTAAAATTTTTTCTTTAATAGATGCGAAAGTGACGTATAATAGCCTTCGCTACATTGACAAGGACGATCTGCGAGAAATTATTCCACCCATAGGACTCCGAATTGAGTTTCGAGAAAAATTATTCAAATGAAGAAAGATTGAGGTAAATTTAGGAAAAACACGCAAATATATATATAATATACAATAATTTTAATTACTGAATTTAGCTTGCAGGTGACGACACCATATTCACGTCGTTTAAACTCAGATATCATTGGATCGGATCTAAACAGAGCCAGCTCAAATTGGAATGACGTATGCGACGAATGGAAGAAGACATATCACATGTAAATTCTTGATTGGACATAGAGCCGGACAAAGCAGCTATAAATTTATATTATATATATATTTAAAAAAAGTATGCACAACTAAAAATAAAAAAATAATTTTAAAAAAAGTGTTTCAATTTTTCATGAAATGAGCACATATTGTTCTAGATAGAAGAACATTATGTGCTTATTTCAAGCACAAATCGTTCATGAAATGAGCACAGGGTGGTCTAGATCCATGATCGTAATGTTCTCAAATCATGCCCAAATCGTTTATGGAATAAGCCCATGCTGTTCTAGATAGAAGAACATTATGTGCTTATTTCAAGCACAAATCGTTCTTGAAATGAGCACAGGTGGGTCTAAATACAAGAACATAATGTTCTCATATCATGCACAAATCGTTCATGAAATGAGCACAAGGGGTCTAAATACAAGACCATAATGTTCTCATATCATGTGCAAAATGTTCTCGAATTATGACCAAAACGTTCTCAATACCAGACCGGCGGTCTTAATAATTACGTGCTTGATTTGAGACCGACTGGTCACGGTATCAAGAAAATGCGTACATAACAGACTTTCGTCAACAAATGGGCATGATTTCGGTAGTTTAAGACCGCTTTTTTCTATCAGTGTAGTAGTAGGACACACGAAAAGGGACCTTGACTATCCATCGCTCAAGTATGTAATTAATCAACTGCCCAGAGAGCAGCTATAGTACTGGAATAGCATAGCATCAAAAAAATAAGAGAAAAAAAAACACATCCAAAAAAATGTATTGCTGTGATGCCGACAGTTGTATACCCTGCAGTATATCTGTCATATGACGGAATGGAAACTAAAGTATATCCGATCTAACAAGAAAATTTCTATAGCAATTTTGGCGAGTTTTCCTATAGTACAGATTGCATACATTTATTGCAAAACAATATAAATTCAAGTATTTTTCATTTCCAATGACGTCTTTTACGACGCAGCAAGTTTGGATCTGTTTTTCGGTATCTGCCATAGTAGTTAACAGTTGAGCTGCCAACTCGCAATTTAGACGTCGAAACTACGGATTTTATAAACGTAATGCATGTTTAATTGCTCATTTCGACTGAAACTCTGACCTAGGAAACTTCGAGCCCTGTGGGAACCACCCCCGACCACTGTTTTGCCATTACTGAAGTAAATAGCTTTAGGTTTTCACGCAATGCACGATTCAAACCAAACAATTTCAGAAAATAGCGATTGGCAGTCGTGGGTTCGCAAGGTTTCAATAGCTCATACACAACATCCTTTTGTTTCCACCTGCTGTTAAGCTTGACCCTCGAACCATGGTCTTCGGCTTGGGTTTTGATTTACACAGAGAAAAATTATCAAGTACATTGTACTCAAAGTGAGCACATCCGTGCACGAAAGCCGTGCAAGTACATAAAATCGCATTATAAGTACAAAATTCTCATGTTGAGTACAAATTTAAACACTTAGCCACTAAGCCACGCTAGCCAACTTAGATGCAGTAACTAATACAATACCACAATGCACTTCCAAATAGACACACATATTTCAGTTGGGTTAAGAAGAAAAATAGATAAAAAACAGTAAATGCGATAGGTCTCGCTCACACTGCCAATTTATTCCGATTTAAGTACATTGGTTGGATTTTTTTTGAGTACGAAATTCACTCAATTGAAGTATTTTCTAAAAATGTGTACTCAAAAATGCTTGTTAGCATATTGAATACGCGGCAACTCATTTTGAGAATGTCGCTTTTCTCTCTGTGTAGTCTGTAATCTTTCTCTTCGGAATCCTGACTGCGAAGATTTACAGAACGACATAATCCTTTGAGGTTATGAAAAATCAGCTTGGCAGCGCAGAGGAGAGAATCGAAAAGTTGTGTGATCTTCATCGGGGGTTGCGCGCAATTAGGTAGATTCATTTTTTCTCTATGTACCGAAATTAGCATACTACTTGTAGTTTTTAGGCTTATTCTGAAAGTTACACTTCTCATAACCAGTATTAGTGCGTTACAGAAAACCCTTTCTTATGTAACATACAAACTCAATTTTCTTGTTTTTGAATCATTCCCAAGCCTTTCAATCGTACGAAAACTAATTTTTGAGTTACTACCAAAGATTACGAAAGCACCACCTGCATTTGATGCCTCGACGAGCTGAGTGTGATCAGAGATCAGAAATTATATAACCTAAATATTATTGTCAGATTTCTAAAATCTCTAAAACCATAGAAATCCGATATCAGAACACTCAAAGCTAGTTTTTATTGGCAAAAGAAGCTGAAATTAGTATATTTTTGACTATAATGCAATCACGACGCATGCCCCTCTCAAGGTGCAGGCAAATACATTCAAGGCCAGAAAGCTATCGGGTATCACAATGATTTGACAAAGTTCATCCAATCCAGGAACATACTCAGGTTTTTGTAAAGTTTTGTCTACGAGAAGTATGTGTTCATACTAAAGCGGCTTAAATGCTTATCCTTTTACAATAAACAAATTGCAGTGTACCAATTCTTCTTCTTCTTCCTCTTACACACATTGTACTAATCTAGCACATATACCCTTGACCCTATGACCCTGCAGGGTATGAAAAGCAACAATTCAACTAGCACGGAATATACCAAGTCAAAAAAATGAATTTAAAATATTCTCGACGACAATTTAGTTGATACTTTAAAATAAATTATGGCCCGAGAGCAACGGTATAATACTGTATAGAAACTGTGATTTCTATGGAATAGTATGCAGCTTTGATGTGCAGCTAAGACCGGAAATTGCGACTGAGATTGTTTCTTGGAATTGCGTGTATGTGTGTGTGTGTGTGTGTGTGTGTGTGTGTGTGTGTGTGTGTGTGTGTGTGTGTGTGTGTGTGTGTGTGTGTGTGTGTGTGTGTGTGTGTGTGTGTGTGTGTGTGCTTTATTTGTTTGTTTGGGTTGAAAAAATAATACGAAAATGCAACAAGCTCGAAACAGCAACGGCAACAACAGTGGCAGCGGCAGAGGCAGCGGCAGAGGCAAAAGCAACGGCAGCGCAGACGCATCGACATCAATGGCATTGGCAATGGAAACGGCAATTGCATAATAAATGAAACGCTTCAAACGATTCGAGCAGCAATAGTTGTAAAATTTATAACCTTATTGCAAATTCCAACGCTTTTCAAATGGCGACAACGACAAAGCAGCACAGTGGGCCACACACACTATGTGAGTAACAAAAATTTCCAACAGCCTGCACCGAAATACTTCCAATTCGTTAAACACAACTATTTGTATAACTATTTTGGGTAACAGTGGAACTGACTCCAAAGACTCATGCATGCATATTCTGGTGTCAAAGGCTTTCAAGGATTAGCTGACACACAACCAGGCCTTCATGCCAAAATATTGGATTTCAATAAAGACAACGTCGTATCTTGGACACAAAATGTTTCTTGCCGAACTAAAGCTGCAAATAATTGATGTTCGCAACCAACGAGATACTATCAAAATTTTTTTTTAGTTTTTTGCAAAAAGATCGTTGTCGATGTTTGCAAACAACAATGTTTTTGAAGCAAAATATTGAGATTCTCTTTTTTTAAATTACACTGTGCGACAAAATAAAAAAAAAACGAAATTGATTTGAGTTCCACTCGACCAGATCTACAACCTACACTATTTAATTAGTCGGGTGTATTTTCACTGTCGCACAGTGTTATTTATACCTCTGTACCTATTAAAAAGTTAAAAGTTTTTATATTTGCAAGGAAACAAAGGTATACTGCGGTTCGATGTGTTTTTCGATGTGTTTGATGATATTTGGCATACGTTTTTTTTCATTAAACCTTTAAAGCAGTTTTTCTTCTAAAAATGGAAAGTTTTGTTTGGTTTTGCTTTTTCATTTTGGACTATATTATGAAAAATTGATGCCGACATGTTCTAATAGAGAAACAAAACAGCACTAATCTCTTCCACCGATTTGAATTTATTTTGCATGTCATTCGTTTTCGACAAACTCGCAAGTCAGCATGTCGATAAGCGAAATACCTATGTAGTTACGTTTTTTCAGCAGGAATTGAAGGAGTTTCCGTTTTTTTTTTTTTGTAGATGTTTCACATCAAAAAACGGGAACTGCCTCTGGCTGGGTGGCCTGACTGAGTTAAACCAGTCCTAAAGTATCTTATAATTTAAAGAATATGACAACGTTGTGTACAATCGGACTAAGTCATAATAAACAACACTAATAATACTAGAATATTAGTAATAGTAACATAATTATTGTAAAACTTATAGAATAACAATAAAACAATCAATAATACAAATAATATTACGAATTTTTGGGTGCTCAGAGGAGTTTCTTCCCAGTGCAGACATCTGCTATCCCTATGCTTGCCTAGGTTATAGCATAAACTAAATTGGGTTTATTAACCCCCCTTAATATGGCCCTGCTCATCTTTCATTTGCATGTTTGGTGTTTGGTGAACCGCAGGCACAAGCTACCTTAGACCCAAGTCAACACCCAGCGTACTCGATGAACCTTATATTAGTCTGCGCTTTCGTGTTTATACGATGAACTGCTTGAGTTAGATTTTTAAATCAGGGATCGGCAACGGCAGCAGATACGTTAGTATTTATGTCTTAGCAGTTCTCAACGTGTTAAGAACCTTCAACCAACTCTTTTTTTCATAAAGAGAGCAAACAAAAACAAATATCCCGTAGTGAGAAACATAAAACTGCTCCAATGCTGCAATTCTCTCTGTGAGCATATGACGATTCAACCTGTGCGGATTGTGGGAGCACAAGCCTGTATTAAAGCTATTAAGATAAGGTATACTTAACGAGTTGGGTTGAGTATTATCAACTTCAGATATTAATTTGGCTCTTAAGCTGAAGCTTACATACCAGGCAAACAGAAACGATACTTTTTAAAGTACCAACAAAAAAGTGCTGCATACATAAGCAGAGTACTCAAAACCGATTACTTATTTGTCGTTACTTTTTTTTTTTGATAGAAGTCTTTTTCTGCTTGCTGCTCGCCTGGTTGTTAAGCTTATTTTACATTATTATTAATGTGAAAAACGATATATATTATCGTGACTCTGAATGTTGCAAAGTGAACTAACTAAGCACTCCCAAATTTTCAACTCGACCCATTTGTAAGTCTCGCTCACACTCCACTAAAGCGTTGCTAGCAGCAATTACTACATCGGTTGAGAGCGGTCAAGGCCGCATAGTGTGAATAGAAAGACACTACCAAAGGCCTTTCGCATATCGTTGAAATTATCGATGCACGTTGCAAACCATTTGATAAGAATTTGTAAGGCGATTCAGTCAGAATTTCGAACTACACTTGTGCTGTTTATTTTAGAAACCTAGATAGCCTTGAATTATAATTCATTACCTTATTTCACTTTCAAATCTTTACAACTATTATTTTCTGGCCTCAACAAAAAATTATTTATGAAGAACGGAATTTAAACAATAAATAATTATATCGCGCTGTTGTTAGGAATTAGAAAGTTGATCTAAAATTTTTTAACGACTAATCACGCGACATTCTTTACAACCGTTCAATTATTAACCTTCCAATATGGTTCTGGAAACTGTTGTAGACATTCTTGGTTATTTAGTTGGTTGCCTGTATCCGGCATTTGTCACATTCAAAATGTTTAAAAATGATACACAAAATGAGCAAAAAACTTGGCTGAAGTACTGGATGGTCTATGGCACCCTCGAATTTCTGGAGTTTGTTGGTTCTGGCTGCTTAACTATGTTGCCCTTCTACGCAGTGCTCAAACTGGTATTCCTACTTTGGCTCCTGCCCGATTTGGGAGGTGGCAGCGAAATGCTCTTTCAATCATACTTGCTACCATTTTTCGTCAACCATGAGGTGCTAATTGATGCATTCATCGATATGATAGTAAGCAAATGCCTTGAAACCGTAAGCGAGCTACTGCTTTTGTTCTATATACTCTTGGTTACATTTGTTGAACAGTGGCAGATGACGTGCAGGCCTTTATTTTTCGGTATGGATGAACAAGTTGCTCTCGAGCTAAGGCGAAATTTGGAGCTAGTGCCGCAACCACTGAATACAAACGAGCAAACAGAAAACTCAGACAGAACAACCACTGAAAATGTGGCTACAAAAGCTATTAACGATACGAAGGCTTGGCTTCAAGCTGAACAGGATGAGCAATTGAAAACTAAATTTTTGGAAACTATGTATTTGCAGTTTCAAAAACCAGATGCAACATCACTAATTCACCGAAACAGTGCAACGAAAAACCCAGAGCTTTCAGGCATCTTAGCCATACCGAACGAGCCAGGTTTTTGTGAAGAGTTTGATCGAATTGAGCAAAATATTGTGGAATTATTAGCCAACCCAAATTACGAACAGGACGGAGCAGCTTTTAACAATGAATTCGATCGTATTGAGCAAGAGGCTAAGGAACTCTGTAATAAGACAATGTGCAAAGTAGAAAAAGGGCAAAATATTAAGGGTGATTTTTATATGTCTGAGTCTGTCTCCAACTTAAACATGCAAGCCTTTGGGAGACAATTTCAAAACATAAAGGAAGAAACTACGCATGTGGTATTCACAACGGTATCCAAAAAGGCCCCGGAATTTGGCGACATTTCACAGATCTTAGCTGATTCGCAAGAATTCAAGCAGTGTTGGGATCAACAGCAAGAAGCTAATCAAAAGCACCTCTCGTCCAAGAAGGACTCCTTTGCCGATTAGAGTTGTTCCGCCCTTAAAATAGATCTTAACTCATTTATGGAGTCTCACTAAAAAACAAAAATTTCAATAGTTCGCAATAATGTAATAATAATAAATTATACAGTTTAAGCACATAATAAATTCAACTTTTATTTCATTGTTGCCATAAGTTTCGAGTATTCAGATTCCGCGAATATCGGTATTTTTGAGGAGGTTCCGTTCAAGCCGCTTTGTTTCTATTAGAGTAGTTTTCCGATGATCTCATACATACGACCATCGAATATTTCACCATCTCTAACGCCGACCTATTATTAACTAAAATAATGCATCTTAAAGGTTAACTCTCAGCGACATGCGAAATGCTGCCGGAACGGATAATCAAAACTTTTATATTTACACAATTTACGCGAAGGTCTGTAGTATCTAGTATCTAGAAATCTTTTGTTCACATAGCTCTAGTTTCAAATATTTTGTTTTAAACAACGAAGTTTACTTTTATAAAATCAAATTTTTAACTACAAAACATGGGAAAACCATCGATGTATCGATGTTTTTAGTCCGGAGCATCGACCTACATCGATGTTCTTTGTCGATGCCGACTCTACGATGTTTTGGTCTGAATTTACGTCACTAGTCCCTATTGTTAAATGAAGTATCAACTTCGTTCTTTATTACAAGTATATTTAAAGCTGATGAATGCTACTACAATGCTTTCCCAGTGCACTTTTCGATTTGACCTAAGAGGATAACAAGACATTTGAAATGAAGAATTTATAATGGTTGACACAGAACTGCAAATTTTGAGTTTTGTAGACTAGTGTTATGTACCAATATGGTGCCATATAGTCTCTAGGCTGTTTTAGGCTAAAAAAAAAACATTCTAGTCAGCAAGCTTAGGGCTAGCTTTCTTGGCCCAACCTAGGGTTAAAGTCTCGATTTCACTGATTCGAAATAGATTTATGTTGACTTAAGTTTGTTTTTCGAAATGCAAGGGATAACATACCACGTATTACACCGAGATAGATAATGAAACCGAGGCCTTGAAGCAATCGTGCCGCAGCACTCAAATGAGTTGTATCTCTCTAACTACCTTTGGAATAAGACCGTAAACGTGTAACCAACTGTCGAACCAATTGAATCAAGTTGTTTGAAAAGTTTCGATACAACGCTTTACTGGCTAAGATATATATTATGGATGCGACCCACGGTGCATCAGCTGAGTCGACGACGAGGAGGTGACGTTGCTTGATGCTGCTCACCACAGCAGAGCAGCAGCCCGAAGCAGAGCAGTGGCAGAAACAGCAGCAATAATAAATTTTATAAAAGTCATTAATCTTTTTTGCACTTGTGTGTGAGTGTGTGTGTGTGTGTGTGTGTGTGTGTGTGTGTGTGTGTGTGTGTGTGTGTGTGTGTGTGTGTGTGTGTGTGTGTGTGTGTGTGTGTGTGTGTGTGTGTGTGTGTGTGTGTGTGTGTGTGTGTGTGTGTGTTTCAGAGGCAGCCAGTGGCAATGCTTGTAGCTGATGCTCGCTGCTTTTCTTTGAAGCTTGATTTCTTAGTTGGCAATAAAACAACATAATAAGATGTCCCGACTGGCAACACACTCCCTGCCTCTCTCTCCCACTCGCTCAACTCGTACTGCTCTGTGCTGCACACACACACTCGCCGTCTCTCTCTCACTTTCGCTTCATCTCGTTAGGCAATCTTTGCTACTGCAATTTGATATATCTACATTTTTGTATTCGCACTCTTGAACTTTTTAATATGGCTTGTTAGTAAAGGATTTTCAAATAGCAGCACAGCAACACTCACATTGTGTGTGTGTGTGTGTGTGTGTGTGTGTGTGTGTGTGTGTGTGTGTGTATTGGGCTGAGCTATGCATAAGCTTGGCAGCATTGAGCCATCAATGTCATCTTGCTTTGCCACCGTGCCATAAAATGCAAGCAATTCATCAACGTCCACACTAAAACAAGCTGAAGTTAGGGCTAAAAAACTGAACCGAAAATGAAGTTGATGTTAAAGTTTTGTGTGCATCATTATAAAGATATCTCTTTGGAAGGTTCACAAAACAGAGTAACTAGACAACCGAGATGGTTTTGAGAGTGTGTAAAATAAAATTTGTATATAAAGTCTTTTAAGCTATCGAGCTTTAAACAGTAAAGTTAAACTGTATTCTTCTAATTGGATATCTCTTTAGACTGCAGCTGAAGGCAACTACTAAAAAAAAAAAAAAATAATTATAAAAAGAAATTCTTGTGAACTTTCTCACTGATGCTTTTAAGCACAGATTTATCTACACCAATTCACATATATCGTATCTGGAGGCCTTTGGATTGCGTTCTTTCACGAAGCGTTTTACGCGGCATCCAGTTGTGGAGTTTCTTCACTGATTGTTTCTGTGTAGACGGCTCAAGCTCGTTGTCCAGGAACCCAGTATAGACTGACTTTGTTATGACATGAAATCATGTTAAATCTGGTCCCACATTCGCTGACCATGATCAACGTTGTGCGAGGAATCTCCAGGGAACTGAGCGCAGCCTGACTGTCACTACAGATCCCTACAGTAACCCCAAACAGCTTTCTTTCATGGATCTAGCTCGATCGAAATCGAATAAATACATCAAAAGTTATAGTCCAAAATGTGCTGATTTCATCACCCTTCGCCTATAAGCTGCGCCATAGTTCCACTACATGTAAATATGGATATATTCGAGCTAGAGTTACAATATTTGGTGTGGATACTCAAGTGAGCCACCTTTTTTCAATAGAAGTCCCCCTTCCCACGCAATCGATTTACCTTAATTACCGCCGGAACCCGAAACATATTAATTTTAAGCTAGCCACAGATATTTATAAAAGCGTTTTTTAATTTAAGTTTCGAATTTTAATAACATTGTCCTAAGACTACTGAAATTATGGGCATAAATTAATTTGTGGCATGATGTCAACCAACATATCAATTGGAAAACTTCTCAGTTACATGTACTTGGGTGTACACTTCTTCAGTGTCGCAGGCAAAGAGAATGTACGTAGTCCGACGACTCCTAACCAGCAAAAAGCTATCCCTAAAAAACAAGGTGACCATCTACAAGTCTTGCATAGCTCAGAGCCCATTTGCAAAATATTCGAATCCTGCAAGGAAAAACAATTTGCATGCCAACTGGTGCCCCCTGCGAACATAGAGAGTGAGAGTGAGAGGCCGTGAAGTACATGCTGCACCTTCAAAAGCACACAAACCCTTTGGCAAGGCGCTTTTTAAAGTGACGAAAAAAAAGAGGTCGTGCTTTAAGAAGGAGATAAGGAAGGTTACATCCGTTCGACCTCGTCAATAGGTTTATGTAAATATGTATGTACAGAATCAAATTTATAAAAACATTGACAAAATTGTAAATATTATTAGTATCTTTTTGGAAAACCGATGTCCTGTGGAGAATGAGTAGCTTGAGTTTCATCAAGATACCAACCAGCATTAGTTTCATCTTTTATTTTGGAATGGCCAGTTAAGAAGAAGAAGAAGAAGAAAGGTGGCTCCAAGAAAACTGAGTGCAGTTGAACATTGAGAAAAGGTAGTCAAAGCATAATCTCTCACCAGAGCTCGTGATTATAAATTGTTTACTCCTATATAATTGATTGCAGTATGCAACAAATTTTACCTCAATGAAAGGCCTGTGGCTAAAACAGTGTTTTTTTTTTTGGTAAATTCGGGATCGCTGAATTCGAATACGGAAAACGTTTTTTATTTTCTAGCACCTTTTTCGAATTATGGCTATTTGAAAAATTCAAGATTTCGATAGTTGCGAAGTCAGCATGTTACTCGTTACTTTTGTCAATATAGTAAATAGCAGATGTCATTGTATCATTGTTGTGTTAAATGTCAGCAACACAGACACATACATTAACACCCACTCACACACCCACACACAATTCAATTTTGCAGAGCTAAACGCGATTTTGTTTAGCATTTCGCCATATATAATTGCATTTTCTAACCTTAAAACCACATAAGTGCAATGCAATCAATCTGATAAACAAAATTGAATAAGCTGCGTACGAATCCGAAATCAATTGGAATTGGCGGAATTTTTAATGACAAGCAACATTAAACATTGAAATATTTGTTATATTTGATATGCATGCATTTAAAATGCAATATTTATTAAAAGCATTCAATTTAAGGATTTAATTGAGTAGCCATTTTCAATGTCAGCAACTAACAGCAAAGTTTTTCAGAGAAATTGATTGCTTACCTGAAAAGAGAGTGAATGAAAAGTCAATTTCCAGCAAGTCTTTTGCCCGATTACAATGCACCTTCATGGTTTGGCAAATAAAAATAGATATTGTATCCAGCAGCTGATTAGATGCGCCAATATTACAATAGAACCAAACGACTTCCAAGCCGTCAGCCAATGCATTCAATTTCTATTATTGCCACGCCTAAGCCCGACCCAATCCGCAATCGTGTCCACGGCAAATGAAAACGTTGCTTTCCTTTTCAATTGAAGTAAATATCCATTACAGCACAACTGCAGGTGAAAGGGCGCCATCTGGCGGCGCATAGCCAGAAGCCCAACTAATTCACCCGGGAGACATGCTCCAGCAGCTTAATGGGCTCTGACCTGCTTGGTGGACACCATAGTAAGTCAGCTAAGCAGCCAAGCAGCGAAAGAGCCGTCTTGGCCTTGGCCCATACTTGTGCCTCTCTATATCTCTCACTCACTCCCTCTCTCGCTGGAGCATAATAAATTGTATAGCGTTTTAGTTTTGCACATAACTCATAATGCAGCTGCTGCTGCTGGCTTTGGTAGCAGCTTCAGCCTGCAGTTGAAATGACTTCTAAATGGCCAGAAGCAACAAAAAGTTGTCCGCTTTACAATTCCCTTTGGCCACAAATGGAATACTCGAGACGTTGCCCGACATAGGGATACCCTGTACACATTTACTCCAAAAACTGAAAGTTTAAGTACCTTCGAAGTCTAAGAACATTTTCCTTTCGACACTTCCTTGTTGTGGCTTTCCATGTTCCGCGCAAAAGGTCAACACTGTTTTGATGATTAGGCCCAAACGAAACAACACAATTTGATGACTTAAGCTCATAGATGACCATATGTATGCTGTTATAGCTGATAAGCAAGTTTTATTTTTTGAGTAAAAAGTAAAACTTAAGAAATAATTTTTAAAATGCAACTTTTAAAATATAACTTATAACAGTTACGATCGCTGGCAGGAATCGGTTTCAGATATCAAGATAATTCGACAATCGGAATTCCTCTTACGTATACTTACGTATCTCCCCTCTTGCATACTCTCTCATACTCTGCGCAGAGAGTAAGAGTTTTCACGAAACAATGACAAACAGTACACTAGCCTACTTGAGAGCTTTAGAGCGATTTGCTATATAAAAAGGCTCTAAACCAGGTACTAACAGATCACTGACTCAAGTAGACCGAAGTAGCGGGAGACCGGAAAGTAAATCACTCTCGAAAAACAGCATGCGTGGACAAAGCCTTCATCATTGAAGCTCACAATAATACTCAAATACTTTACGCGCTTGTAAAGTGAGACTACCTGGTTAAGTGCACTTTACCTTAAGCTACATTTTCCATTTATTAAAAGTAGCTTATCGTCTCGCTTCTCATTGTAGAGCTAAATGTTCACCTTAGGAGTAATTATTGTTTCTGGTGGTGAGACAATGTCCCTATTTTGTTTTTGAAGGTCGTTTGTGAAGCAGAATCTCATCGCATCTTGCCGGGCTCGACGCTACTAAGCATTTCCGACTGCGAGTACGAAGCAGCTGGAATGGATGGAATTCAGCAAAAAACATCCTAATAAACACCAGCCAATAGCTTCGTCGCACGCATCCTCCTGCAGTTCATCTCTGTGACCACCAGCTCAGAAAAGCTAAGCTAACTAAATACCTTGGCAAAACCCTCCACAGAACTCTTACATTCAGGAGGCACATAATTGGAAGCTGTAGAGTCAAAATAAGCATGTTCCACTGGCCACAGACCCACAAAAGTAAGCCGTCGCTTAGTTGCAACCGACTAGACTACCAACAAACGAAAGCTCTTTCCTTGAGATACGTCATCCAGATTCGGGGAAACCTGGCGCTGGGTGTGACTGCTACGTTTGTGGTTCGACCTTTCAGTGTGACCTTAATCTGACTGTCGTGGTCTTCTTGCACTCCATAACCAGCTGGCTAACCGCTCAGCCAATGGCATTCCAATTAGAAGGTATTGTTTCAGGAAACTATGGCCCTGAAGTCAGCAACGAAGTAGCTCTGCCAACTGTGAATGTAAGCAACAGATTTTATTTACCTTAAAGGATAATTACCATGTATACGCAAGCAAAATTGGTTAAAATAAACTTAAATTTGTAAAAATATTAAATGAAACGAAAAACAAACTTGATGGAAAACAAAAAATTGAAATGTCTAGTTTTCATGACCTTGGCCGAGATTCTCTTACAACTGATCACATCTATAGCATATTCTAATGGGCATATTTAGTGACTTCGCAGCCGTTCTAACCTAATCTAACTGCTCAGTACGAAAAGAGTATTAAATAAAATAAAGGCGTAACGGAAAGAAAAGCCACGGCAACTTATTGCCGAATTGTAAGAACAATGGCGTTAAAGAGCTTAAGGTCATTATCAAGTTGAATGGTTGGAAAACTAAATAAATCAAAATGAAACGCACTTTTTGAACCACTGCTAAACAATATGAAAGAAAATGATGACGCTGTGGAAATTTTAGAGATTTAGTTAGATGAAAATAGTAACAACAATCGCTGTTATACTCAAGACTGTTGTTTTGTGAAATATTGTAAGCCGAACAACTGAAGAGCTTTCATAATAAACTCTTGTATTGCAAAACATTGCAAATAGAACAAATCAATACTTAGCCGAGTTCGATCAGAAGCGCTAATTATTTTCAAGATATTCTACGATAGAATGCTCTACAATAGAAAAAGAAATATTAGAATAGTTCAAATGGTGAAAAGGTTCATAAGGGACAATGTCTTTAGTGCATTTAGTTAATAAGAGTGGATCGAAATTTCTAACAGTGCGTGGAACAACGAACCTTAGCTGAATTTAGGGAGAAAAACGATAGTATTGAGGTAAGGGAGTACTAAGGTCCCAATTTAGGGCTGACTCAGATTGCTGCGAGATTGGTGTGCCATATACTAAAAGTTCCACGAACCAGAGATATGGAGATAAAAGCATAACTTACAATCAAAAAGGAGGCCGTAGGGATGCATTCCAGCGCAGACTCCTGAAGGCTACCACAACAAAAGGACATATGCTTGCATTTTGGGGATTAAGAATAAGTGAATCAAACGAAAATCATAAATAGAAGAAGGCTTCACATCGTCAACGTGGGAGATCATTAATGAATACGGAGGAAAACAAAGGACCAAGATGGCTGCACTGTGCAACCCCAAATGTAAACTATGCCAATGTCGCCATAGAGCTCGTCGTTCCATCGGATGCGGTAGTCGTTGCCAATGCGCAAAGAGCCAAAGATCTTACGGATCTTACAAGACTGCGTCATCACCCATGCTTCAGCGCCATAAAACAAAAAGGGTAGGAGAAGCGTCTTATAGAGTTTTAGTTTCCTCTGGCGCGAGTGGTCTCTACTACTCATTTTCCAACTGACACCAAAGTAACACCTATTGGCAAAAGTGACATCCTTTTTTATCGCGACGTTGGTGTAAAGGTAGACGACATCCTTGACAGCATCTAAAGTATAGTTTGGAACATCAAACTTAGAGTCCAACCGCTGTGTCTCACTACTCGAAGAAAGCATATACATTACCTTGCTCTCATTTACAACCAGACCCACGGTAACAGATTCTGTTTTAATAGCCGCAAAAACTACGACCGATCTGGTCAATGGCGGACTTACCTAGCCTAAAACCACCTTGATAAGGTCCAATCACTTCTTTCGGAAATGGTTTTAGTCTTTCACTCCGTACGCTCGATATGGCCTAATCTTCAATAGAAAGAAGACGAATACCACGGTAGTAAGCGCACACTGTGGGGTCATACTTCATGAGGACGGGGAAAACATCTATCCTTACACTGGAAAAGAGCTGGTGCATGCACCCTAGCCACTTATCGCCGCCAGTCTTGAATAACTCTGCAGGCAGATCATCTGCACCAGCAGGTTTGTTATAGCGTTAGGCAGATTAAAACTGCCAAGAACCACTTTGACATTCTTTAACCCCAGAGAAGAATAAAGAGATGGATAAGAGTTGCATGCAATATATACCATATGAGTTAAAATTTGAGCCAGGAGAAATGTTCGCACAAATGACGAGTTCAATATGAACAGGTGCGTAGATCAGAACCTAAAGCAAAACTATACATCAAGTAGCATAGAATCTAGCCAAGTCTCGGTAAAAGCTATAATATCTGCCATAAAGTAGGCGCCATCACAGTATTGTTAAGATGTATTGCAGTATTGCAAGATGGTTTTAAGTTTTTTGATACTGATTCAGACTCAGTTGGTGGATTAGTTTCTTAGCTTTACTGTTTATCGTATACTTAATGAGCGCAACCTAACACTAAAAACTGTTATACAAAACTGCTTTAAATCATTAAGGCTATTGTCCTTTGAGTGTATTTGTTCATTTTAATATCGACAAGATACAAAGATTAACCGTTATACTTACTCCGTTTTAACAGACAACAGTAAAAGTGCATCCAATTAATGTCATTCATCTGCACAAACTGTACAACTGTTAAATGCTTTAATTAACTTTAGTTTATGACTCTAATCAGCATTTGCATTAGCATTAAACTTTCAGAGCTCTGAAATCCGTCAATGCCAGAGTGGGAGCCCCCTAAACGCGACAGGTTCAAACACGATAAGCAAATTAACTGCTTCGCTTTTGCACGATTTATCAAACAATCAAGCAGCTGGCAAATCTCTTACGGCTTTTATTCTTATATTTCTTTTATGGTTTATGGCATTTAAATATGTTTTGTATTTTATGTTTACATCTCTTTTCGCACTTGGCGCTGGCTTATGCATAATGAAGAAATTTGCCAGTGCTTGGCATCTTTTATGCCTGCTACAGTTATCCTCTTTCTCTTTCTATACTCTTTACATAAAGTACAGTATCATGAGTTTGGCAAAAGGTTTGCCGTGTGTGGACGACATACTTATGTATATGCATTTATGTAAGACGCTTCCAGTTAGTTGTTAGTTCTAACTCTTACTATTATAGTACTTATGTATCTATTTACCAACTAATAGTGCTATTTAGGTTTTTCTTCTTGAAATAATGAGATGACCCTTTGGCACCAGTCCTACTCAGACCCTTTAGTAATCAATAGATTTGTCTCCTGTAATATCACGATGACGTCCCAGATTCTTGTGTGAAGAAGTTCTAGAACTAGAAACTAGAAATACTCCATTTAATACCGAAGACCCGCACTGAGTTATAAACTAGATTTCTTAACATAACATGAGATGACGAGCCTTTCAATTGCATTCTTCAATTAAAACTTTGAAATTACTGTGCTGTGCTCACAAATAAGTGCGAGTTTGTTGGGCAAAACTAGAATCGATCAATTTAAAACCGAAAATCTGCAATGATTCTTTATCTGGATTTCTTGACATTATGCGATGACAAGCCATGGTCACATTTTTAATCAGATCCTTCAATTAAAATTTCGAAATCTTTTGTATTGTCAACATAACGTTTCAGATTCTTGTATGAAGATGACGAAAGTTGAGATGACCCAAATGACGAGTGCTGATTTCAGAAATAATTGCATGTTTGTTGTGCAAAACGAGGAATATGCTGAGTTTTCAACAAGATGATACTAAGATGAGCTACAAATCTCTTGTTACATCAAGATGATGATTGATGATCTTAGAATTATTAAAAGATATGCAAAACAATTTTAATTTTTTCTTAAAATATGGAAATGACATCATAACATTATCATGCCATCAATAAGAGTTTTATCAGATGTGGCTTTTTCTTATGAATTAGAATCATAAATATGTTTTTTGCGGGCTCAAAGTCTAAGGTTTGCCGGATCTTCTTCTTTATAAGAAGAAGATCAGGTCGCTAATTCCATACGCTAATTAGAATCTTTACATATTTTTTAAAACATGGTGAGTTTTTTTTTTAAGAAAAGAAAACCAGTCTAAGTTCATTTTATGATTTTGATGTTCTTTTTCATAAAATGTAGAGATGATAGGCTATGGTACCATTTTTAGTTAGACTTTGTTAAAGGTCTTCCTAATCTCACTTAGCATTAGTGACGTGTTGTGCTTAGAAATATTTCAAATATTTCGATTCAATTTACAAAAATACTTGTCTTGTTTAAGCTTTTACTATCGGGTTGAAAAATGAAGGTTGCAGAAGCACTAACATTTTGAAAATCAACGCTTAAAAGTCGATCGGTTT
Organism: Chymomyza caudatula; assembly: GCA_035041775.1. Classification (NCBI taxonomy): domain Eukaryota; kingdom Metazoa; phylum Arthropoda; class Insecta; order Diptera; family Drosophilidae; genus Chymomyza; species Chymomyza caudatula. Next base: position 2,985,624 of record JAWNKW010000149.1, read on the forward strand.
TTTTTTTGCTTTGTCTTGATATGTACAAATAGGTTAAAAATAATCTAAAAGACATCTATTAAGTTAGTGCTAGAAAAATTTTCCACTTCTCTTAGTTCATTGGATCCTTGAAATTATTGGTAAGTTAATATCTTATAACTGTTTAAAAAGCTATAAAATGTATATACAAGCCAAGTCGCTCTCTGATATATATTTTCATTAGTTCTCACACGTTTTTTGAACTAGCTCAGCCGTAGTTTTCGAACAATCCCGAAATTCTCTAAAACATGCTCGAACATATATCATTCAAAGTTGGTTTGCTTGAATTTTAAAGAAGCTGCAATGATTTCTCTTCAAGTTCACAAAACCCATAGGTCGCGATGCTGAACAGACCTACAAAGTCCTGAGTCTACTTAAAGTTCAAGTTCTTCCATCTGAGCGTCATTCTTGAACTTTTCAAAGTTGTGGAAGTAAAGGAACTATTTGATCTGACTGAACACTGTAGCACAATTGCAGTTTGTGGCTCGTCTCAGTCTTTGTACTCTCTCCCAATCAAATGGTTCGCAGCACCGTTTCTTGCTTGTGTGTTCATTCGCAAGTTCATTCACGGGCATGTGAGTGTGACCAGCCTCCCATTCGAGTGAGATTTGGTTTTGTCATTCCCACAGGACTTATTTGACAAGCTTAGAATTTATTCTAGGTTCCCCAACAAACTTAATTACGTACTGACTAACTGATGATAGTATTGAAATTTCACTATTTTGGCTATTCCTGTTCAGGTTTATATCTAAACACCTGCGTCTGGTGTATATAGATGCATAGATGCAAGTTTCTTTTCAAAGGATGGTTTGTCTCGTAATATTGCTGAAGTTCCGCGGGTTATATAAGTCGCGGAATCGTCCTTAGGTATATATATTTAACTCTTCTATATATATATACTTTATATATCTTATGAAGAGTATTTAAACTATGATGTTCCAAAAAATTGGACCAACTTTTTTTTATATATTTTTTTTTTGGTTTTACGAGTTCCAAATGGTTTGTTTATAATAATTTAACGTTTGTGTGACAGACTGCCGGCGGGCGGCCACAGTTGGCCTCGGTTTTTCACCGCTAGAGGGCTGGTGGGGCGTCGTGCTGAGAGGCGGATGGACGAGAGTGGCAGTATCGCAATTACTTAGTTATGCAAAGTAACTCATTTTTGGCGCTCACTTCATGATGAGTCGCAGCAATGAAGGCATCCCTTCTGCATCTGCCTCCTTTTCACGCGTTTATTTAGCTTGTTGTTGTTGTCTGAAGCTAAATTATTCACGCAAAAGTATTTTACATACACTTTTACTTTATTTAAGTTACATGCACGGAGCTTCGTGTGTGTGTGTGTGTGTGTGTGTGTGTGTTTGTGTGCTCTTAAGTGTTGAGTGCACATCGTTTGGCATGTGTGCAAACTTTACATGGCATCAAGTCATGCAATTTTTATATTACTCATACGCCCCGTGCTGTGTTTTGTTTTGTATACACTTGCAGTGGATCTATTCACATTATAATGAAGTTATGCAGTGTTAAATTTTGCAGTGTCGTGAGTTTAGGCAGAGTTGGTTACTGAGTTGATTACACAATTTACTTAAGTAAAAGTCTACCAAACTTGCCTAAGAAGAGATAATGAAAATTCTCTACAAACTAGAGGACATCTAACTCATTTAAGCAGATTAAACAGCGAAAGCATTATAGTTGAAAAAAATAACGATTTGAAGTCTTCTCATTTTTTATTGATTTTTGATAACTGAACCACTTTGGGCAATGACACGTATAGGATCAAATTTCTTTTTGTAAACTTTCTTAAAGTATAGCCTTTCAGACTTTGTGACTTTTTTACCTTCTTTTCAGCTTGATAAGGCCATCGTTTTCCCAAAATCTTATAATGCAAGGCATAATAGGTGTTCTCGTAATTCTCAAATGGGCGTTTGTTTCAGTGGTTTGTCATGGTGGTCACCTTTTTCTATACCGAGTGCGGTGAATAGTATTCGATGGAGTTAGTTGTACGTTTTTCAAGTGGTTCCAAACAAAAAAAAAAAACTGTCAACATGAATAAACTTTGCTTTCTTTGCTGCAAGTTTATCTCGAGATATCCATTACTTTAACTGTTCCTTAGTCACCCTTTGCGCGCATATTTTGTAAATATTTGTAAACTAAATGAAAGAGGTCTTAAGACTATACAAACTAAAGCTCAAAAATAGTTCTCTAATTAAACATGATTGCAGTGTCTACAAACTTCGCCAGGTCAAGGTAAGTCCTTTTCTCTCTGCCCTGTACTGTTTTTTCGTACATCTTGCCGCAGTGTTGTACAGTGCCAAGAGGGAACTGAAAAATATGTTTCATACCTTGGGGCTGAACTGAAACTTAATTGAAATTGTCACTGACTTACGATAGAGAAAACATTTTAAGCCCATGCCGAACACACTTAACACTTGGCCAACTGGCAACTGACTTGGCCAAAATCTCTAAACATAACATCTCTGAACAAAAACATTTGTACATTTATTTATGCAATAAATATTTTAATTTATGACTCAATTATGAACACAAGGCTGTGCGGTTGGCCAAAAAAGACGCAAAAGCAGACAGGCAGACAGACAGTTAGACAGCCTCACTCGGTGGCATTGTGGTTGGCCATCTTGCAACTAGTCAAAAGCAATTTTATAGGCAATTTACTTCAATTAAACGATTTAATTTATTTCATTAATTTGAACGAACACAAAAGCTTTGTGCCTTCTGGGACTGTACGTAAACTACAACTTGAAACTTTTCAATGCAAACACACATAAAATGTAAGCTGCAAGTGTGGCAGCAACGTAACGAAACGAAACGTAACGTGACGGAAATCACTAGGAAACCAGAGCAGTAGCAGAGCTAACGGTAACGCAGAGGCTCGCTAAAAGTTGACGTTGCACAGTGGGAGAAACAGCTAATTAGCCATCGATAAATGCAACACAAAGTGTTTCTGCTTGGCTTTTGCACGAACAATGCTTCAGGGAGAAGTGGGTCCTCATTGAGGCTGTTGAAGCAACATAGTGAAGGTATAGACCGTGCCTCCGTTGGAAGGATGACGTTCGCAAAAAGCAGAGTCATCTGAACCGGTAACTAGTTGTTGTGATCAGGCAAGATGAGACGTAGCTTTGAAATCCAGACAAAGAACTCTGAATGGTACCAACGCTTCATAACTTCGACTACCACGCAACATACCAAGGGACTTAAAGCATCGGAAGCAGCGATTCGGCTATGTTAAAGTTAATCAGTTTCAATAAAAATTAAGTATCCAAAGAGATTCGCCTTAGCTTAATCGACTCTTATACATTAAACCGTTGCGTATTCATTTCAAAACTACAAATTAGAGTAATTAGCATATTGAACCATAAACTCTTTCAACCATCTTTTAATGAATCCAAGATGTCATTTTGCTTTCTTGAACATAACGTCAAGTGCACGGTCAACATCAAGCATGATGTCTTATTCATTAAAGAAAACTACGCCACTTAGAGGGCAACTCATGAATTGATATCCAACAAAATAAAATCGGAAGGACGACAATAGAAAGGCAGCTGATCTCCAATCAATATGAGTTTTACTATATGTATAAAAAGTTATTTAAAAGTAAGTTCCACTTCGATATGTTCTTTATGAATTCAAGTGCATATGTCAGCAAAACAACTCTCCAAACAAGCAAACACAACCAACAATATGAAGAGTGATTGTACGTATTATTATATCATGTCTCAAAGACTAAAATACATATAATAACGAATGCACGACCTTTTTAGATTAAAATCTATATTTGAAAAAAGTAGTACACTCAAGAGTCCACTAACTTAAAGATACCTTTCGGTATCAAATCTTGAATTGAACTCCCTTATTCTATCTCTAATGAAACCTAGTCGGTTTCAGATAAGAACGGTAACTTCTGGGATTCTTCATAGTTTCATGCCTGATGAGTGCTGATGAATTGTTTAAGTGTAACATGCATTTTCCATTTGCTGGTTCTTATTGCTAAAAGTTAAGTTTCTTATTATTATTGACATATGGAAATAAGTGTGGGTATGGATATGTTACTATATATAGATAATTCTTCAATCCATCAGCAGCATCCTAGTCACTCCCCGATTACAACGATATCTAAAAGTCGGAAATTGCTTTACAATTAAGAAACTCATGAATGCAATTCAACTTATTTTACAGTAAAGTCCTTCGAGTTCTTCGCATGAAACTCGTGATCTATTGTGGGTGAAAGGAGAAGTTCGTTTTTCTATATTGGCAAATTGCTGAGCATCATCATCCTTAAGTAATAAGTTGCTTTAACCATAATTTTCAAGTTGTTTCACAACAACAAGCTTATTTTCATTTTGTTGCCAGAATGTTAATTTCTCCCACTGTGCATTTCTTGCTTTTTTTTGTTGTTTCCCATACAAAAAGTGCGTTGTGCTGTACCTTTTTTTTCCATTTGTTTTTTACTCCGTATTGTTGTTGGCCGGGCAGTTGGTTTGCTGGTTGGTTGGCGGGTTTGCCCCACGGCTGGCGTTGATTGTTATTTTATAGCCAGAGCACAAAGCACATGGCACAGAAGGCAGTCCTGGCGGAAGGATCGTGCCATGCCCCGCCGAGCGTTGCCCAAATTGTTTGTGTGTTGTGGTTAAAATCGCATTTCGCATACGCAGCGTGGCCCACTAACTCTCTGTGTGAGTGAGTGTGAGTGTGAGTGTGAGTGAGTGTGAGTGAGTGTGTAGTTCTTGCAATTAAAATGCCAGCCGAACAAAAGTAGTGTTAAATACAATTACACTGCATACGATATGGCTGTGAGTTTGTCCTGCTGTAAAGCACTTCCATTGTTTATAAATACTTAGTTCAGGCAGCATAGTTCCTTGCAAGCAAATTGTAAACCTGTGTAATTGCTTTTTATCAATTCAATCAGCAAATCGAACCTTACTTTTGCTCTTAATTTTAGAACTTATAAGTATAGACATATGAAGTGTCATACATTTGGATATGGTATAAAATTTTCTAGGGAAAATTTGTTTAAGTCATTATGAAATGTTTACCGATGGAACTTAAGGTTTCGGGTTTTAAACTATAGACAAAACATGACGATTTGTTGCCGATGGCGCAACTGCAGCTTTCGTTAAGTCTTCTTAGAACCTTAAAACTACACAAATTACGTACTTAAAATGATTTCATAATGGACTATGGAAAACATGACGCGGTTCGGCCAAATCAGATGCAAATTCTGATAATCATTTAAATTAAGTATAATCATGCTTAAATTTTAAGCATCGCATTGTTAAGGTCGACTTACAAAATTAAATTCACAGAAGATCAATGATTTGGATTCATCAATAAGTTGCAGGGATAATATGGGAAACTTCAGATTTTACATTATCATTATGTTAATTTTATTAACATATCGCTCATTTAAAAAACGTTATATTTAAGTTAATGATGCAGAATTGTTGGTTATATTCAACTTCATGTTGTGTCAAAATTTCATATTCACATTTTGTATACTTTCCGCGCGAGAAGGGAATATGTCACTCTTTTTTCAACTAAGTAGGATCAAATTCAAAGCCATAAAAAATTAAATGCGTTTTCTGCAAAATCAAATTTTTTGGGTTATGACAGTCTTCTACTAATGAGCGATATATTCTTTAAATTTGTAGTCTTCCAGCTTATTTAATTGTTACATTAAAGATGGTTTAGCTAGCGGTACTGACGGAGACGCCTTGCTCACACTTGGTTCTAATGTGGCGCCATCTAGCGTGCACATATGCTAGCACCATTTCAAGCTCATTGTTATATTTTCGTCACTCGTGACGAAAGAATCGGTTTTACCCTCAAGAAGCACCATTAGATGCTTTACATAGAAAAACTGTAGGCTTATAGAAAATATAATCTAAAAAAAAATTACCTTTCATTTGAATAAGGATTTTCTTGCATAGCCTAAAGTGTTAACACCTAAAATATTAGAAAAAACTCAAATTCTTTATGTTAGCCACAAAAACAAGTATTTATTTATAAAGACTTTCATCAGGATTCTGGAGTACGGAGTATGCACGGCAAGTCGCAAATAAATATGTTAAACAAGATTGGTCAGAGGTGACTACCCTAGAGAACTACAGAAGTTACATTGCTCTCGTTGGGTAATGTACGGGTTAAAGAAACCTGTTGAGTTCTGCCAAGTAAGACTTGCTCCAGGGTCCAATAGAGCTGGAAACAAATTGTATTTTTACTCTTTACTAAGATCCCTAATTATATATAAATCAATAATATTTGCTGCTAACTCCAAAAGATTTGTGTTTACTAAACTTCCTTTAATGAAGCCATGCTGATAAGGTGAGATTAATAACACCGTACAACAAAAAAAAAAAAACGAAATACACCCGACAAATTATAAAGTGTAGGTTGTAGATCTGGTCGAGTAGAACTCAAAACAATTTACTTTTTTCTGGGGAACCCTTAAATTTTTTTTTATAGACAAATAACTCGATCAACCGACACCATGATTTGTTGAGTGTATTTTCACTGTCGCACAGTGTAATTGAATTAAGCAATTCAGTTGCTCAGCAATTTGATGGTAAAAAAGCTAAGGAATAAAACATAGTAAGCGACATAATCTGTCGTATCTTTTTTATGAAACGAAATAATTAATGTACGCTTCCACTCATCGTCGATTTCAGATCAATGCTTCAGTACGAAAGAGGGAGCTATATTAGGATTTAGAGTTACTGAGGTAAAAACAGTATGGACGATCGGATAGAAGATCGCAGGTGGCGCAGATGAAGCGTAGTTACGCGAGAAGAAATTCAATTCAGGTCAATTTTTAGCTCTAATTGGTTTAAATATTTTTTCGATGGATCTAGGATCCGGTTATAAATTGGTTTTGTGCCATGGAATTTCGTAAGTTCAAGTATGCTCAAATCTTGAACAGACACTTATCTTGTATACTTATTGAATAATCATCGATTTCTGCGGTTCTTCGAATAGGGTAACAGGCAAAGAACATTTCATAGACACACACATACAGATATCTGCTTATTATAATGATGTGTATGTAAGGATTCATATAAAGAGACACATATGCAACAGCATTTTAATTGTCTACAATTTATGAAAAATGCATTTCAACATTTCTAAGCAGTTATTCGTGGATTTTAATTGCTGTTGACATGCTCATTAACCCCTAAGTGGTCAGTGGCAAGTAAAGTGCCACTAAATGAACTATGTTTCGAACTGATTATGATTTTGGCACTTGTTTGGGAACCCCTTGTGTTTTACGAATACACGAAATACAGATGATCTGGTTCTTGTTCATGCATCACATTAATATATGTTTCATTTAATCAAAGTTTGAAATATGCAAACATGTTTTTGTGTGTGAAAAACAGTGGCAATTTGTTGCTTGTTCGTGAACTACATAAATACATATATGTTTTACATAGTCAAATTTTAAAATATACACTTAGTTCCCTTTGGACGTGTTCTCTTGTATAAATTTTGATATACTCATCTTTGGGAATTACTTATTAATTACGGATTATACATGTAACATATGAGCTCCTGTGTGTTTTTTTTTATAACAATCTTCAATGGTATTGGTCATATCTCGGAATTCTGCAAAATACAACATTATATAACAACTGTGTATGAATATGACAATAAACTTACATTTTAGGAAAAAAAAAAAGAACAAGAAAAATAGATAGTAGGATTTGTAGACAGTTTTGAATAATGCTACACTGCAAGAAATTGCATAACTCTTTTGTATTAAATCAAAATAAAAGCAAATAAACTCACGGAATCAAGTGGACGGGACTTCTTCTCCTCCTGTGTGTGTTTGTCATTGGGCTTGCGCCTTTTTATCGGAAGCATATTATCGGCATCACAAGGCTCCTGCTTTCTTTTATTATTATTTATTTTTTGTAACTCCATTTTTGTGATAAAATATATTTTCTTTAATAGATTCAAAAATTCATGTTAACTTGATCTAACATTTGTGCTTTTAATGTGTAGCTTTGAACACAGGTCGAAACGAACTTTAGAAAAAATTGTAGAAACGCAAATTAAAATGGTTTCTAATGCGTTTACCTTGTTTTCTATGATAATATGGCCGTCAAAATATAATAGTTGAATGTATCAAGCGAGGCCGTGGAATTTGTGTCTTGCCCCGTTTGTAGGCACGGTAGGTTAGTTTAAAACAGCTGCCAGGCTATCTGCCTGCCACACTTAGGCCGTATTCCGGCCCATTGTGCCCCCCTCAACCAATAGATATAAAATCAAATGGGAGTCCTTCCAGATGCAGCGATAAAGTCTGCAGTCTATTTGGATCTAATTTCGGACAGGTTTGCAATGGTATTTAGAAAGTTGTTGCCTAGATGTTTGAGTCTTCGTTTACAGAGAGCCGGACATGGGCAAAAGAGATGCTCTACCGTTTCAACCTCTTTTTCGTGATAACAGCACACACATACACAGATCGTATTTAAAGTTGTATCATGCAGAATTCCGAGTATAACCAATATTTCCTTATTCCTTTTTGCCACTGTGTCAAGTAATTCCCAAAATGTTTCAAAATTTGATTAAGTAAAACATATATGTATTTATATAGTGCACGAAGAAGTAATAAATTGCCGTTGTTTTTCAAACACAAAAACATGTTTGCATATTTCAAACTTTGATTAAATGAAACATATATTAATGTGATGCATGAACAAGAACCAGATCATCTGTATTTCGTGTATTCGTAAAACACAAGGGGTTCCCAAACATGTGCCAAAATCTTAATCAGCTCGAAACATGGTTCATTTTGTGGCACTTTACTTGCCACTGACCACTTAGGGGTTAATGAGCATGTCAACAGCAATTAAAAGCCACGAATAACTGCTTAGAAATGTTGAAATGCATTTTTCATAAATTGTAGACAATTAAAATTATGCAAATGCTGTTGCATATGTGTCTCTTTATATGAGTACTCACACACACGTGAGTATAATAAGCATAAATATGTGCATATATGAATGAGTGAGTGTGTGTCTAAGGAATGTCCAGGGTTAAGCAAACACACACACAACGAAGCAGCAGCAGAAGAGCTGAACAACACATTTATTTATGTTAATTTAAATCAACATGCAAAAATTAGCGCATGACATGACAGCAACTCCCCCCAGTAGTGGCTACAGGGGGGGGACTTAAGGGGATGGTCAAGCAAAACATTTCATTTACTTAATTACTTGGCCCTTGATTTACATATTAAAACGAAATGCCAGAACGCTTCCACAACGCCAACACACTAAAACACTACAACAACAACACACATAAATTTTCACTTAGTCAACTAAAACAATATGGACGCTCGGACATTTTGCTCTCTGGCTAATAACTTGTTGACACGAGCTGGGTTCGAGTGGGCGTGACGGCATATTGCATGCTTGATTGCCCAACACACCGACTGACAGACAGACAGACGTACAAACTGATTGACAGATAGAGGTACTCACTTACTTACTTACTTGAATGCATGACACATTGATGCACTGTTCAACGTCAGCAATTTTTAACAATTTGATTAAACAAATTTGTATTTGTGTCTGCGTGTTTTACAGTTAGCATGCAGCAAATTATTTTGATTAAATTTGCATTATTTGCTTATTAACAATATTAAATAGCACATAAAGCATGTTACGCATACGACATGTGTGCTGCAGCAGCAGCAGCATTAGAAAAGTAAATTTCTGAAATATCTGATCTCTAATAACTTATACCCCACAAAGTTTAATGGCGTTTTCTTTTTTGTTGTGATTACTAACGAACATAACAAATATTATAGGTGGTGTTCTGCGATCCGGATAAATGTGGTAGCTTCTAAAACGTAAGGTTATTCTATTGGTACTGTCAAAATCTCTAATGGGCAATTTCGAGCACTAAATAACATATATTTGAAAAGACACAGGACTGGGATAAGTGAAAAATGACCCCGGGGCCGCTGCAAAACACTACTTCGCGAGGACAGTTGACGATCGTTGCCTCTTCTAAGATAGTTGGCCTTTCTCGGCGACGCCGTCGCCAATTCTAAATTGTGGCCGCCATGTTGGTCACTACCTGTCCACAGTTATAGCGTATGCAGCAATGTCCCTCTCTATTGCAAAAGAGAAGTAGTCATCCTCATGATGATACCTCTGTACGTACACCCTAACGCCGTAATCATTTGGGCAAGGCAATAGAAGGTTCATCTGCAACACGCTGCGGCTGAGTGGGATGACTCTGAGCAATCTGCTCACCGCACTGCAGCTTTGCCTTGCCAAATGAAATAGCTCCGAAAGCCTGAAGGAGGTTGGTCCAGATTGCAGATCTGCCTCCTTCAACCCATCTCGTACCCCTTATAGAATCATGTTCTAGCTGCGTTACTAGGCCTCGGCATTAGTGCTGCTAGCCTTCGGACTCTACAATCGTGGCATTGGGCCTTCCGAGACGCATTTGTTTAACATTTAGACGAACACATGTTTGCTCTCACCCCTGAAAATTATCAAGTCAGAATGAAAACTTCAAATGATGTATGCTATTATAGTCCAATTTTATGTTCCTTCACCTAAAGAACGATAAAAATTCCACATTTTAAGTATACTTACTTGGCTAGCAAACTGATCGATTGAAATGTAATATTCAGCTATACAATGATACGAGACGTACCGAAACTCCTAAAAAACGACAACAACTAAACAAACTTTTTGTTCTTCTTCTTATTTAGACCTATTCGTTGTCTAGCTTTCTTTTGTCATTCACAAAGCCTCGAATAGTAGTATACTGAACTATATGATCTCATCTCTCTAACTGCTGTGTTACACAAAAGCTGGCGCTTAATTGTCCGGAAGTGGTATGTTTCGCCCAAGGTCTTTAACAAGTACTGTAAAACACTTGTGCTTAGATCATAGCCTCTTCTCGTGTTTAATTACTTTCAAAGCGTAAGTAAGCATAGCTTGGCTTATTGCAACACTGCGTATGCGTAATATGGTTTTCAATGGAAATTGTAATCACTGTCCAAGTGTCATTAGTGCGTATGTATAACTTTTCAAGTTAATTGCAATATTACGCATACGCCGCATTGGCCAACGACCTGCTGCAAAACAACAAATTAAAACCACATGCTGACAAGGGACAAAGATAACTTTCGCACACAAAATGCTCAACACTCCAACAAATCAAACTTAAGATAAAAAAAGAAAATGGGAAACTGTAAAAGGGAAATTAAAAAAAGAACTCAAAAATGCGCAAAGAAAAGCAGCTCCACATAATTGCCATTTAGATTGCGTGTCAGGCAGGGGCAGCAGCGGCGGCAGCGGCAGCAACAACAACAACATGATTTTAAACTGTGACGCAGGCAAAAGGCAAACTCTGACGTCGACTGAGGCTAAGCAGATTAAATGATTTGTGCCCAGGTTGCCTGGGAACGGGATCAGCCACAACGTTATATATAGAGGAAGCGACTTGAGCAAAAAACTAAGGACAAGGAAGACAAGTCGAAGATATGTGAAGGCAAGTTTAAAGTGCTTCGATTAAAGACATCTTAAAGAGTGGCAACTCGAAAAGTTATCGATGTTGGCCAATTGCCATTCGATTGTCATATTTGAAAGAAGCTCAAACCTCGATTTGAATTTTAAGCTAATAAGTACCAGAAAGTCTGCCCGTTTGGTGAGCGGGTTAGAGAATACCACCTCAACAGGTCAAAGCTTGTCGTATGAGGCGACTAACAATGACACTGGTTGCTTTCGAGAACCAGTAGGCCTTAAAAGGGTTGTGCGTAGGGTTTGGGACCCACCACGTAAAACCACAATTCCAATGAAAGAATGTATTTACATATCGTAACCCGATGACGGGTTGTTATGGCCAGTTAAGAAGAAGAATAAGTAGCAGAAAGTCAATTAGCTCAATTCTTGATTTTGGTAACTCCGATTGGTCAAATACGTGCAGCATAATAAAGATAATAGATTTGTCGGCGTTTAGAGCCATATCGCTATAACTGCATATTTGAGCATTTTGGACAGCTTTCGAAACGCGGTTTAATATGCCTATAATTCTTCCACCCATTAATCATGTAGGGCTTTTCTCCGTGATAAGATAGCTTTTGTATCCCTCAACCGGTTCTTTCAATAGCTGCTTTGACGAGCTGATCGAGCCAGCAGAGAGGTCGAGTACTTACTTATCCACCTGACTACGTCAATCTCTTCATAGTTCTCGTAGAATTCGTCCTAAAATCGAGGGTGATTATCGTGTAGATAAAAAATTAGAACCAAAAACTTTCGGAGTGCTCTAGGAGCAGCAGAGAGCACCAACAGCCATGCTTTAGTACCAATAAGCAAAACGGACTGAATGAGCCCTTGTACAGTATTTGCTTCCTCTGGCAAAAGTGGCCTCTGCTACTCATTTGCCCACAAAGGCCAAAGTAATATCGTTCAGCAAGACGGATTTACGGATCCGCTTTATCTATATGCTGATATCGCTATAGGTAGACGCAAACCCACAGCTCTTTTCATAGTCTAACGCCCAACGAGAATGGGGGTGAGTGTGTCTTCGGGTACTTCTACCCTCTAGTCCAGAGTTCTCAAGGGGACCACAAAAGATACTTTGATAGTGGCAGTGCCAATGAAAAAAGCCAAAACCCACACCCCGGGCATCTCTTTGACGTAAATATGTACTTTGTCTTGCATATCGCTTACCATCAGACCCACCCTTGCAGAATATATTTTACTGCTAGCAATAGCCTCCCATTCCGATACACTCTGGCCTTGCGATGAGTCTCCTTTTCTGAAACTACCCACGGAGTACAAAGGTTCAGAGAGATGCATTTCCACCTCGACAGCGCTGCACATTTTCATACTATAAAGTCGCAACAAATTCCAAAGATGCGCGATCTTTCAGTGAGCTTCCCCGCTTAATAATCGACAAATAGTGGTGTAAATTTTGACGTGCGTCAAGTATCTGCCGCTACACGCTCTTAAGCACCTTAGAAAGAAGACTCATTTCGCAGTTGTTGGAACATACAGTGACAGAACAAAGAATTCCGAGCCGCATTCTGGAAAGGAGCTGATGCTCGAACTACTTTGCAGGCAGGACATCGGCTTTAACTTTTTTTCATTAACTCTTGCCGAAAACCTGTTTTAATTACTGCAAATCTGGTTAGTTTTATCGATTTTGTGGATTGTTGCAAGTCATTAAGTGAAGTATTTTTGTGTTTGTGTGTTTTTAAACTTTCCCAGATTTCAAATTAAAAATGACTCCTAAAGGACAACTCACCGAAATTAGCTTGTTGAAAAACTCTTTTCTTGATTTTCTTGTCCACAGACAACAATATGACGCATGTCCGTCCGATTTGATGGCTAACAACTAAAGTGTTCAACAAAATTTGTTTGCAACATGCGAACAAGCGAAACTACAACTCCAACTACAAAAAAAATGAATGCCCCAAATGCCGCGTGTTGTGCCTTGCCATAAATAATTTTAAATTGCGCCAAAAATCGCACGCCATTATTGTTATTATTATAATTTATTATGTAAGCTAAATTTGCAAGCATTTTCAGTTAAGTTGCCCAGCCCTGGTCTATATAATGGTCGGCACTTTGGGCCTAAACTGGACTGCCAGGTGGCAGTTTAAACTATCCTGAGATAAACATGAACAATGGCAGCTAAGCATGTACTCAAAAAGGAGACACTCTACTGGCACGCCAAGGATAATGAATTGGAGTCATAATAAACTCGAAAAGCCGAGCAAAAAAGGTTCACTTAATGGATGGCTTTCATGCGAATCATAAAGTGCCGGGCACGAGAACAGCTTTGAGTAGTTCCAAGCAATTGCTTGGATTGTCACTCCCCTTCAACTTATATCAAGAGTATTTCAAACAAATAATTGTGCATTTTTTTTTATTCATCCTACCGCCTAAATGAAAGATGAAGTACAATAAGATTTTACTAGTTAGTACTAAAAGTCCGTCTTTTGTTCTGTGCGCACAGCTCAGCTTAAAGTCAAGAATATCCCCCAAATATTTCAAATTATTGACTTTCAACATAGATCCATCCATCTAATGCTGCCGAGTGAAAGAACCACGGTGGTCTTAGTCAGATTACCGTGGAGACCTTGGTATCAATCTATCCAGAACATCTTGCATTGTGGTGCAAACGCTCTAAAGGGATTCAACCAATACCAGCACGCACATATCATCGGTCAACAACCAAGCCGATTTGGGCATGTACATCTGATAAAACTATGTTTTGAGTTAACTCCCTCTAATGATAATAACTTTGTGAAATTTTCCGGTCATATCAAATTATCCACAATAAATTATATAAAAGAAAATTTTTTAAAGGTAAGAAAAATGTTGCTTTTGTGACCTCCAACGAAGAATTATTGGATCTTATTATTATTCTCAAATATAGATCCATCCAGGCAAATGTGCCTTATAGCTAGAAATGGGCCATTTTCACTCGATGAGCCATCTCATCCACCACAAATGTAATCAAATTTAATTAGCTATTGAAGGTGACTAATATTCCATTATTTCGTTTATAGATCGTTTCTTGATGAAACCTGCAGAAGCAAAGCTGTAGGAATACGTATTTTACTCTAATCTTTTGCTAACATTTAGTTCTTTCACAGAAAATTCGGTGTTTATGCTCACAGTTTCAATCATCTTTAAAACTTTTCGAACCACTAAAGCCAAATCGGTCGACTCATAAGAACTTACTTACTTAGAATAGAATCACTTTATTTTTTGAAGATACCACCATCGCGTGGTCCATTTCCATGGAAATTTTCAATCACATAGAGCGCTTCAGCCGTCAGAATAAAACAAAAAGCTAGACCTATCGGGAAAAAAAGCTAAATTGGCAACACTGGAGAGAATCGCAAAACATTCACACAGCTGAAAAGACAAGTATTGATAATAGACGCTCTCATAACAATTTCTTACGAAGAGCAGAAAAGAAAACACGAAATAACAACGTTTGTTGTGCTATATATTTTCTATGTCAAAATAATTTTTACCAAACCTAACAACCTATCCAGGTGAAACCTATACTCTGCAAACCGCAGGCATTTTATCTTTCGAATGGTATAGATTTCAACTGAAAACGTTGCGTTATTGTGAAGTAATCGGTACCACACTAAATTTGTGCTTGGTATTTATACACATTCACAACAACAACAAGAAAGTTGAAAGGCAACAAAGCGAGAATACGCGATTGTATGGTCATTTAGGATGGAGGAATCAAGGGTTAAGTTTATGCCGCTACAAGATCAGCAGATTTTATACTTGCAGCAAAATTGGGCATTTATTCAGCATTTGCCAACGCAATGATTATTGTTATCTTAACTACATTAGTAATTCTAATGTAAATTCAGTCAATAATCTCAAAACTTATGTTAACAGCATAGCAAACAATAGTGAACCTTTTTATCTATCAGCAAATATTGATAACAACAACCAGAATATCGCTTGCGACACAAAGAAAATGAATCCATGTTCAAAAGTATTCAACATTTATGATAGAGATAAAATAAATATAATTCTTGAGTTTTATGCAAATGTAACAAGCAATGGGACTGCCAAACCTTTGAAAATTGTAGTGACAAATTATGAAAATGAACCATTTTAATTTGAAGTCATACCAGTGAACAACACTATCAGTAAGCAAGTGAAAAATGAATTTCCCTAAATTTTTCTTGGTTTGTCAGGAGCAGAACATTATGACACCCTATGCCATGACGGAATAAACCAAGGTGTGCTCACTCTCAGTATTTGTCTCTTTAAATTGTTGTCAATTTAGTCTACGCCACACACATAAATGCAAGCATTGTCAACATATTTGTTTGCATGGCAGCTTTTACACATAGCTGAGCTTTTGAGCTTTCGCTCACACAAATTTTGGCAACTGAAAATACTGAGAGTGAGCACACCTTTGTTTAGTCCTTCATGCTCTGTGCATGCCAGTTTTTACACAAAGCTGAGCTTTTGAGCTTTCACTCATACACATTTTGTTAACTGAAAGTAGTAGAGTGAACACACCTTGGTTTCATTCCACCATGCGTGGGTGCATGAAAGAAAGCACACCTCTGTCGAGTTTTGAGATGATTGATTGATTGATTGGAGCGGCTGTAAACCGAAGAGGAAGGGGGCCCGATATCGTCGTGATTCGACAAACTTCATCTTTTCGGTGTAAATGCGAATCTTTTGGTAAATTGTTGTGCCTCTACCTTTTATAGTTACAAACAAATTGAACTGGATCAGCAATCTCAGAAACTTTTTGTTTGAATTATGTATACAGATACTTTTTAAGCTACGATTTGATAGTTAAGATCAACATGTAAGAGAAGCAAAGCTGCTGCATAGATCTTAGTTGCAGAAACCGATTTGCCTGGTCCGTTAGCGGGTGAGCTTTCAGTACAGTTAACTATCGTCTGTCGCTTATGCTTATGTATAAATGAAATTGATCACGCCAATAATTCCTTCCATTGAAAGATAAGAAGTCAAGTTACCGTAACAACGCCGATAACCTTTAACGCTTCCATATAAAAATTTGTCCAGAAATTCGATTTTCATCTTAAAACTGGGTACAGGATCCCACTGTCTCCATCAAATTTTTTTTCAACGTGACGGTGGTGCCTACGTAAACGAAATCCTTGCAAACATCAAAAGTATAGTTTCCAAGATCAATCTGAGAGTCCAACTGCTATGACTCTCTACTCGAACATACACTTTTCCTTGCACCCAATTACAACCAGACCCAAACTGGCAGATTCTCTCACATAGCCATTAAGGCTCAGGTAACTGTTCGCTTAGTATGACCAATGTTATCAATATCATCACTTTTGTAGTCCAAGCTATATGAATGTATGTTATTATGAAAGCAGAAGGTTTCATATTCATTACATACATCTAATTATCGATAACCACCAATGAGCACAATATGAGCATATGTAGTTGCTGTACCAAAGCGTCAAAAGTTCCATTGATATGTTTTCGTTAGCGTGTCATTTTTTCCTTCACTCTTCTGTGAGAGATTTGGCTGTTCCTGCAAAGAATATCAGTTCAGGATCTGAAGAATGTGCATTTATCTTCCAAAATAGCTACTATGACTCCGTGTAAAGTAAAATATTATGAAACAAATATCCGGCCCACTGTGACACATGCAATATGACGATAATTGACTCACGAAACGCTCCCAGAAATAGATAAGTCTCAGTTAACACGCAAAACTCGTATAGTTTTTATAGTCACAGTTATTCAATGTATTTGTGTTTTTTTTTTTTTTGTGTATACATATTCCGTATTTTATAGACAATAAAAATAATTTTCATATCGTATAATATTATCATATTATATTGGCTTTAACATCTAGGCATAATATAATCATAGTTTTATGTGTATATATTTATGCAAATACTTCATATACATATAGATTCAAAAAAAAAGACGATTTTCTTTCCTTTGGATTCACTCTATGTATTTCTTTAACTAATTGAGTAATACACATGTGTTAGTAATGCAACGAACAGCCGAATATTCGGCCGACTACCATATACTAAAAAAATTACAGCTTCGGCCAAATAATTGACAAATATTCGTTGCAGTTCGTAAAAAGAAAGACAACCTCACAACAAAGTGCTTAGATTGAAATAATAATTTAAAAACATTAAATGCATTAGTTTTATTTCAATGCTAGGCCCAAAATAAGCACCAACTTTAGTATGATAAATTTCCGATATAGTTTGTGAACTATACAGTTTGTCTGATGTAAAGGAACGCTTACTGTTTCAAAAGTAATGTTCTTGTTCAAATATTAATTAGGTATTAAAATTACGCATATTTATAGTGTATATTTTGGTATGTGCTTCAGTTTGCACAACAATCTGCAGTTTGATGCTGAACCATGGGGCTGCCTCAAGACAGCACATACACACACACGCAGCTATCGGTTGGCCAACCTGCGGTGTAAAATCAAAATATTTCGAATTACTTGCGTCCGAAATGTACTGCGTTTGGCCAACCGATTGGTGTGTGTGTGTGGGTGTGTGTTTGGGGCTCATTACGAGTAGTTGGGCAATCTTTGGTACTATTCGCCATTATCGAAATTTCGTTTCTAGCTTATTGAATGGTTCCTTTAGCTTAAATTCAAAACTACTTTATAAGTTGCATACGCCAGCTGCTCGGTTTGAAATAGTTCTATTTAAGGGCAACAATTTTGGTGTACATTCTTGTAGTTTCGTAGATATATTGAAATTGATATGTTTCTTGAAAATAAAGTGGCATATTTTTTGTTTACGTTTAGTTTTGTTAAAATGGATTTACACAACATTTGAATGGACTGCGTTCTAGTATTTATGGCAAATTCGGTTCTTATAACAGTTTGAGTAACCTTTTTTTTTTGTTACGACTTATTGTATTGGTGTTGTTTTTTTTTTTGTAATGAAATATTTTTTTTTACACATTTAGCTGAATTATTCACAAACTAACACAAAAAACTAAAGCTTAAACGCTGCTCAGACTAGGCAAAACTGTTGTCATCTTGTGGACTATTCGATTAGATGAGAGCTGGCTCTCGCAGCAACTTGTCAATTGAAACTTTTTTGTTCGTATCTATTAGCTCATATTTTTTCAGGACCACTTTGAAGATGAAAAACCAGCAAAAGGTGTTTTGTGTATAAATGACTTGTCAGCTTATTTGCCTCTTTATGCGTCTGAAACAACCCTTAATGAAATTCTACATATTTGAATATGCATACATACTGCGCACAACTATTTCTCTACGTCACTCAACAACAAGGAACTTTTTGGCTTCTCGTTTGTTCTTTTCGGTCTTTTAGGAACACATACTTTGTACGCGCGTGGCCAAATGGTTTCTGTTAAGCCATTTTTACAAGACCGTTCAGAATTTTTTCTCAACCAGAAACGCAAAAGCGATGACATAAGCGCAACGAGAAAAGGTATTCGACTCAGAGCGAAACCGAGTTGACATAATTTTTCTATGGTTTTTCAGTGAGCAGATCGTTATTTGCGAACTCTGAATATATCTGATGAAGAATATAGCTGGTTTTTGTCGAGGACTATAAGCGTTCCTTACTGATTTTGCAATGAACAAAATGTTGAACTATCGTATGACCGAAGTTAATTTTTACGCAAATTTTGTGCCTAGTGTGAGCAGTGCTTAAAGGAAATACCTAGTGTAAAGGTCTTCTTCTTCTTCTTCTGATGTTTTTATGCTGCAGCTGATCTTGTAATATATATAGTTAACGCAATAATTCCCTTTTTGTGTTTGAAGTGTTCGAAAACAATTTGTTTTTTTAATCTAACTAAATTTAAATTGATTTATATAAATATAATAATAAAAAATAGTAGTAAAATTTGGTAAGTTGTTGATTAAAATTTGGTTCTTATATTGGCAACTAATCGGAATAGTTGTAAGCCCGCACATATACACACACTCACACGCTCACTTGCACCCACACATGCAATGCATTGGCTAGCTTAGAATCTATTCGATTAATTGATCGAATAAATTTTCACTGATTCAAACTATCGCTGTTAGTGTACCAATCAAATGAAACATACAACTCGAGCAAATTAATCGAATATTGTATTTATCTGATAGTTAATCTATTGAAAGTTTTTTATTATTTTATATTCACTCTATAAATGCGAATATTCAGACTGATTGATTTGACTTATATTACGTGTAAAAAGGTGAACTGTGCTTGAAGCGCTCCCTCTAACTCTCTATCGATTTATAGATCATCGTTCACAGTGAAAAAAAGTCTTCAAGCACGTTTCGCCTCAATACATTCATTGTTTCGCCTTAAAAGATTTCAGAAACCAATAAAATATTGATAACATATGTATATGTTTAAATCTCAAATCTAAAATTCCATGTTTTAATACTCTTTTTAATGTTAGATGATTAGGGTTTTTTTCCGTATATGTTATGCGTCAACTTTTTGGTGTACCAACTTCAGTGCAAACCTCAATAGATTCAAAGCAAATATGCATAAACAGCTCTTAAAATTTTGCTTTTAGAACTTACTTTTTATCTAAGTTAATGTGAAATTAATAATAAAAAAATCAACTTATAACAGTACAGAGATGTTACTAAAGTTTGCACATAAATTTACTTGGGGAAAAAGAAATATGGAAAAAAACACCAAGACCTCAAGATGGCTCAAGATGTATTTGATGATCACATCGATTTATTCAATAATGTATTGCATAAAAAACTGCAAATTTATAATTGCTTTAAAGCAGGAACCGGAAGTAAACAAAAATCAAGAGTATTATTTTCGATTTTTTTAAAATAAAAATTAGTTTTAATTAGCGTAATACAAAATAAAACACATAACGCGTACGGACTCTACTTTATAGTAGTTTCGATTGAAATTGACTAAATCGACAAGATGAAACGATGAATGGATTTCTTAAAAAACTGAGTAACTGCGTTCTGAGCTTGAAGCTATCAAGTAGTAGAAACATCAATTTTAGCTGATAAATGGTGAATTCGATAAAGTCATTCGATCAATTTGCCGACTTAATACTTAGCTTCTACTTGAGCGGCCAAATGCATGCACTTCATTTTATACAGTTATACACATACTTTCCATATTAAACATACACATACATAAAAAGAGCTACTTGTTACAGTTACAAATTGTTTATATCTATACGCTACATACACCGATTTCTATTATATATATATATATAGTGTTACATGCATGTATCGATACTATTTTGATCATTTTGTGCATTGAGCAACACTTTTAAAACGCATTTCCATGAAATTCTCATTATTATTATTAATATTAGTTTTGCAATTTAGTCTCAGCTTTTGGTACATGGCCGCCCCGCTTAGTTAGTAGTTCTAAAAGCACACAACACACATAACAGATTTCTTTCCATACATTCCATAGGCACAATTACTGACGAACTGAAATCAAAGCCCGAAATAAACATTTTTAGAGCAATACTCATGTTGCAATAGTTTGTTGACCGCAATAAACGAATTTTATAGTAATTTGCGTATTTGCAGTAGTATCTTTGAGACAATCGGAGATCTTTGTTTTTAACTGCAACTAGCTTTACCAGACCTCGCATCTTTTGTCCGGATTCATACGTTTGCCGGGCTTACATTGAAAGACCTCGGCAAACTCTTTCATATTGGCTAACGTGCCAATTACACGAAATTGTGACGGCGAGTGTGGATCCTTTTCCATTTGCAACAAATTTGTTTCATCTGTGGTGCTGCTGCACCAGACCTACGAAAAGCATCAATATAGAGTTAGACATAGCCATGTCACAGGTGGAACTGTTACTAACCTGTGCAAAGGAGACAAAAAACAGCTGCGGATGCGTTAGATTCAAGCCGGGCAGCTTTAGCACATCCGCCTCCTTCTCCGCCTTGGTGCGTAAATAGGCATGATAAGCCGCCTTCAGTCCACCATTATCTGCAATGTTTTCACCTGCAAAAAGCAAATTTTGAATTGAGTTACAAATTCTTGAGCTATAAAACCCAAACATACCCAGGGTTTGCTTGCCATTCAAAGTGCGTCCGTTCATTTTGAAGGCACTGTATTGCTGCGCAATACACTCGGATTTCTCATTGAAACGGTCGATGCTCTTCAAATCCCACCAGCGATTGATATTACCAAACTTATCGTACTCACGGCCCTGATCGTCGAAAGCATGCGTCAGCTCATGGCCCATAACCACGCCCATGGCACCAAAGTTCAGACTCTTTGGATTGTTTATATCAAAAAACGGCGTTTGTAGTATGCCAGCGGGAAATACTATTTGATTCTTGGTGGGAGTGTAGTAAGCATTTACAGTTTGCGGCGTCATGCCCCACTGCGTCTTATTCACCGGCTGATCCAAACGTTTCAGATTACTCTTCAGATTGTATATGGCCACTTGTATATTATTCTCAAAATAGGCATTGGGCGTTATGTTCAGCTCGGCATACTTGCGATCCAAATCCTCATTATTAAGTATATAATCGGGAAAGCCAATCATGTCCGAAATCTCGTTAGCCTTATCTATGGCACGCTCCCGCGTGGCCTTGTCCACCCAGCTAAGATTCTGCAAGTTTTGCTTAAAGGCCTCACGTATTTCGCTAATCATTTGCTCGGCAGCTGGCTTGGATTCGCCATGGAATGCCTGGCGCACAAAAATGGCACCCACGGCAAAGCCCACCACAGTGTTGGTGTCGGAGACGCAGTAGCGCCAGGTCTCCTCACCGCCATCGGAGCCCATAAGCGCCTTGCGCACGCCTTTATACGCATCCCGAAAAGGTTTGGACAGGCATGTGGTCAAGGTGCGTACTGCCTGCCAGATGAGATAGTTGTTTAGAATGCTGCGAAAGAGAAGCATTTGAGGAAGTGGTTAAATAGTGAACGGAACTGTTTTTGTTTTAGCAAAACCGCTTTAAGGCAAATATCAAATATATGTATTTTTCTTGCATGATTTCCCTTTTTTTTCCAATCTTTCATTTAGCTTAAGTTAGGTTCAAAGGGCCTTCCTTTATGATACTGTAAAACCCCTTTCCGTTGAAAGTCAATTTATGGCCAAAGGGACTTCTATCTATAGGCAAATATGACATCCCAACTAGTCAGCGTCAAAGTGCTAGAGTCAGACGTAACCGGGAGTTGCGTTCTGTTTCCGTCTTCCTTGTCCCTGTGTCTAGAGAATATCCATTGTTTACAATATTTCCTGACTCATTTTGGCATGCAGGCTCACATCCGGCAGACTAAAGACCAGCTCCAGCTTCGCGCAAAAGTAAATTTTTTCAGTGGCTACTACGATGGCACGAGTTCATTCATCATTACACAAGATGAATACACAATGTTTATGTTGTTTCCGAGCAGAGAGACGCCGCGATTGGAGTCTCTAAATGATGACGAAACTATACTTTTGATGTTGTCAAGGATTTTGCCTACCTTGGCACCACCGTCGCAATGTAGAACGATGTCAACATGGAGATCAAGCAGTGAACCACTCTTACCAATATACGTTACGTTGATCTCAGTAGGCAAACTTTGTCACTAGACGAAACGAATACTCTATAAGATGCTCATACTTCCCGTTTCGCTTTATGGCAAAGATGCATGGGTGATGACGCAGTATGATAATAATACCCTTGGAGCGTAAAATACTCCGTACGAGCTTTGGCAACGGCTACCGCATTATATGGAGCAACGAACTCTATGAGCTCTACAATGACATTGACATAGTCAAGCGAATAATATCCAGCGCTTCGAATGGCCAAGATATGTTGTGAGCATGGATGAAGAAGGTACTGCGGGAAAGGTCTGCAATACGCCTGTTGAAGCATGACAACGAAGGGGCAGGCCATGTTTCCTTTGAAAATATCGGTTAGGAAGCGCACCAACTACCTAGCATAGTTTGTGAAAAGATATATTCAATGCATTCCTGGCACACATCACTCTGTTTTTGGGAAAACAAAAGCGTTTTTGGCCACAATGAAAGTATGGCCAACAATTGAAGGCTCTTAAGCGTAGTACTGGTAACTAGAAAAGATTCGGAAGTGGACTGTTATGTATGACTATAGTATGACTATTATGCCTCAATAAGGCTGGGAAGCGTAACCAGACGCCACGTTGAACGAAGGGCCACAATATTACCATGTGAAACCATAAGACTATGTTAAGGGACACATCCCATTTGAGAGTTACGGTTTTGTTATATGATCAAAGAAACATCGCTGCTTTTTTCGTTCGTCTAAACGCTTCTAGATTACTTTCCTGCCCCGTAATATCCACATCTATGCAGCACTGTTACCATGGTCGTGGGGCTCGTTTTACTTTTACATCAAAGTTTGAGCTGGAGTAACAAGTTTTCGGGAAGAATAGCAGTTCATTGAAAACTAGTAATAATCCCATAAGAAGCTGATTTATGTAAAGCCTAGACAGACCCGATATTTTCATTTAGTCGATGTACGAAAAACCGAAAGTATGGTTACAATACGATATATTGCCTATCTCACTCAAAGATGATCGATTGTTTTCGAGTAGAATAGATTGAAGCCGCTGATTCTGAGCCGAATTCTTTAAACTCCCAATTTTAGAGAAATTTTATGCTCACATTTTTCCCTCCTTCGTCTTCTCCATGGCTAGGATGATGTTAGATAGATTTTTGAGAAAATCCGGCGCATAGACGACAACAACTTCCTGGTCCGTAACGCGTCGATTAACCAGCTGCATGGCATCGTCGAAGTGCTCAGTCCAGTTAAGGAATGGTGCCAATTCTTGCAATTTCTCCAACGTCATGGGATGATACATGGCCTCCTCATTGCGACGATCCTCCAGTGGTATTGTAATATTGGCCAATTTCTTTTCGAAATCAATGACAGCTTCCATTTGGGAGCGTGCTTCGGTCTCATTGGCGCCGAGCAATACACAAACCTTGGTCATATACTCTATATACTCGTGTAGTACCTTGCGGTGTACATCCGTCTTATTGTTATAGTAATCGGCAGTGGGCAGCGTAAGCCCACCTTGATCAATCTGTATGACATGACGAGACGAGTTTTTATCATCCTCGCCAATGGCCCAGCCAAAAAGGCAGTTGAAATTGTATCTAAAATGTAGCCAAGTTAGTTAGAAAGCCAAAAGTAGCATATGATTTATGTTTGACACGCTTACTTATTGTGCAAGATTTGAAGCGTTTTGCCCAAATTCCAGTTTTCCACTTTGTAGCCACTTTTTGTTACATTCCAGCCGCCAATTTTGAGCAACAAGTCATTCATGGGCTTGGCGCCCAACTTTTCCATGGTCTCATCTGCATCCAGACAGGACTCATAGTAAATTTTGGCTTTCCGTTCGGCTTCCGATTTAAAGGTATCCAATGGCTTTTCAAGAACGTTGCGTACAATCAGCTGATTCATTTGCTCCAGCTTGCCAAATGTGCCCCAAGTGGACTTGCCCTCCGGTATGGGATTGTTTCTTATCCATTGATTACTGTCAATATAGTAACAAAAGCATGACAACTTGCTGAGCTAAGTACTGGCTAAGTTGTTTACTCACCAGGCATAGCCATAGAAGTCTTCACATGGATCCACAGTGGCATCTATGGATTTAAGTATCTCGCTAGAGGCGAATATACAATGTTCATTCAGGCAGGGCAGCTCAGTGGCTGGCAGACAATCTGCAAAGAGATATATTTTTAATCAATCCATAAGATATGAGTTGCAAACTTACCCTTCTTATCGGCTTGCAGATGCAGCACATGTTTAGTCTTATCATTTGATCCTTTGGAAATTAACACTATAAGCAAGGTGAAAATTACAATGACCATGACAAATGTGGTGAGAAGCAGCCATTTTTCAGTTTTGTTTCGTGAACGCCAATTCCAAGTTGCCTGCCAAGCAAAAGAAAAAAAAAACAATGCAAATAAATATCGATTTTTTTAAGCAATGACAATCGCAATTTATATGCAAAAGAACAACATTCTACTCAATTATTTTTATGTCTATGTATTTACATAAACGATTTTCGCCAAAATCAAATTGAACTTGAGACGTTCAAGTTAGACCAAACCTGTCCAAGAGAGAAAAATTCTCGAAATTGGAATTAAGATACTCGAGTAATATGCGATTTGCTAGCTTCAAAAACCGTGCTAGGAAATTCAATACCGGAAAAGTTAAGTTTTAGTCAAGGGTCCTTTATTTTATTTTATTATACAATCTTTTATTCTTTTTACACAATAACTACTTATCAACAGGCTTAAACGCATTTATACCCATAAATTGCTTCACATTTTACCAAAGACCGCAATCAATTGCAAATTACGTATACGCAGTGGTTAATAATATTATGACTGTGAAACATACTTTTGTGTCTTATGAACTAGTTGAACTCCGGTTCGCATTTCCCGTTCCCTTTCCCCTTTCTGTTCTACCTCTACCAGCTCTCTAGCTGCTCTCTAGAGCTGGACAAAAAAAAGTTCATATTATTGTGAAAAAAATAACTCATTCGACAGATTTGAGTGCAAACTTTAGATCCAAAAATTGGTTAACCATGAAACGTCATCTTTTTTTTGTACACTAACGTCTTACGTCGCGCGATTTTCCTACAAATAAGGAATTATTTTAGAAACTCTTAGGCGTGCTGTCAAAATCTAAAACTCAAGAGATCACAAAAATTGAAGCAGTGTAATCGAATCCCAAGAAATGTTACTAATTTGAGCGAATGAATCGCTTTTGATTACAGTTATTAGCTATTTTTTGAACCAGCAGTTCATCCATTAGAATACAAATAACTCGTCTCAGGCCACAACTTTTTTAGACGTTTTTTTATGCCACTGGAATACAAAAAACCACTTGTGCTCAAATATAGTATCACAATCTGAGTCATACCATTGTAGTTTACGAGAACATCTATACTCCCAACATTGCATTTCACGACTAAAGCATCAAAAACCATTTCGTTTCGTTGAACCACAAAGCGATCTTATTTTAGTATATTAAAAAAAAAAACACGAACATAAATTCATTTATGAAAGACAGTTCATTTAAGCTCCTTAAAAAAATAGAAAAAAACTTTTGTCATAGCTCTTGGCATTATAACATTTCATTTTGATTTTTATACACGGTTGTGCATTCTGACGTATACTTAATGTGGGTTGAAAACACAACAGCCTTGGCAAACAGCTGACTTCAAATGTGATCGTAGAAACGTCTTTGATGATAAGTGACCAAAGCTTCCAAGCTCTCTTGGATCTCTAAACTGCATGATTGTTTTTGAATTATTGGTCATGAACAAAGGCGATCTGAGCGAGATCACTATGGAGGAATGAGCTGCTTTTCAGACGTAAAAAAAGCGAGCAAGAAGCTATTGAGAAACTTCTTTTCTTCCAAAAAATCAAGCGGCTGGCTCAAGAATTTAGTGGCGTCGAGGCGTCTTCCAGTAAAGGGGAAATCTGATGGTGAATGGGCTTACTTAGGTTATGTAGGGAAGACTACTCAGTCTTATTGGTGAGAGATGACGGGAATATTGCCGCTTCCGGTGCTAAATTGTCGAGGCCGCCAATCACAGATGAAGGCGTGGATATACCGACGGCTCGCTATGACGAAGGCTTACTCTGACTGCAGAGTTGTTCAATACTGGCGGCAATGAGATTTAGGTAGGAAAGATTAAAGCCGTTTGCGAAGTGTTTTAGGCCCGGTAAGTCCACCATTGACCAGATATTCACACTATGGCAAGTCCTTGAAAAGACCCACGAACACAAAATCGACACCCATCATCTCTTTGTCGATTATAAAGCAGCAATTGCACTGTCTGTATTTGGAATCCCGCAGTGTCAGTCTTCTTTCTAATGCATATAAGACCCCGTCGAACACTATACGTGTTAAAGACTAAAGCCATTCCCGGAAGAACTGATCGGACCACCATTGACACACTTCGCACTAATCCTGATAAAAACCCATAGATACCAAATCGACATTCACCATCTCCATATTGTCTGAGTTCGGTATCCCTGCAAACGTGGAGGTGAAACTTTCGATACCAAGCGGGGCTTTAAAACCGGCGTCTCCGGCGAGAATATATTGCCGGAGTACACCGGAACGGGACAAAATTAAACTATAAAAGTGTTCAGTTGCTCGCCTACGCAGATGCTCGTAATAAGCGAGCAGTTACCGGAGCCTTTGCGGCTAATCAAAGAGAATCTGCCAGGGTGGGTTTGGTTGTAAATGAGATTATATGTTTTCTTCGAGTAAAGAGATGCGGTGGATGACCTCTTAGATTGCTGTGAAAAGCTGTGTTTGAGCAGAAATAGCTCCGTAAGATCATTGGCCGTTTAGGCCGAAGACATTGTCAGAGTCAAGCAAATTAACATTCAGCCAAGGTCATATGGTGCGTATGGATGTAGATAGAGGTGCCTGGAGGAATGTCCTATAACTGGCTATAGTCAGTCAGCAGACTCATTGACAAATGGCAACCGAATTTGCTTACAGTGGACAGCAAACAGCGTTTAACAGGGTCAAATTTTTTGATGTTTTCTTGTAAGTTCAAGTAATTTATTTGGCGATGTGTGTGTTCTTCGGAACTGATCTTTTCAAGTTTTATGTGGTACAAAAACAATATACAAATGAATTGTTGTTTTATACTAACCCCGTATGGTGACCGGGCTAGAGAACACCAACTTAGCAGGTCAAAGCTTGACGTATGAAGCAACACTGGATTCTTTCGAGACCAGTAAAGCCATCCGAGGCCTTAAAAGGGTTGTGCGTAGGGTCACCATGTAAAACCCCAGCTCAAATGAAAGAAATACATCAGGCCGTAACGCGGTAACGGGTTGTTATGGTCAGTTAAGAAGATACAAACCTTGGGCGCATAAGAAAAGATAACAAAGGTTTCTGTATTTTTGAATTATTTAAATCGTCGTTATCTGTTTCAGATTAGAATATCCCCGTTCTGCATTAGACATTAATACAAGCAGTGTAGCACCAGAAATTTGCTCCTGGGCGATAATTCACTTCTTCCTGTGTATATCTGAGCTTGATATCGCCTCTCCTAGACAATTTTAGCTTGACTCGTTACTTAATGTAATGTTTTCATATAAAGTTATTAATTCTTAATCCCTTATGCAGAAGTCCCGAAATGGACATTTTATGCTTAAGACTTCGCATGATTCTGCCCCATATGCTGATTTCCTTGCTGCCCAATTCAGAAATTCATAGCCGCTTCTTTGGGTAGTAAATGAAAAAGAAAGGCTTTAACGCAAGTAGCCAAAAGTTTCACAAGTCAAAGAAATACACATACAGCCTCTTTTCAAGATGTTTTTTTTATGGTATTTGTTAAGCTAATATATGTTTTCAGCCCCAGTAATTTATGTTGGCACCATATTGTCGACATTTAAGATATTTCAACGCACAACAACGGCATGTTCCTAGTGTGTATGTGTATGAGTTGGCCATTAGCATGAGAAAAGTTTTACGCTCAGTTCAACCAAGTTCAAGCTGATATTTGTAGCTATTTTTCACACATTTTTCCAACGAAACACAAAAAAAAAAAACCAATCACAACGTGTATGTCTTCGTACACTCACAACCTTGAAATGCATGAAAAAAAATACCAAAACAGCAATAAAAAAAGACAATGTTGCTTTATGGGTCATTGTCATGTAGCGGACGCTCTCTTTCAGCTACTGCGAAACCCCCGAAACTGACATAGATATAGATACAGACAAAAGATACACATACAAAGGCAAAGATACTATTTAGTTATATGCGGCTTGACTCTCCGGCGCACTTACCCTTGCTGTGTGATATCTAATCTGCATGCCAGTGTGTCCAGTTGCCTCATTTAGCTGTATGCCACCAATTGAACTTGAATCGTCTTCCGTAAATTCAGTCTGTTTGTAGCGTGTCATCTGTAAGTTGCATTGAAAGTAAAGATACAATACTATATCAAGATATACACCTAAAGGTACATGCATAATTTTTTGTTTGTTTGTAAGTGGAACAGAACGCCGGCTTAGGCATTGTGCTCATTGTTGCAGGGTCAAATGACCTGATGCTATGTCATTGTTGTACTTAACAAACAAATGTACTCTATACACACACACACACACACACACACACACACACACACACACACACACACACACACACACACACACACACACACGCACACTCTGTTCCACACGTTTTCATTATATATACATTTATCACATTTTATATTTATTACACTTTGCCTAAATGAGCTCTGCCGCTGTTTGGCTGTGGGCTTGTTTTTATACCCTAATTGTGCTTTTGCGCCCACTGTGCTTTTGCTCACATTTTTGGTGACCAGCGTCACGCTCTCTTTTCCCTTTGGCGCTCTCTCGCTCTCTCAGTTGGTTGATTCGCTCTCGGCAACCGCTAGACGCCATCGCTGTGTTTGCTTTTATTTACTGTTAATTTGTTTGCTGGCGCGTCTTTGCATTTGAATTTAATTGTATTTTATTTAACTTCATTGTATGTGAAAATATGCTAACCGGCACATGAAAAGCAAAGTTTAACACCTTGTTGTGATGTGGGCGCAAAAATATGACAACACAGAACACAGTCTGAAAACCATTGAGAAATTTCGTCATATTGATTTCTTCGCACAGCAGCTGATAGCTTTTGATAATCACTTAAAAATAATAAATTCGAATTATTTCCTAAACTTCTTAAATATTCTGCAAAGATCTATATGTAGTTTGTATTATTTTTTTCCAGTGACAATGTTGTATAGCAAAATCTCTGCGAGGTTTGTTCAAAAAGAAAGCTGACTCAATTGTTTTTGAAAACTATTTATCTTCTGTGTCTCTTTGAAAGTAAATCTCCTCACATATAATAAACTTGTGTCAAAGCTGCTTTGCATTCTCCAAGTACTTCTGTTATGCGCTTTTTGATTTAGCCCAGAGCTCTTCCAGCGATGCGTTCTTTAGCTGCTCAATCGTGGTATACCGCCCACCTTTCATAGATCTTGTCAGTTGTTGGTACCGGAAACTTCCTGTGGACAAGTACGGTGAATACATAATTGTGCTATTGTTTTTGGCCAAATAAATCACGAAGAAGCAAAGATGAGCGAACAAATGCATTATCGTGATGCAAGAGCAATGAATTGCTTTTCTCAAATTCGGACGATTTTCACGTATTAACTTCAAGGTACTGTTTCGTATTGACCGTTCGATGTTGTGGCAAGCACTTAAGATGCATCACTCCAGTGTAATCGAAGAAAAAATAGAGCAAAACATTTGCATTTGACAGAGCTCGGCGTGTTTTTTGTGGTCTTTGCTCTTCTGGCCGCTACCATTGTGCGATATGAGCTTTGGTTGCGAGGTTGTCTATGTTTTGTCACTATTTATAACAGTTTTGAGCAGATCTGTACAATCGTTAGCGTCATCCGACTGTTTTGGTCAAAATTTACTAAAAAAAAAAACAAAAAAAAAAAAAACATCGCACCAAAACACCACATGTCAACATATGTTGGGGACTTTCAGATATTTTCAGAAAAAATATTATCGATGGTTTATCGGTTCGAATAGATTACATACTATCGGTAGTTTCTTTCCCCCTCCCACTGGAAGTTGCTAACTAAAACTGCCTTGAAGACAAAAACAACAATGCTAACAATCGATTAGTATGCCATACAAAAGTTGTTATTATCGGCTAGCAATTGTCGAGCAACTTCCAGTCGGAAAAAAGTTTGGTGTGTGTTTTAATTATTGGTAATTTCGATCCCTCGATAATACTTTCAATAGTTTTGCAGCTCTAATGTGCACTAATATGACAAAACCTTAGTTTTGGTTTGTTCAAAGAACTATATTATTATTATTTATTATTCTATATTAAAATTTTAGTTTTCAACTATTTTAACAAAATGAAGATTTTCCGCTGCTATAAAATATTTTATTGACGGCAAGTAACGTGCATCTTGTGATGTATGTATGTACATTTGCTTATGGAAAAATGGTGATGTTCAGAATTAAAAAATGGTTATTTGCACATTAAGAAGCTATTTGCGAAAAGAGTGTGTTTATTTACACAAAAAGAAAAAACAATTAAAAAATGGCAATTCATCCTCAATAAAAGTTAAATATAAACAGCCTTTGTTACATTTTAAATGAAACCTCATAATACAAAATACGCTTTACTTGCACATATGTACATATGCACATATGTATACATGTAATATCTTTAATTCTATTAAAAGTTTCATATGTGTGTAATTATACGAGCTTATACAGTGTACCTATATGGTATTAGAGATTATTATAATACTCTATAGAGAGGCAGAGCATAAGTTCCTTTGCAGCAATAATTAGCATCGACTGTTCAGTCTATAACACCATATAACATTTAGGAGCACCAAACTATACCCTTTATTCGTATCAAACCCTGAAATATCTGATCCCTTGCCCCTGGTACTCTTAAGACCCCACACTATGAAAGTCATCCGGACGAAACCAATTGTTAAACTTTAACCAAATGCTATTCATACTTATTATGGTTTAATATAATCTTGAGCTACAGACTAATTAACCTAACAAATAACATAATAAATGTTAACCCTTTGTAGCAGGACGAAAACAAACTTCGAATGAAATATACTGTCAAGCTTCATAGTGCACCAAGCTAATTGTGCTTGGTGAACTAGGTCTACAGGAGGGGGGAGCTCATCGGGTACTATCCCTTTCCGGTTCAAGGAGCGGTTAAGGTGGCACACCCTAAAAGACTTTGTTTGTGGCAGTTTTCATAAACCACTCAATAAAATAACCGAAAGAAGTAATAGAAGGGCCCGCATTTACTCTCTACAGCCCTGAGCAATCACCGCCCGAGTCGAACTTCAAGATATTTAGGCATTCTGCAGTTCTGATTAAACTGGGCAAAAACTACTTTCGTTCAAATACACGCTTCTGGCTTAATTTTGTGTCGTTGCGTCCGATTGTTGTCACGGCATATCGTGACTTACACAAAAAAATATTTTTGATAGTTTTATTGGGTATACGTACGACTAATATGCCGTGATGGCAAATGGTATTAATGTGTTTGTCATAGGTGGTTGTACATTAATGAAGTCACCAGTGAGGTGAATTGTGTCTTTTTGTGAGAATGGGGAAGGGGCGGTTTTCGAAAACTTGACGTCACAATCAAAATGTTAATAAAAGCTGCAAAAAATATACTTTTTTCTTTTCATTTCGAATTCAAACATATCGATACTTAAACTAAAAATATCATTTTTTTTTTAAAAACATTGAATAACCTTGACAAAGAATTTGTATTAAATTGTAAATTTTGGACTCTTCTCAGCGGCGCGTATTATCTGCGCATCCCATGATAATGATTCAGTTGCAAGGTTGAGTTGCCTTAATGTGACTATTTGTGACAAGCGGTTAGGGGGGAAAATCTGCGAAATCTTTTTGACGTCATTTATGAACAGCTGCTAATGCTAGTTAAGACGTACGATAGATGGCGCTAGCATATGCTAATGCTATATGGCGCCACATTATGCCAAGTTGGCGAGAGTTGTGGCCACAGCAACAAAGTTAGCTAACTGTTACATTTATGTTTGTTTTAGTAATATAAGGTTCACCTGTGGCATTGTTTCTATCATATGCGATAAACGCTACTGAATAGATAAAATAATGTAGTTCATGGTATTTCATTATATTTCCTTTCCTAAGCCAATTGCATATATATGCTGACGGCCAATTCATTTGGGATTCGCTAGAACGATAATAAGAATAATTCAAAGCCTTATATTTTTAGGTTATCTGCTATTATAGCATTCGAATTGTAAAATCGGCCCTTAAATTTCCTATTTTGGCGGCTTTTGTCAACTATTCGTTACATATTTGAATTTTGTACTTTCTCAGACAAATATTCAATATAATTTCCAAATGTGCTTGATTATCACTCGACATTCAGATATAACACGCTTAAATACACGAATTTTTGTTTGAATTAAAAAATGGTTTATGAAAATCCCTAGAAAAACACTGCTAAACGGCAGCACAGCAGTAACGGTAACGTGACATGCACAGACACACACACACTCGCTCACATACACCCACACCCACACCTTACCGAACGGCAATCGTTGAGCCACATTTCGAAAGTAATTAAGCAAATGCCACAACAAAACCAAAACCAAAACCAATAGCGAAATGGTTCTTATACTATTTGTTTTGGTATTAAACACGCGCGTTCGTTCCGTCGTTCTGGGGTTAACGATAACGCGTATCTGTTGTTGAAGTCATGACCGTTGAATGCAAACTGAGAGCTCGCAGGCTGCCGCCCAACAACTGAGAGCGACCGCCGACCGAGTCAGCCGAGAATCGGCAATCGGCAGTCGTAGCTCCTGCTTTGCTTGGCCTCTTCTTCTTCTCCTTTTTGGTTTCTCGCAATGGAATAGTTTTGCAGTGTAAACAAATTAATTGACTTAAATTTATTTACTCTGCTCTCACTCTGTGTATGTGTGTGTGTGTGCGTGTGTTCCCGCGCACAAATATTTGCTCAATTAACGGAAAGGAATTTTCAAAACTTTGCTTATAAGCTGAAAACGCTTAAGATTCAAATTTTGTAAATTGTTTATTGCTTTAAACCGTTTATTATTACGTATTTTGATCATATTCAATTGCAATCGACAGTAATCACTCGTAAGCATGTATCTTGAACTTATTAGATACATATACAGTATTGCCTCAAGTCTTCTTGTGTCGGATATTATTTGCTCAGTTCATTTCTTTTGTTTATCGCCAGTAACACATAATTGATTTGCGTTGCAAATTTTACTATCCAAATCGCCAAATTGACAGGCATTCTGTTTATAGATACCAATTGGAACAGCTTTGTTTGAAGAGGACTGCGTAGCAGCATGATGTAAGCGCTAGCCATGTACAGTGTGCACTGACATTGAACGACAACTCGTTTCGTTTAGCAACTCCGCGAAATCCTAAGTTTTGGCTTTTTAAGCTGGCTGCTTTCAACTTTTGCATTTCCTTAGAAATAGAGAGAACTGAGAATTATTAATGTAAAAATGTAATTCCTTCTTTTTTTTTTACAAAAAATGTGTAGAAGTTGTTGTTAGCAAAACATTTAAAATAGTCACAAAACTATAACAAACATAAATAAGTGCAGTTATTAACACACGGCGAGAAAGCCAAAAAAGAAGACAGCATCTTTACAATACTAGGTTGCTGAACTAAGGCTAGCAGTGATCACTCTACGATCCTTACGCAACATGCGTTCGTCCAAATAAAAGCTGACTACTGTGTACCGAAGGAATTTGCAAGTACATCTTTTACTACCCTTATACCATGTAGGGAATATTGGTTCGCTGGTATTCCTGGGCTCCCTGACACTGCCTCTTTCTTCACGCATGGTTCTAAACTGATCGATTAGGTCGGAGGTGCCGTATATTGTATAATATCAGGCAGGGTTTCAGGCTTCCGAATTTTTCTATCTCAGATCTGTCCGTAATTAGACCATCCCCTGTATCCGGATGGTCCCACTTCTGATTTTGTCTGCGTTTGAAGAGTAAGGAGAGTGCTCTCTTAGATCCTACGGTATCACAATGGGCCGCAGTACGGCCCAAGTGTGTTAGACATTATGTCTGACAGCTGTCTTAGCCTAACCTAACCTACAATACCAGCCATGACCGCCAAATTATAATTTTCCGAAAGTAAAAGACATCGTTACTTAAAGAGTAGGAACAACAGTCGAGCTTAATTAGAATAAGGTGTCATGATAATATCAAAAGCATCAACTATAGAGTTCCTGAAAACATTGCCGTTTTAAGCACTTAATGGAAACTGCATTAACCTTAGAACAAGAAAGCACGATTTTTGATGATTTTATGCTGGACCAACGGAATTTCCAGGTAGAGATGAAAGAAATCATTTGGTAATAGAATGTCTTTTTATTTCTGAGGCAAAAAGCCGGCTATTTTTTTGAGGAGCCAAAACACTTTTTCTGATTAAGCAACTTAAAAATTAAAGCGCTTGTGAAGCGGCCATTCCAAATCCTTTGCATTTGATTGGCGAGAGCCTCTCAATAGAGTAAAGTGTAGATTGCTGCGCTTAGACGCATTAATCGTAAGGTTCCACTTATTGAATCACATTTTTAGAGCAAAAACCTAACATGGGCATTCTTATACTCGTAAGAAGAGGTATTGAAAGAAGACATACCATCGCTTAGTGCTGGTAATAGCATGCTCTATTGATATGCACTCTAAATACAAAAAAAACTTACAAATATTTATGTTCGCAAAACATACTTATACATAATAAATACGATAAAGCTATATATAACAGAAACGTTAACTAAAAATCGGCTTAAACAACAAGTTTAGACAGTCTTTGACACTAGTTAGCTCTCGCTCTAACAAGCTATATTTATCATAAAACATTCATTGTTTTAACGTTTTACGCAAAAATTGCAGTTTTCGAAAGAAATCTTAAGACTTTTTTCAAATAAATGCATCTTGAAGTGTAAGTTTTTTTGATTTACGTCTTGCCAAAATAAATTCGTTTGATCAAATCATTTCCAAATTTGTTCACGCCGAAGTCCAACTGTACTTCTTACGCGGTTCATGAGAGACAAGTGAACACTGTAGTTATTTGCCTTGTATTGGCTTACAACATTTTGGCTAAACAAAATTTATGACCCAAGTACAAACTGTTGCGCAGTTTTATTTTCGTATTCCACTATTTTTATTGCCACCCTGACAGTTAGCTAAACAACTGTTAGCGGACATGGCTTTTCCAGGAACATATCGCCTGTGCTCTATATATGTATGAATTAGATAAACAAAGTTGCACACATATGGCTTTTTAGAGCATGTGCAAATATGAAATCTAAACAGAAACTATAAAGTAGCAGTATTAAGTTAAGAGCTTCATAAAAGACCTTCCAAGAACAAAGAAAAGAAGCTTTGAACCGACTTTACGTAAATTGCAATTTAGCGTTTTTGAAAAAAACAACCCCCGATTATATGTTATACTATATTATATGAGAATGCTTGTCGGTCTATAGAATAGTCGGCATATATTTGATGCTCAATTGTGCGTATTGTATGGTCAAATATTAATTTCGACGAACTTTTAAATGAACTTGCATCTTTGCTCAATTGGATTAAAGCAGAATTAAATTACACTCTGGGGTTAGTTCCAAAGGGGTCAAGGTGACAAGTTCGTTGAGACGTTCGGATTTCATACATATTTACGTCAATGTAAATGCCTTATGCCCCATGAGCGCTTAAGCAACTGAAGTGAGTTTTGTATGTCAAAGATATAGAGATTAGTGTTCTAACAAGGTTTTTTTGACCAAAAACTTTTATGATAAGACAAAGAATAAAAGATAAACACACACACAAGTAGGGTTCACTTCTAAATCGAAAATTCACTTCGAAAATAGTGCAGGCCGATCAGATAGACTAAGCAGATTCACTCAAAAGGCAGTGCGACGCACTGATCCCATCGAACTATGAGAGCGTGAGCAAAAAATAAGAAGAAGCTCTAGCAAGTGAGCAAGCAGTGGAATGGCAAAGAACAATGTCAGAGGAGCAGAGAACCATCGTTAAAAATCGAACTAGAGAGTCGGCGGTGTTACCTAAGGTTGAGGTTCCACCGGCCTGCATCTTGCCAATCGAAAGAGCAAACAAAACAGCTGTTTTTTTGTTTACATTAAAAAAGGCGATAAAATTTAAATATTTGAAGAGTTTACCAGAATTCAGAAGGTTTTTGACACGAAGCGAGATTTTCAAGTGAGAAAGTGAAAAATTCGCACACAAAATTTTACTTGATATTAAAATGCATTCCAGGGACTCAAACCGAAACTTGGTTCGTATACGGTTAATATTACAGTAGTACCGGTACTTCTGATCCTGTAAAGGGTTTTATTTTTGATTATCTTTTAAAGAATTCTCTGTTACATGCCTTTTGAATTTTGGAAATTATCTTTACTGCTTCGAAAGTTATGAATATTGCCGATAAGAAATCAGATGGCCCCACTGTGCGACGTCGATTAAAATGCTTCACAGAATGACGGAATTTTAAACACAATATGAAAAAATATGTATGCTTGCAAAGAAAAAAAGTGAAACCATACCGTTATTTCTAAAAAATTATAACGGTTATCGGTATTCTAAAATATTGTATTTGGAACGAAATTAACTAAGCTTTTTCCATTCAACCAAACTGAAATATTCGAATGAAAAAAACTTTAAAATCAACATAATCACGGTTGTGTTGCAAAATCCTTCGGCCAGTTGAAGCTAAGTTAATTATGGCCAGTGAATAATAGTTAGTTGAGTACCAGACATACTGTCCGAAAAGGGTGCCTAACCTCTATTATATGCCGGATGGCTAGCTGTGCTCCAGCCCACTGCCAATCATGCTCAGAGCTGCTTTTAAGAAAAAGTTAAAAAGTTTGAATCTACCTTGGAAAGATAGACAATGTCCAAAACATATAGAGTTTGGCTCATATTTGTAAAATACGTAGAGTAGTTAAAACAAAAAAAATTTTTTTTTTTAATTATTTAGAAATTAAATGCAATTCCAAGTCAAATGAGGAATTACTTTTCAAAATCGGTCAAGAATTGCATAAAAAAGAGCTATGATAGCAAAACGCCCCATAACAGGTGTCACAAGCTCAAAAATCATATGGCTTTTCGATTTTTCGAAGCTATAATATAGGTGTAAAAATTGCATGACAAACTGACCATTAGTTTCCATCTTACAGTGGTTTTTTTTTACTTTTCCGCAAAAAAGTATTGCGATTGTCCAAAAAACAAAAATCTGTAATTTTAGGTTTTTCGACGATTTAAGCACTCTGACAACTTTTCCGTCGATTTGGAGATGTTTTTGTGTTGGGCAAAGGGTTTCCTATTGAATTCGAGCACTCTAGACGCTATAGTTGGGTCGCCAGATGAATAATAAGAGTAAATAATTTTCAACATATTTTTTTTTTCATTTTTTTGTTGTTTAAATTTGTCCGTTAATTTCGAACGGACACAGAACATTTCAAGTGCCACAATTATGGACATATTCGACAGTCGGGACTGTGGAATACCCTGTACCCTTTTTCGTTAGAAACACTAAATACGGTAAAATGGGAACGGAAGTATCAACTTCTATGTCTCTTTTCATAAGATCGATATGCCTGTAAACATTTTCCTTTTGGGAAGTTCCACCTGACATGGTTTCCTATTGGGAAGTTGGTTATTATGTGGCAAAAATTACTTTTATGCATATACATATATCAAAAACACGTTTCAAAATATATGTGGCAATTTTCAAATCAATATGTTGCGGGGTGCGGTAGTAATTAAGGTAAATCGATTGCGTGGGAAGGGGGGCTTCTATTGGAAAAAGGTGAAAGGGGGTAAGATATCTGCATGAATTGATAAACTTGCTTTTTTCCCGGAAAATGCGCATCTTTTGGTAAAATGTTTTTGCTCTAACTCTTATGGTCTCTGAGAAACACGTTACAGACGGACATGTCTATATCGACTCGACTGTTGCTCCTGACCATTTTTGCCCATGGAACATATTGTCGCCTCCTTCGGCCTGCTACATACATTGCACAAATCTATAATACCCCTTTACACTTTCAATAGTTTCGTAAAAATACCAAAATATGCACAAACTTACAAAAACCCGCTTACAATGTGTCTAGGGCATATATTCTTTCAAAGTATCGCACAATGTATCTCAAATGTGGGCTAGTGTTCCAATACAAATTTGTTTCAATGTCACACGTCCAATACAAATTGCTCTAGAAAGTGACACAAGTTGCATTATGTGCGCAAAATGAAACATGCAAAGAACTGTAAATGTAACTGTAAACCGACTAATGAACGTAATTTTGCATTAACTCGACGCGGCACACACACAAACACACTCCGGTCCACTTGAATAGCATATGTTAGAACTAAATATGTCTTGGCGCAGAATGTTGCCAGCATAATGAGTATAAATTGCAATCTGATAAAATTGTGTATACTAGCCGCCTACGTGTAGTGCAGCGAGGGTTGCAGTTTGTGCGCGGCGCAGAGGAAGGAGGAGGAAGAGGAGCGCCGACAGGAGTCGCTTGTACTTAATTAAAGAGCCAATAAGAAGAATTTGCGTTTGTGCTTGCAGTTTGTTGATAATTTGCAAAAACAAAAACAAATGCACACAAACACAGACGAGGCAAACACACACACACACACAAACACACGCATACAGTGACACGAAAGCTCACACGCACACAAAAAACGGTTTCGCAAACACAAACATAGCAATAGAGAGAGGCTCAAAAACAAAAACAAATGCACGCAAACACAGACGAGGCATACACACACACACACACACACACGAATGCACTGACACGAAAGCTCGCACGCACACAACAAAAACAAATGCACACAAATACAGACGAGGCAAACACACACACTCAAACAAACAAACGAATACACTGACACGAAAGCTTACACGCACACAACAAAAACAAAAACAAATGCACACACGCACACACATACAAACACACGAATACATTGACACGAAAGCTCACACGCACATAACAAAATCTCTCGCAAACACAAACAGCAATAGAGAGAGGCTCAAAAACAAAAACAAATGCACGCAAACACAGACGAGGCATACACACACACACACACACGAATACACTGACACGAAAGCTCACACGCACACAACAAAAACAAAAACAAATGCACACACGCACACACATACAAACGCACGAATACACTGACACGAAAGCTCACACGCACATAACAAAAGCTCTCGCAAACACAAACAGCAATAGAGAGGCTCGAAAACAAAAACAAATGCACGCAAACACAGACGAGGCATACACACACACACACACACACACAAACACACACACGAATACACTGACACGAAAGCTCACACGCACACAACAAACGCTCTCGCAAACACAAACACAAACGCTCTCCTCTCTCCCTTTTACCTTTGCGCTCATTTTCTATATGCGCCTGAATAGATGCAATGATATTTCTTTTTTCTGCTCGCTGTTGCTGTTGGCTTATCGTTGCTTTTGTTCTTGTTGTTCTTGTTGTTGTTGTTGTTGTTGTGGCTTTAATACAATTTATGTATATTATTGAAAGCTTTATAATATTATTATAACTTTTAATTGTTTTATTTGGCTAATTAACTGTTACACTCTCTATATCGATAAATTTTTGATTTTATTTGTAATTTGTATTTTGGTCTTTGTATGTTTTTTAAATGCACACAATATGTTTACACTTTGGTCACAATAAACTGCAAAAAAAAAAGTAATTAACTAAATTTGTTTAAGGCTAAGAACTATGTATTTTAGGCATAACGGTTTTTTTTTCTTTTACTTTTTTCTTTTTGTTTATAATTTGTGCGCTGCTATTAGAAAACCGTTAGTCCCACAACTGGCGCTGCTGCTGCTCCGCAGGTCGTGTGTTGCAACTGTAAATTCCACCACCAAAGCCCAAAAGCCAAGCAGCAGCATCAACTATATACTAACGTTTGGCCTACAGGCGAGCGAAGGCGAGAGCGAGAGAGGACGACCGACTGTTACGAAGGCAGCTGAAAGCGAACACAAACACAGCAAATCATTTGAACTATGCGAAACTTCCAATACTCTATCCGCTTGCCAATTGGTAAGGCGATATTTTCAAGCGAGAAAATGAAAATATCAGGCTGTAAAATATTACGAGTTAGCTTTTTGATAACTCACTGATAAACGTGTTTTACAATACTTCTAATTCCCTCTCAAAATACTGGCTTAAAAAAAGTAGTGGAGGAGTGGCTAAAACGCCGTTCAACAGGATGTCTCCAGCTACGTTTCATAAGCTCCTGGATCTTGCTTGACCTCTCATACAAACGTATCCGTAAATTTCAACATTGATTATTAGTTAATATATTAATTTAACAAAATTACCTATGACATTGTTCGGCACCAAAAATCTTGTCACACTTGCAGCACTAAACTGAGGTACAACACAACACTGTAGCGCACCTTTCAGCAATAAACTGTGAGGTACAACAGAACTTTGCACAAAATCTCGCTCGATATTAGAATACATTCTAGGCTTGCAGGCAAGGTAACTTACGCGCGATATTACCGTGCCATCACGCGGTGCGAGATGGAACTCACACGGCCCCGCTTGAAAATCTCGGTTCGTGTAAACGGCGCCTAAGTATGTTTACGCATTGTTTGTAATTACCAAGATATCACATATCAGAAAAGTTGTAAGTTTCTTAAGTTATATTACGCGATACATCGATATTGCGCATGAAAATCGTTAGACACACTTTTAAGCCTAGAACATCATCCTTCGTCATAATGACTACACGCGATCTTTTTTGTAAGACTTTTCATATTTGTATTGTTTATTTTACCTCGTGTGGTGAGCGGGTTAGAGAATACCACCTCAGCAGGTCAAAGCTTGTCGTACGACGCGACTAACAATGACACTGGGTTGTTTCGAGACCAGTAGGCCTTAAAAGGGTTGCTCGTAGGGTTTGGGACCCACCACGTGAAACCACAATTCCAATGAAAGAATGTATTTACATAAGGCCGTAACCCGATAACGGGTTGTTATGGCCAGTTAAGAAGAAGATTGTTTATTAAAGCTGTTAAAGACGGCACGCGTGCAGGGTCTATGCGAATCTTAAGTTTTTTTTTTTTTTTTATATTTTTTGCATAGGATGACATTTGTGTAACTTTGCAGATTGATGTAGAGGGACACGCCCCTTCCCTTATGTGAAAAAAATGTCTATAAATACATTCCAACAATGACTTTCATGAAAAAGTTTTCCATATCTTATGATTTTTTTAGGTTTAAAAATGTTATGTTTTGATATCCAAGCTGACTGAAAGAAAGAAATAGGCTTATTATTTTAATGTAATAAATATATCATCAAATTAAATTCAATTGTGGACGTTGTCTAGGATTTTTTTTAATGGGGATTCAAAGATGGTAGTAAGAATGACGTTCCAGGGTTAAATACAATTTTTTTATATATATTTTATTCAGAAAAATACTATATTTGCCCCAAAAACTCTAATTTTAAAAAATTAGCTATGAAAAGAAAATGAATTTACCTTGCTTTTGAGTTTGATACGCTATTATGTCAAATAATGGAGATTACTTATATGACGATGTTTTTTCAATCAAACGCTATTTTAAAAGATAACGCATTATTGGTTTTGAATTTAAAAACTTCTGATTTTTGAGAAAATAAGTAATACCCTGCTTTTGCTTCAACCATAAATTTGGCAGGTTTGCAAAGTTTCTTAGACAGTTGACGAAAAAAAAAAGAAATAGCTAATAATAATAATAATAATGGAAGCAGGGTACCTAAAAAAAAAGATTTATTTTTATACGTTAAAAATGCGTGTTTGTCTTCAATATTTCGTCTTATATCTATATATTATGCATAAGCGAACATTTAAAAGTTTTCCGAACACTTTTTAGCAAAAAAAGACAAGAGTCTTGCCTTTAGTCTGTTTAGTTTATTCTTGAATCCACAAGAATTGTAAGTAAATTGCAATGAAAGAGTTTTTAATGTCTATAACAAACAGGGTATCGACATTAACATTGTGAAAAGTTCGTAAGCCGTTCAGTTCGATAAAATAACTTGCCGAAATGCGGCTATTTCGGAA
Source organism: Chymomyza caudatula (assembly GCA_035041775.1). NCBI lineage: Eukaryota > Metazoa > Arthropoda > Insecta > Diptera > Drosophilidae > Chymomyza > Chymomyza caudatula. Next base: position 3,028,821 of record JAWNKW010000149.1, read on the forward strand.
AATGACTTAAATCGTAAAACGAACTGTAAGGCGCCTGTTACAAGAAGCGAGATTTTCAAGCGAGGCCGTCTGATTGTACCTCGCAACGTTTGTAGGTACGGTAATATCGCCCGTAAGTTGTCATGACTGCAACCCTTTGCGACTAGTTTCATATTAGAGAGATTTTTTCAGTTTCTCACTTAAAAATCTTGCTTCGCGTAACAAGCGCCTTAACAAAATGGAAATTCCATTGTATAATGATTACCTGATATTTAAGTTATTTTATATCTACATATTAAAAAGGAAGACTAAATTTCATGGTAAATTTTATAACTGTACCACATGTTGGATTCTGAAATGTGTCCCATCAAAATAGTTTAATGTGTTTTTTGTTGTCATTTTTTTATTATTTAAGTGTTGTGCCATCATATGATGATGCGTGAACTCTAATCGTTTATGGAAGGCTGGTTGTTTCTATTAATTTGCTTAGAATCAAACTTTGCTCCGATTTTCATTTGGCATTGTGCGTGTACACCTCTTGACAAACGCAATATACTCTGTTTTTTAATTGTCATGCATTTGCAGAGTATTAAAAGCCCAAAACACGCACAAACAAAAAGCGGCTCTTATTAACTTACCCTTACATGCGGCATCTATGATGGCGGCGTTATCAGCGGGTTGCCATTGCTATTAATGTTGTGCTGTCTATTGCGCAGTTGCTGTGTGGCGCCTTGCCAGAGTTGCCATCGTATGCCTGTGCTTTAAGGCACAAATGTAAAGCTGTAATCTAATTATTCACATGTAGATGGCGCTAGCTTCCTGTATTTTAGCTTACAATAGTTATTTTCTACTTTGAGACTCTTTAAAATGAGCGAATGAGTCAAAGCAATCTGAAACAATTCTTACTTTTGAAACTCGAAAGAGCAATAACTTGAAAACTGGAAGATATAGAGCAAAAACAAACATTACTCCGAACCAACTAGAAGACATACAGCGTAAAGAAACGCAAGCTAGACTTTTTGCAACCAATATCTTTAAAGTTAATAACATCAAAATAACGCATTAACAGTGAAGCTTCGTTTACACCATGTCAAACAGCTGCAAGCACCAAATTTTGCAATCAGTTTTCAACTAAAGTAACCTCAAAGTTTGTCAGTCACTTATTTCTTTTTAAAGGAAACATGTATTTCGTATCGTAACCCATATACATGGGTTTCGTATTAACCACAACTCAAAATCGCTAACGACATAGTGATCATTTTTTTTTTCGTGACTTTATAAGGTACTTTGAACATAGAAACAATTTTATTTATTGATGCACCAGCGTTCCGGTCTTAACATTTTCAGTTTAAGTTGTATATGTACTTCCTTTCAGCGTTTCAGAAGAGTTAATTCACTAAAATGTAAATAACTTTGTGAATAACACAGGTCAAAACGTTTGTTCATATCGGTTATCATCATCCATTTTTGACCTCTGGCTGGAAATGGGCCAACTTCATTCGATGAGCCGTCCCAGCCACCACAAAGCATCCCTAGTTTAATTAGTCATTTAGTGTGACGAATATCACAATCATTCTGAGAGACGGTTTCTTTATTTCGGAATTCTGTACTTATTTGGATTTCTTATTTAAATTGACAAATCGTCAATTTGAGGTGTTTTGTAGAAATGGAAAGTGAGTTGCTCAAAAATACTCAATTGTCACTTAAAGCTATCTTAAGGAATCGTACTGCTTCTTAACAGCAAAACCTGTGGGAAAAATGGTAGCCCGTATTCCCCGTCCTGGCCCATGGCCGCCGACTCTAGCAAAACAATGTTTTGCCCATCAAAGTTTGACGTGGATTGGAGAGCTTTCTTGCTGAAATGTCCAGTTGTCGCCTTGGATCTAGTAGTAGCTCACTGTTTAGTGACTCTAAATACTTGTGTATTTATTCGCCATGGGGAAAGGCTTACTAAGGACTTGACAATAAAAACTCATAAGAGATTCTTCGCCAATGTTTTCGTTGTACCAAGTCTGACAAGTATGACATAGCCTGATCCTTCTCGTGGATTTTTTTATAGAAAACATCAGGAACATCAAAACACAACTTTTATCCATCGCTAAATATAAGGAGCTTGATTTCTTGGACTCAGATCTTGTACTTCTCATAAAATGAAGTGGGCATAACTTTGTACTGCTGCTACACAGAGAAAAATAATCAAGTACATTGTACTCAAAGTGAGCACATCCGTGCACTAAAGCCTTGCAAGTACATAAAATCTCATTTTAAGTAAAATTTTACATTTTTTTTACATATGGTAATTTTTTTATCTGTATTTTTAATTTATTACATTTTTCTATACATAGTATAGGGGACCAACTGAGAAAATTAGTGAAAGAAACACATTTCTATACCAGCATTAAACCAAACATACATGTAGCCATAGTGGGAATCGAACTCACGACCTCTAGTGTTCGGATTTAAACTTTTAACCCCTGAGCCACACTAGCCAAATTGCTACAATGCACTTCCAAATAGACACACATATTTCAGTTGGGTTAACAAGAAAAAGAGATAGACTGTCAATTTATTACGCAGTTCTTTTTAAAATTTCAAAATGTTACTCATTTTGAGTTTTTTGTACTTAATTTAAGTACATTATGTTCTTCGTTTTTATTTGAGTACGTAATTTACTCAATTGAAGTATTTTCTGAAAATGTGTACTCAAAAATGCTTGTTTGCATCTTGAGTACGCGGCAACTCATTTGGAGAATGTCGGTTTTCTCTCTGTGTACCATTTTTCTATTTGCCAATCATCCAATCGCTAAGGGCGTCCAAGATTCGATCGCATTTTTTTGTATCATTGCAAAAACACTCATCACACTTACTCATTCCAAGATCTAGAAAGTGGAGCAAACCGATTTACATTTCAGTAAGCAAAATACATTATTTTGGATGGATTTTTCATTCTTGGCAAATCGCTGCCAAATATAAAAACATGCAAAGTTTTTAGAACATTTTCGTATTAAATTAAAAAAAAACTACATAGTTGAGAGAAGCCTAATGTAAAGGGATATTTGTATACCCTATTCCTAAAACTCTGAAGAAAGTAAGGAATAAGGGCTTTCAACGGCAATTTCAGATTTAATCAAAAGGTTATTCAGTTGTCTAAAGTTTTATACCCTGTACCTATAGTGCAAAAGGGTATTATAGATTTTAGCATGATGTATGTAATAGGCAGAAAGAGGCGTGGCAAACCATAAGTTTAAAGAGCAAAAAGGCTTTGATTTGACTCGGGTAGCGATTTGACCATATCCGTCTTTCCGACTGTCTGTCTGTCTGTCTGTCTGTATAATTCGCTAGACCTGCGAGACCATAAGCGCTAGCGATACAAAATACGACCAAACAAACAAAAGGTATATATTGTACCCAAGGCACTTTTATTGGGTTTAAATTTGTTGTATAGTGTTATTGTTCTGACAACGGATGAGATTTGCCGATTGCTAAGAAAAATCTATAAAAGAACATTAAAAAAGTTGCCCAAAATCTTTTGGAGATTTTACTACACTTACCCTGAACCGGAATCGTCCCAAGTCCAGTTTGGCTGGTAAAATTCTGCCAACTCTTATGGTGTCCGAATTCTAAATGTTCATACACGTAAAGGGACTTGCTTATATCGATGCTGCTCACTTTTACAAAAGTACGTTTCGCCACGCTTCCTTCAACTTGTTACTTCTTAAATCTATAGTAGTCTTTTAAAAGACAAACTGACGAAAAGTAGCAAAAGTCACACACATCCATATACACCTTTTTATGTGCAGCAGCCGCAAGCGCGGGCATAATGCAAAGATAAGCACACACACATACTCTTGCATAAAAAAAAGTTTTAGTTAGAAAAACTTTTTTGTTTTTATAGCTCAGTTTTTCCCCGATCTACACATTTGTACCAAATTTGATCAAAATCGGTCCACTATATCATATAACTGCGCTATAAAGAAACGGAAAAAGTGAACCAAGTCTGTACAAAAAGTGAATCAGTGTCGTCGTTTGTTTGCGCGCTCAGAGAGACACGGTTAACGGGATCGACCTTCTTTGCGTCAGTATAGCATTTGACTGAATGCCGTTCTATAATTCACAACTGGTTAAAACTGCGGTTTCCTCTGACATTTAAAATACTTTGCATTTATTTAACACTTGTTGTATTTTTTTTTAATGATGTTTGTTTACATTTTTTGATATTCGCCCAAAGTGTGCAATGGTACTTATGTGCTTGTTGCGTTGCAATAGCCAGAAGGAGGCGAGGCAGACCAGTAGTTCCAAGGTCAAAAGTTCTTACCATTGGTTCGGGAAGCGATTGGACCATGTCCGTATCGACACAAAATTGTACCAAAACATGTGTGTACATCTACGTTATAAAAACGAACGACAACAACAAAAGTTAAAGTCCAAAATGTGCTGATCACCCTTCGCCTATAAGCTACACCATAGTTCCACTATACAGTGGCGTGCAAATATGAGTACATGTTTGTGAGCCTCTGCAAATTTCAACCGAGCTTTGACATTCTTTTCTGATTTGCCCGGTTTATTCTTTTTTATATCTGAGATGTACCCAATGCGCTTAAGTGCTCGACATGCTGTCCACTGGCTAACGGGCTTGTCTATGGCTGCGGTAGCATCCTTAGGTCTCAAATTTTTCTCCTACTTCATTTTGAGCATCATAAGTCTAGCATCTGCATCAGATAAAATTCGGCTTCGACCCTTCGTCTGATTTTTGGACACAATATTTCGCCTTTTTTGTACTTGTGTGTCTTTCGATTGGCTAATATTTAGCTCTCTAGCGATTACACATGTCGAGAATTCATTTTCGGTAAGGCTTACTATTGAATCTTCCATGTTTTTCGACAATTTTTTCATAATTAATACAATTAATTTGGAAAAAATATTAGGGAAAAATAACACTTGGAAATTATATGTAATACTATCGCTATTGGTCCAAAACATTCATATTTGCACCATACAGTAAAAGCTTAGTGAAAACTAACGGTAAATTCTTCTATTAACGTATAATCTTTTGAAGTTAATAAGCATTTGCTTAAAAGTTTCACAAAGAGCAAAAGTAAGTACATGGGAGTAATTTTTGTTTTTAATTTTTGTAATTCAAGAATTTCACAATTATGTTTTATTTTATATATGGATCTATTAAGATACATTTAAAGAATAACCAAAAAAAAATTTGGCTTAATTCGCCCTACTAATAAGGTTTCAGGACGGCTCAAAGCTCAGTGGTTGCAAACATGTACTCATATTTGCACGCCACTGTATGTTACAAAATTCAAAGACATTGGCCCAAGAATACTGGAGTTATGGGCATAAAAGAAATTTTTGCCCCCACTGAACCATTGTTCTTCTATGTGAACGTGAATTAAATCTTATTTTATGCATTAACGCGTCATCAATGTGACGTCATCTGTCTAAATAAACGACAGCGAATCAGCTATAATATAAAAAACTAATTGGCAGAATCAGTTAAATAACAGGACCGTGTTGCATAAGCAACAAGAACAACGTCGCACAAATTAGTATGTTTCGGGTTCCGACGGTAATTCAAAAAGGGTTGCTCAGATGAGTATCCACTCCAAATATTAGATTTCTTGCTGGTATCAAGGCACCCCCTTTCCCATTACAAAAGTAATAAAAAAAACCAATTTCTTAGAAAATAAGAAGGAAAAATTATATTTGAGGGCATCCATATTTACATGCAAAAAATTATAGCAAGCGATAAATAAAGAAAATAATTAATGATATAAATACAAAATATTTTAAATGGTACTAAAGAAGACCGCAGCTTAAACCAGTTGTGAATTATAAGAAGGATAGCAACAAAATTCTATACTACACTCACACCAAAGCAAATAAAAACCAAACGAACACATGATCCCAGTTTTTTGCATCATGACACGAACACATACTGCGAGTAGTTCACATATTGATAAACACACACACAAGCTTACATTAAAGAACAATTAGTTGACATAAACGTTTTATGACAAAAATAAAAATAATACAATTAATTAATACATTTCAAATAATTAAATAAATAATATCGGCGAATTAAAAATTGTGTAATTATTAATTTGGGATAGGTCCTGGTCGGTGCAAGAACAGAGACACTGTCGAAAAGTAGCAAAAGTCACACACATACATATACACCTTTTTATGTGCGGCGGCCGCAAGTGCGGGCATAATGCAAAGATAAGCACACACACATACTCTTGCATAAAAAAAAGTTTTAGTTAGAAAAACTTTTTTGTTTTAATAGCTATCGCAGCCAAATTTATGTCAGCTCAGTTTTTCCCCGGTCTACACATTTGTACCAAATTTGATCAAAATCGGTCCACTATATCATATAACTGCGCTATAAAAAAACGAAAAAAGTGAACCAACTCTGTACAAAAAATGAATCAGTGTCGTCGTTTGTTTGCGCGCTCAGAGAGACACGGTTAACGGGATCGGCCTTCTTTGCGTCAGTATAGCATTTGACTGAATGCCGTTCTATAATTCACAACTGGTTAAAACTGCGGTTTCCTCTAGTGATATTTAAAATACACTGCATTTAGTTAACACTTGTTGTACAATGGTACTTATGTGTTTGTTGCGTTGCAATGCCCAGAAGGAGGCGAGGCAGACCAGTAGTTCCAAGGTCAAAAGTTCTTAGCATTGTCTCGGGAAGCGATTGGACCATGTCCGTATCGATACAAAATTGTACCAAAACATGTGTGTACATCTACGTTATAAAAACGAACGACAACAACAAAAGTTAAAGTCCAAAATGTGCTGATCACCCTTCGCCTATAAGCTACACCATAGTTCCACTATATGTAAATATGCATACATTCGAGTGAGAGTTACAAAATTTGGTGTGCTGACTCGTGCGGGCCTAATCATTAAAACTGTGTTCAACTTTTTTAAATAATAACTTCTCAATTGGAACTTCCTTATAGGTTAATGATTACAGTTATATCGAACATGTAAAAAGACATAAAAGCAGATACTTTGGATGCTGGATTTCGTGTTTATAGGGAAAAAGGGTACAGGGTATTTCACTGTCTGTGCGCTGCGCGTTCTCTTAGCTAACTGTTCAGCAACATGAAAAGTGTTAGCTGGAAATAGTGTATGGAATTTAATTCCAAACTGTAGTCCCCATCGTAAAATGCTATCTACTTCACTGTTGTGCAGTGTTGCCAAATTTCATTTTGCACCGTCAACTGAACAACAACACCAACAAGGACTTGTCATATAAGATTCAAGAGAGAGCGTTTTACAACTTTTTTTGCACTTGCTGACTGTTGTAGTTGTTGTGGCTGTCCTTGTTCTTGGTTCGATTCCCAGAAGTAGTAGTTGAAATTTTGAAAAATTTATTTTGTTTGTATGTTTTGTGTTGCTTGTTGTAATTATTTTACATTTTTTTTTTACTTATGGTATTTTTATTATCTGTATATTTTATTTATTATACTGAAAGAAACATATTTCTATACCAGCATTAAACCAAACATACAAGCCATAGTGGGAATCGAACTCACGACCTCTAGTGTTCGGGTTTGAACACTTAACCACTGAGCAGTGTTGCCAACTTTTCACGACCAAAAAAAGGTAGATCACCAAAAAAAAAAAGCTACTTATATAAAACTTTTATACCGTATAAACATAGCATTTATTCTATACATTGGCTGATTTGCAAGTTATTACATTAGTAACATAGCAGTGAGCTATTTTATGCTAGCAAGTCATTATAATTTAAATTCAACCAAGTTAAACAATTCAATTAGCGTAATTCGAATTAAACTAATATTAATAATAAGCATTGGCTATTTTAGGCGCCAACATACTCCCCGCCTTGGAATCTTCTCCAACACAATAAGATATTCTGAAATTATTCCAAGGGTAGCGGACAGATCTTATGAACGTTGCGCTTAACTATTCCATTCCTTGTTTTAATCGTCACGACACGAACTACCCTGTCAGATCCAGGATGAACTTCGTGCACGCGACCCAGTAACCATTGACAGGGGGGTGCATTGTCCTCCGCTATAAGCACCAATGTACCTGGTTTAATATTGGCACATGTTGTCTTCCACTTGCTGCGTTCCTGTAAAAGAGTTAAGTACTCTCGCGACCAACGCCGCCAGAATGCATTATGGACTACCAGAATTCTTTTCCAGCGGTTGGTAGTTGATAGCTTCAGAGTCGCATCATCGCACAGTTCGGCCAAGGCATTAAGTGGTCGGCCAACTAGGAAGTGGCCTGGAGTCAAGGCCTCGAAGTCGTTGGGATCAGTAGGCAGCGGCTGTAGAGGCCGCGAATTCATCACGGCTTCTGCCTGAGCGGTGACAGTGGCAAGCTCTTCATAATTGAGTGCCGCTCCATTCAGGCAGTTTGCTAGCAGTTGCTTGGCGATCTTCACAGCGCTCTCCCACAACCCTCCAAAATGGGGAGAACGAGGTGGTATAAAATCGAAGTTTACTCCTCTTTGGCTACAGTGATCCGCAATCCTTAGCCTGCTGATCTCTTCGAATGGAATGTGTACCGTCTGCTGTAGCTGTCGAGAGGCACCCACAAAGTTCGTGCCATTATCGCAAAAAATGTCACTGCTTAATCCTCGTCTGGCAAAGAACCTCTTTAAGGCAGCAATAAAGGCATTTGTGCTTAGGTCGGACACCAGCTCCAGATGGCACGCCTTTGTCAAAAAGCATACAAACACGCAGAGATACACTTTGACTGGCTTACGTCCTCTGAGATTAAAGTGCATCCAGAGTGGCCCAGCGAAATCCAGACCAGTTCGTTCAAACGGGTAAACACCCTGATTTACTCTGCTTCCAGGCAGCGATCCCATTATTTGGTTTGCTAACTGTGGACGTTACCGAAAACATGCATCGCAACTCCGAACCGTCCTGCGAGCCAATTTTCTGCAATTGATTACCCAGTATTCCTGTCGCACAAAAGCGCATAACGACTGCGCTCCGGCATGCATATTAGTTCGATGTGTGTATTCAAACAAACTGTTAACTACAACATGATTATTTGGCATCAGAATAGGATGTTTTACCTCATATGGTACGTTAGCTCTAGACAATCTTCCTCCTACTCTAATGATCGGTACCCCGCTGTCTGTATCTATAAACGGATTCAATGTTTGTATCTTAGCACTCTTAACTATTTCAGCTGCTTGTAGCTTAATAATTTCCTTATGAAATATTACATTTTGCACATTGAACACAATATAATGCAAACCGCCTTTTAGCTCAGCTGTAGATAAAGCTCTTATCGAATTTGAGTTTACCTTTTTTATAGAAAGACGCCAACGATAAATGTAACCGAATACTCTTTGTAGCTTAAAAAAATCCCTCGCGAACTTGCATTCGCCCACTATATCAATAATTTGTGATTGCTTACTAATAAGTAAGCTAAATTTTGAGCTACGCTGCTCAGGCAAGCTCTCAGAGCTGTCCCAACTCATTTTTGGCCACTGACTCACTGGAGATTTGAGAAACTCAGGACCACTCCACCATAATGATGAATTTTTCAAGTCCGTTGTATGAAGCCCACGAGATACAATATCCGCTGGGTTAAGTTTTGATTCGACCTTGAACCAATTTTTGATGTTACTTAACTCTTGAATCTGGGCTACCCGATTAGCCACAAAGGTGCACCATCGACTAGCGTGCGAAGATATCCAGTTCAGTACAATAGTTGAGTCAGTGAAATATCGAATGTGTAAAACTTTCACATGAATACACGAAATCACCTTTGACATTAGTAGAGCTAGTAAACACGCTCCTTGCAACTCTAAACGTGGCAACGATGCAACTCTAACTGAAGCTACCTTAGATTTCGCTGTAACTAGCCGCACTGAAATTGCGCCTGTATTATCGATAGTGCGAGCGTAAATCACTCCCCAATAAGCGCGATTAGATGCATCTGAAAACCCACAAAGTTCCAGAACACTAATTGGATTTTCCAGCAGAACTACAGACCGAGGAAGCGAACATTGTTGCACCTGCACCAATTCCTTCCGCAATTTTTGCCACTGAAAAGAGTAGCTTGGAGGTAGCTCGACATCCCAATCCTGATTAAGTAACCATAACTCTTGCATAAATATCTTACCCAAAATTAAAATAGTGCTCAAAAATCCTAACTGATCAAATAATTGTGCTAACTCTGATAAAACAACGCGCTTAGTAATAGACGATGACTCTTTCTCAGCATACGAAAACTGAAAATTATCCAGCTCCGCCATCCAATGAATCCCTAGAGTTTTGGCAGCTTCTATTGTTTTAAGTGGAAGCGGCTCTATGGGGTTTGAGTCACCCAAAACGCATACACAGTTGCTGCGCCATTTATGAAGTTTAAATTTGCCGAAATCCAACAATTCTGTAACTTCTTGTTTCAGCTCTACTAATTTCTGGATGGAATCAGCTCCACAGAGCATATCATCCATATAAAAATTATTTTTAACAGCGTCTTCTGCCAAAGGATATTGATATGCATAGGTTTCGGCTAAATAGAATAAACAGCGAACCGCCAAATACGGTGCTGAACTGGTACCATATGTAACCGTTTTGAGGCGCAGTGTCTTAATTGGTTCACTGCTGTTTTGACGCCACAATATGCATTGATAGTTACAGTCGGACTCTCTAACCAAAATCTGCCTATACATTTTTGAGATATCCGCCGTTAAGGCATATCTATAAAAGCGAAACCTAATTAGCGTTTCAAAAAGATCTGGCTGTAAAGTTGGTCCGACTGGCATAGTATCGTTAAGCGATATTCCATTGCTCGATTTACACGAAGCGTCAAATACAACTCGCAGTTTAGTAGTTAAACTTTCCGGCCGAATCACCGGATGATGCGGCATATAATATTTTACTTCAGACACCTGAGTGGAATCTACCTCTTCTAAATGCCCTAGCCTTCTGTATTCCTCTATAAATTCAGTATAAGGCTCAGAGAAGGATTACGGCTTAATTTTCGCTCCAAATTTAAAAATCTTGTGAGCGCTATGTTATATGACTCTCCTAAATCAATTTTAGGAGCCTTAAATGGAAGGCTGACAACGAACCTATGGCAAGGAGTTCGCTTTAAAGTTGCGACAAACATCTCCTCACACTGTCGTTCAGCTTCTGTATATGGCTGAGGGATTTCCTCACATTGCCAAAACTGCTGTACTAAGCTGTGCAACACGTTATTATTATCTATAGCCGAATTGCTCTGATCCAATTTATTTGTAATTAATGAAACGCGCTCTATCGGCGCGCATTCACCTACTACGATCCAACCTAGCAGAGTTTTCTGCAACAGTGGACGCTTGAAACCTAACTTGATTTGACCGGCAACTAGAAGATTAAAGAACAAAGTTATTCCAAGCAACATATCAATTTGTTCGGCTGAATCGAAAGATGGATCGGCAAGCTTAATTTTTCTCGGTATATGCAACCCTACTGCAGCTGTAGTGGTTGCGGGATTGTACGCAGTAATTTCAGGTAAAATACCAAACTTATCTGTTGCTATGAAGTTGGTTACTCTTGATTTAAAAGTAGCTTCGACTTCACCTAGCATCTCCGATCTTAAATTGCCTATTCCACTTAAGAAGCACCTTTCTTTCTTTATGTTTAATCACAATAGCGATGCTAATCTAGCGGTCACAAAATTACCTTGACTGCCTGAGTCGAGAACACATCTATATTGAAAGAAGTTTCCATCCAAGCCCTTAACTAGTACGGCTGCAGTGGCAAGAAAACTTGTAGACTGACTTGCCAAAAGCGAATTATGCAACGTAGTTTGTCCTACTTCAGTAGCATTAGGCTGATTATTGGTTGTTTCAAATCTCCGTTACCTCTCTATGAAGCATTTCGTGATGTGGTTTATTACAAATTCTGCATCGCTGAGCTTTGCAATCCTTGGTTGGATGGCGCTTACTAAAACAACCTTTAATCTCATTATATCTTTGCAATGGTGAAAGCGCCTTAAAATTTGGACACACCTTTAAATGATGCTTGTCCGAACAAATATAGCACGCAATACCTCCAGTATTTCCCACTGAGGCCGTCAAAACTGATCTTTTGGAGTCGCCTTTGGCACTTGTACGTGAGACAGTAACCTTTGTAACCTCTCTGTTAGCTAAGTTTATTCCTCTATTAATCAGGAACTGGGACAGCAACTCCCAAGAAGGTAATTTCGAGCAATCGTAAGTATTTTCCCATTTGTCTAATGTGTCGGCATCCAGCTTGCTACGGATCAAATGAAAAACCACAGCATCTAAAATTTCCTGTTCACTACCTAATGATTTAAGTGGCATCAGCTGTGAGTTTACCGCATCTACTAAAACCCTCAGCGAATCTGCCTCTGTAGGGTTAACTTTGCGTAGGTTAAACAATTCATTAATGTGGGACTGAACAATAATAGATTTATTTTCAAACCGATCCTTAAGAAGTTGCAACGCCTTCCTATAATTCAAAGCGGACAACTCCAAGCACTTAATCGTGCTAAGTGGATTAGGTCCCAAACACGATTTTAAGTGAATAAACTTCGATAATTCATCCACTTCACTATCTGAATCTATTATAGTGACAAAGGTATTATACCAGCTAGTCCACTCTGTGAGTTTACCCGAGAACTCTGGTAACTTAGACGTGCGCGCAAAACTCGAAGTATTTAGCATCGAAGAGTTTGCCACTGGTTCAAGCACACTTGAGGACCTTCGCCCTCTATGCGTTAAGCAGCTTAAGATTTTCGCCTTTATTTCGCAGTACATTTCCTCCATAGCCTGACGAGCGTCGAATTCACTGGCATCTTCACTATATACCTCGATTTCATTTTGAACACTGCATAATTTAGCGAAGTTAGCTTCAACTAAACTTAGTCGTGCATCTAATTCTGCTGCCGTCCTTGTACGTTTTATTACGTCACAAGGAATTAATTAAACATTCGCGTGAAGTATAAAACTCCAAATCTTTAGTGCCCTTTTTTGGAGCCATAATGCCCTTAATTATTTTTTTATTAAATATGCACTAAAGTCTTGTTGAGAATTATTTATAATTTTCACTGCTCTAAGCCCTTTCAATAACACGTCTTTTTATGTCGAGCACTTTAATTTATTTTCTTTTTATTTTATTATATTTATAACAAATTCTCTCAGCAATGAACACTATAATATTTGTAGCTATCTTTTTTTTGCGATCCGAATATTCGTCGACAAATAATTATATTTAGCACCAAGTTTATAAATGCACTTCTGCTTATTAGCAATTATCCAACAACAATTAATAATTGCAGCTGCTAAGACGAAGATGAGCATCAAAGATCACTACCAAATCATATGTGCATGCATGTGCTGCAGTTAACTTGAGAGTCTGTATGGTCGTATAGGAAAAGTGCACTAACCTATCAACAGACATGCACGAGGTTATGTATGGGCGTATAGGCAAAAGTGAGCTAACCTATATGTACCTGTATGCCAATGAAGCCCTAAGCCAATGTACCATTGATTGTACCTCTTTTCTCCAACTGAGAATTAATTAATTAATTGAAATTCACACACATTAAACTATATACCAAAGCCGTGCAAAAAGATTCTAAGTACACAACGCAGTTTATGACTCACAGTTTGATTCCAGAGATACTGCAGCAGTCGATCACGCCACCAGTTATCGCAGTCTCCAGATTGAATTTTTTTTCAATAAGTTTAGCTCCAGTATTGAGCTACAATAATAAATCCTCCAATAATGAGTTATGCTCCAGTATTGAGCTTTAATAGAGTTTAGCTCCAGAAATGAGCTTCAGCCGGGTGATGAACTTTCTCCAAAAGTCCCTGTTCGGGCGCCAATAATTCCGCCAATCCTAAGGCCAGGCCGGAATAAAAATCTCGGCTGAAAAACACGTCTGTTGCTGTGCCTTACGGAATCGGAAAGAGACCGATTTTCCTTTATTGTGCCCAAAATTCCAACACAATATGGATTTTGCAACTTAATAATACTAAATTAAGTTTATACTAGACATTGGCTGATTTGCAAGTTATTACATTAGTAACTTAGCAGTGAGCTATTTTATGTTAGCTAGTCATTACAATTTAAATCCAAGCAAGTTAAACAATTCAATTAACGTAATTCGAATTAAACTAATATTAATAATAAGCATTGGCTATTTTAGGCGCCAACAACATAATGGAGAGAATTTAGCCTAATGTATAGGGATATTTGTATACCCTATTCCTAAAACTCGGAAGAAAGTAAGGAATAAGGGCTTTCAACGGCAATTTCAGATTTAATCAATAGGTCATTCAGTTGTCTAAAGTTTTATACCCTGTACCTATAGTGCAAAAGGGTATTATAGATTTTAGCATGATGTATGTAATAGGCAGAAAGAGGCGTGGCAAACCATAAGTTTAAAGAGCAAAAAGGCTTTGATTTGACTCGGGTAGCGATTTGACCATATCCGTCTTTCCGACTGTCTGTCTGTCTGTATAATTCGCTAGACCTGCGAGACCATAAGCGCTAGCGATACAAAATACGACCAAACAAACAAAAGGTATATATTGTACCCAAGGCACTTTTATTGGGTTTAAATTTGTTGTATAGTGTTATTGTTCTGACAACGGATGAGATTTGCCGATTGCTAAGAAAAATCTATAAAAGAACATTAAAAAAGTTGCCCAAAATCTTTTGGAGATTTTACTACACTTACCCTGAACCGAAATCATCCCAAGTCCAGTTTGGCTGGTAAAATTCTGCCAACTCTTATGGTGTCCGAATTCTAAATGTTCATACACGTAAAGGGACTTGCTTATATCGATGCTGCTCACTTTTACAAAAGTACGTTTCGCCACGCTTCCTTCAACTTGTTACTTCTTAAATCTATAGTAGTCTTTTAAAAGACAAACTGACGAAAAGTAGCAAAAGTCACACACATCCATATACACCTTTTTATGTGCAGCAGCCGCAAGCGCGGGCATAATGCAAAGATAAGCACACACACATACTCTTGCATAAAAAAAAGTTTTAGTTAGAAAAACTTTTTTGTTTTTATAGCTCAGTTTTTCCCCGATCTACACATTTGTACCAAATTTGATCAAAATCGGTCCACTATATCATATAACTGCGCTATAAAGAAACGGAAAAAGTGAACCAAGTCTGTACAAAAAGTGAATCAGTGTCGTCGTTTGTTTGCGCGCTCAGAGAGACACGGTTAACGGGATCGACCTTCTTTGCGTCAGTATAGCATTTGACTGAATGCCGTTCTATAATTCACAACTGGTTAAAACTGCGGTTTCCTCTGACATTTAAAATACTTTGCATTTATTTAACACTTGTTGTATTTTTTTTTTAATGATGTTTGTTTACATTTTTTGATATTCGCCCAAAGTGTGCAATGGTACTTATGTGCTTGTTGCGTTGCAATAGCCAGAAGGAGGCGAGGCAGACCAGTAGTTCCAAGGTCAAAAGTTCTTACCATTGGTTCGGGAAGCGATTGGACCATGTCCGTATCGACACAAAATTGTACCAAAACATGTGTGTACATCTACGTTATAAAAACGAACGACAACAACAAAAGTTAAAGTCCAAAATGTGCTGATCACCCTTCGCCTATAAGCTACACCATAGTTCCACTATACAGTGGCGTGCAAATATGAGTACATGTTTGTGAGCCTCTGCAAATTTCAACCGAGCTTTGACATTCTTTTCTGATTTGCCCGGTCTATTCTTTTTTATATCTGAGATGTACCCAATGCGCTTAAGTGCTCGACATGCTGTCCACTGGCTAACGGGCTTGTCTATGGCTGCGGTAGCATCCTTAGGTCTCAAATTTTTCTCCTACTTCATTTTGAGCATCATAAGTCTAGCATCTGCATCAGATAAAATTCGGCTTCGACCCTTCGTCTGATTTTTGGACACAATATTTCGCCTTTTTTGTACTTGTGTGTCTTTCGATTGGCTAATATTTAGCTCTCTAGCGATTACACATGTCGAGAATTCATTTTCGGTAAGGCTTACTATTGAATCTTCCATGTTTTTCGACAATTTTTTCATAATTAATACAATTAATTTGGAAAAAATATTAGGGCAAAATAACACTTGGATATTATATGTAATACTATCGCTATTGGTCCAAAACATTCATATTTGCACCATACAGTAAAAGCTTAGTGAAAACTAACGGTAAATTCTTCTATTAACGTATAATCTCTTGAAGTTAATAAGCATTTGCTTAAAAGTTTCACAAAGAGCAAAAGTAAGTACATGGGAGTAATTTTTGTTTTTAATTTTTGTAATTCAAGAATTTCACAATTATGTTTTATTTTATATATGGATCTATTAAGATACATTTAAAGAATAACCAAAAAAAAATTTGGCTTAATTCGCCCTACTAATAAGGTTTCAGGACGGCTCAAAGCTCAGTGGTTGCAAACATGTACTCATATTTGCACGCCACTGTATGTTACAAAATTCAAAGACATTGGCCCAAGAATACTGGAGTTATGGGCATAAAAGAAATTTTTGCCCCCACTGAACCATTGTTCTTCTATGTGAACGTGAATTAAATCTTATTTTATGCATTAACGCGTCATCAATGTGACGTCATCTGTCTAAATAAACGACAGCGAATCAGCTATAATATAAAAAACTAATTGGCAGAATCAGTTAAATAACAGGACCGTGTTGCATAAGCAACAAGAACAACGTCGCACAAATTAGTATGTTTCGGGTTCCGACGGTAATTCAAAAAGGGTTGCTCAGATGAGTATCCACTCCAAATATTAGATTTCTTGCTGGTATCAAGGCACCCCCTTTCCCATTACAAAAGTAATAAAAAAAACCAATTTCTTAGAAAATAAGAAGGAAAAATTATATTTGAGGGCATCCATATTTACATGCAAAAAATTATAGCAAGCGATAAATAAAGAAAATAATTAATGATATAAATACAAAATATTTTAAATGGTACTAAAGAAGACCGCAGCTTAAACCAGTTGTGAATTATAAGAAGGATAGCAACAAAATTCTATACTACACTCACACCAAAGCAAATAAAAACCAAACGAACACATGATCCCAGTTTTTTGCATCATGACACGAACACATACTGCGAGTAGTTCACATATTGATAAACACACACACAAGCTTACATTAAAGAACAATTAGTTGACATAAACGTTTTATGACAAAAATAAAAATAATACAATTAATTAATACATTTCAAATAATTAAATAAATAATATCGGCGAATTAAAAATTGTGTAATTATTAATTTGGGATAGGTCCTGGTCGGTGCAAGAACAGACACACTGTCGAAAAGTAGCAAATGTCACACACATACATATACACCTTTTTATGTGCGGTGGCCGCAAGTGCGGGCATAATGCAAAGATAAGCACACACACATACTCTTGCATAAAAAAAGTTAGAAAAACTTTGTTGTTTTAATAGCTATCGCAGCCAAATTTATGTCAGCTCAGTTTTTCCACGGTCTACACATTTGTACCAAATTTGATCAAAATCGGTCCACTATATCATATAACTGCGCTATAAAGAAACGGAAAAAGTGAACCAAGTCTGTACAAAAAGTGAATCAGTGTCGTCGTTTGTTTGCGCGCTCAGAGAGACACGGTTAACGGGATCGGCCTTCTTTGCGTCAGTATAGCATTTGACTGAATGCCGTTCTATAATTCACAACTGGTTAAAACTGCGGTTTCCTCTAGTGATATTTAAAATACACTGCATTTAGTTAACACTTGTTGTACAATGGTACTTATGTGTTTGTTGCGTTGCAATGCCCAGAAGGAGGCGAGGCAGACCAGTAGTTCCAAGGTCAAAAGTTCTTAGCATTGTCTCGGGAAGCGATTGGACCATGTCCGTATCAACACAAAATTGTACCAAAACATGTGTGTACATCTACGTTATAAAAACGAACGACAACAACAAAAGTTAAAGTCCAAAATGTGCTGATCACCCTTCGCCTATAAGCTACACCATAGTTCCACTATATGTAAATATGCATACATTCGAGTGAGAGTTACAATATTTGGTGTGGAGACTCGTGCGGGCCTAATCATTAAAACTGTGTTCAACTTTTTTCAATAATAACTTTAAAAACTTCTCAATTGGAACTTCCTTATAGGTTAATGATTACAGTTATATCGAACATGTAAAAAGACATAAAAGCAGATACTTTGGATGCTGGATTTAGTGTTTATAGGGAAAAAGGGTACAGGGTATTTCACTGTCTGTGCGCTGCGCGTTCTCTCAGCTAACTGTTCAGCAACAGGAAAAGTGTTAGCTGGAAATAGTGTATGGAATTTAATTCCAAACTGTAGTCCCCATCGCAAAATGCTATCTACTTCACTGTTGTGCAGTGTTGCCAAATTTCATTTTGCACCGTCAACTGAACAACAACACCAACAAAGACTTGTCATATAAGATTCAAGAGAGAGCGTTTTACAACTTTTTTTGCACTTGCTGACTGTTGTAGTTGTTGTGGCTGTCCTTGTTCTTGGTTCGATTCCCAGAAGTAGTAGTTGAAATTTTGAAAAATTTATTTTGTTTGTATGTTTTGTGTTGCTTGTTGTAATTATTTTACATTTTTTTTTTACTTATGGTATTTTTATTATCTGTATATTTTATTTATTATACTGAAAGAAACATATTTCTATACCAGCATTAAACCAAACATACAAGCCATAGTGGGAATCGAACTCACGACCTCTAGTGTTCGGGTTTGAACACTTAACCACTGAGCAGTGTTGCCAACTTTTCACGACCAAAAAAAGGTAGATCACCAAAAAAAAAAAGCTACTTATATAAAACTTTTATACCGTATAAACATAGCATTTATTCTATACATTGGCTGATTTGCAAGTTATTACATTAGTAACATAGCAGTGAGCTATTTTATGCTAGCTAGTCATTATAATTTAAATTCAACCAAGTTAAACAATTCAATTAGCGTAATTCGAATTAAACTAATATTAATAATAAGCATTGGCTATTTTAGGCGCCAACATACTCCCCGCCTTGGAATCTTCTCCAACACAATAAGATATTCTGAAATTATTCCAAGGGTAGCGGACAGATCTTATGAACGTTGCGCTTAACTATTCCATTCCTTGTTTTAATCGTCACGACACGAACTACCCTGTCAGATCCAGGATGAACTTCGTGCACGCGACCCAGTAACCATTGACAGGGGGGTGCATTGTCCTCCGCTATAAGCACCAATGTACCTGGTTTAATATTGGCACATGTTGTCTTCCAATTGCTGCGTTCCTGTAAAAGAGTTAAGTACTCTCGCGACCAACGCCGCCAGAATGCATTATGGACTACCAGAATTCTTTTCCAGCGGTTGGTAGTTGATAGCTACAGAGTCGCATCATCGCACGGTTCGGCCAAGGCATTAAGTGGTCGGCCAACTAGGAAGTGGCCTGGAGTCAAGGCCTCGAAGTCGTTGGGATCAGTAGACAGCGGCTGTAGAGGCCGCGAATTCATCACGGCTTCTGCCTGAGCGGTGACAGTGGCAAGCTCTTCATAATTGAGTGCCGCTCCATTCAGGCAGTTTGCTAGCAGTTGCTTGGCGATCTTCACAGCGCTCTCCCACAACCCTCCAAAATGGGGAGAACGAGGTGGTATAAAATCGAAGTTTACTCCTCTTTGGCTACAGTGATCCGCAATCCTTAGCCTGCTGATCTCTTCGAATGGAATGTGTACCGTCTGCTGTAGCTGTCGAGAGGCACCCACAAAGTTCGTGCCATTATCGCAAAAAACGTCACTGCTTAATCCTCGTCTGGCAAAGAACCTCTTTAAGGCAGCAATAAAGGCATTTGTGCTTAGGTCGGACATCAGCTCCAGATGGCACGCCTTTGTCAAAAAGCATACAAACACGCAGAGATACACTTTGACTGGCTTACGTCCTCTGAGATTAAAGTGCATCCAGAGTGGCCCAGCGAAATCCAGACCAGTTCGTTCAAACGGGTAAACACCCTGATTTACTCTGCTTCCAGGCAGCGATCCCATTATTTGGTTTGCTAACTGTGGACGTTACCGAAAACATGCATCGCAACTCCGAACCGTCCTGCGAGCCAATTTTCTGCAATTGATTACCCAGTATTCCTGTCGCACAAAAGCGCATAACGACTGCGCTCCGGCATGCATATTAGTTCGATGTGTGTATTCAAACAAACTGTTAACTACAACATGATTATTTGGCATCAGAATAGGATGTTTTACCTCATATGGTACGTTAGCTCTAGACAATCTTCCTCCTACTCTAATGATCGGTACCCCGCTGTCTGTATCTATAAACGGATTCAATGTTTGTATCTTAGCACTCTTAACTATTTCAGCTGCTTGTAGCTTAATAATTTCCTTATGAAATATTACATTTTGCACATTGAACACAATATAATGCAAACCGCCTTTTAGCTCAGCTGTAGATAAAGCTCTTATCGAATTTGAGTTTACCTTTTTTATAGAAAGACGCCAACGATAAATGTAACCGAATACTCTTTGTAGCTTAAAAAAATCCCTCGCGAACTTGCATTCGCCCACTATATCAATAATTTGTGATTGCTTACTAATAAGTAAGCTAAATTTTGAGCTACGCTGCTCAGGCAAGCTCTCAGAGCTGTCCCAACTCATTTTTGGCCACTGACTCACTGGAGATTTGAGAAACTCAGGACCACTCCACCATAATGATGAATTTTTCAAGTCCGTTGTATGAAGCCCACGAGATACAATATCCGCTGGGTTAAGTTTTGATTCGACCTTGAACCAATTTTTGATGTTACTTAACTCTTGAATCTGGGCTACCCGATTAGCCACAAAGGTGCACCATCGACTAGCGTGCGAAGATATCCAGTTCAGTACAATAGTTGAGTCAGTGAAATATCGAATGTGTAAAACTTTCACATGAATACACGAAATCACCTTTGACATTAGTAGAGCTAGTAAACACGCTCCTTGCAACTCTAAACGTGGCAACGATGCAACTCTAACTGGAGCTACCTTAGATTTCGCTGTAACTAGCCGCACTGAAATTGCGCCTGTATTATCGATAGTGCGAGCGTAAATCACTCCCCAATAAGCGCGATTAGATGCATCTGAAAACCCACAAAGTTCCAGAACACTAATTGGATTTTCCAGCAGAACTACAGACCGAGGAAGCGAACATTGTTGCACCTGCACCAATTCCTTCCGCAATTTTTGCCACTGAAAAGAGTAGCTTGGAGGTAGCTCGACATCCCAATCCTGATTAAGTAACCATAACTCTTGCATAAATATCTTACCCAAAATTAAAATAGTGCTCAAAAATCCTAACTGATCAAATAATTGTGCTAACTCTGATAAAACAACGCGCTTAGTAATAGACGATGACTCTTTCTCAGCATAAGAAAACTGAAAATTATCCAGCTCCGCCATCCAATGAATCCCTAGAGTTTTGGCAGCTTCTATTGTTTTAAGTGGAAGCGGCTCTATGGGGTTTGAGTCACCCAAAACGCATACACAGTTGCTGCGCCATTTATGAAGTTTAAATTTGCCGAAATCCAACAATTCTGTAACTTCTTGTTTCAGCTCTACTAATTTCTGGATGGAATCAGCTCCACAGAGCATATCATCCATATAAAAATTATTTTTAACAGCGTCTTCTGCCAAAGGATATTGATATGCATAGGTTTCGGCTAAATAGAATAAACAGCGAACCGCCAAATACGGTGCTGAACTGGTACCATATGTAACCGTTTTGAGGCGCAGTGTCTTAATTGGTTCACTGCTGTTTTGACGCCACAATATGCATTGATAGTTACAGTCGGACTCTCTAACCAAAATCTGCCTATACATTTTTGAGATATCCGCCGTTAAGGCATATCTATAAAAGCGAAACCTAATTAGCGTTTCAAAAAGATCTGGCTGTAAAGTTGGTCCGACTGGCATAGTATCGTTAAGCGATATTCCATTGCTCGATTTACACGAAGCGTCAAATACAACTCGCAGTTTAGTAGTTAAACTTTCCGGCCGAATCACCGGATGATGCGGCATATAATATTTTACTTCAGACACCTGAGTGGAATCTACCTCTTCTAAATGCCCTAGCCTTCTGTATTCCTCTATAAATTCAGTATAAGGCTCAGAGAAGGAATTAATTTTCGCTCCAAATTTAAAAATCTTGTGAGCGCTATGTTATATGACTCTCCTAAATCAATTTTAGGAGCCTTAAATGGAAGGCTGACAACGAACCTATGGCAAGGAGTTCGCTTTAAAGTTGCGACAAACATCTCCTCACACTGTCGTTCAGCTTCTGTATATGGCTGAGGGATTTCCTCACATTGCCAAAACTGCTGTACTAAGCTGTGCAACACGTTATTATTATCTATAGCCGAATTGCTCTGATCCAATTTATTTGTAATTAATGAAACGCGCTCTATCGGCGCGCATTCACCTACTACGATCCAACCTAGCAGAGTTTTCTGCAACAGTGGACGCTTGAAACCTAACTTGATTTGACCGGCAACTAGAAGATTAAAGAACAAAGTTATTCCAAGCAACATATCAATTTGTTCGGCTGAATCGAAAGATGGATCGGCAAGCTTAATTTTTCTCGGTATATGCAACCCTACTGCAGCTGTAGTGGTTGCGGGATTGTACGCAGTAATTTCAGGTAAAATACCAAACTTATCTGTTGCTATGAAGTTGGTTACTCTTGATTTAAAAGTAGCTTCGACTTCACCTAGCATCTCCGATCTTAAATTGCCTATTCCACTTAAGAAGCACCTTTCTTTCTTTATGTTTAATCACAATAGCGATGCTAATCTAGCGGTCACAAAATTACCTTGACTGCCTGAGTCGAGAACACATCTATATTGAAAGAAGTTTCCATCCAAGCCCTTAACTAGTACGGCTGCAGTGGCAAGAAAACTTGTAGACTGACTTGCCAAAAGCGAATTATGCAACGTAGTTTGTCCTACTTCAGTAGCATTAGGCTGATTATTGGTTGTTTCAAATCTCCGTTACCTCTCTATGAAGCATTTCGTGATGTGGTTTATTACAAATTCTGCATCGCTGAGCTTTGCAATCCTTGGTTGGATGGCGCTTACTAAAACAACCTTTAATCTCATTATATCTTTGCAATGGTGAAAGCGCCTTAAAATTTGGACACACCTTTAAATGATGCTTGTCCGAACAAATATAGCACGCAATACCTCCAGTATTTCCCACTGAGGCCGTCAAAACTGATCTTTTGGAGTCGCCTTTGGCACTTGTACGTGAGACAGTAACCTTTGTAACCTCTCTGTTAGCTAAGTTTATTCCTCTATTAATCAGGAACTGGGACAGCAACTCCCAAGAAGGTAATTTCGAGCAATCGTAAGTATTTTCCCATTTGTCTAATGTGTCGGCATCCAGCTTGCTACGGATCAAATGAAAAACCACAGCATCTAAAATTTCCTGTTCACTACCTAATGATTTAAGTGGCATCAGCTGTGAGTTTACCGCATCTACTAAAACCCTCAGCGAATCTGCCTCTGTAGGGTTAACTTTGCGTAGGTTAAACAATTCATTAATGTGGGACTGAACAATAATAGATTTATTTTCAAACCGATCCTTAAGAAGTTGCAACGCCTTCCTATAATTCAAAGCGGACAACTCCAAGCACTTAATCGTGCTAAGTGGATTAGGTCCCAAACACGATTTTAAGTGAATAAACTTCGATAATTCATCCACTTCACTATCTGAATCTATTATAGTGACAAAGGTATTATACCAGCTAGTCCACTCTGTGAGTTTACCCGAGAACTCTGGTAACTTAGACGTGCGCGCAAAACTCGAAGTATTTAGCATCGAAGAGTTTGCCACTGGTTCAAGCACACTTGAGGACCTTCGCCCTCTATGCGTTAAGCAGCTTAAGATTTTCGCCTTTATTTCGCAGTACATTTCCTCCATAGCCTGACGAGCGTCGAATTCACTGGCATCTTCACTATATACCTCGATTTCATTTTGAACACTGCATAATTTAGCGAAGTTAGCTTCAACTAAACTTAGTCGTGCATCTAATTCTGCTGCCGTCCTTGTACGTTTTATTACGTCACAAGGAATTAATTAAACATTCGCGTGAAGTATAAAACTCCAAATCTTTAGTGCCCTTTTTTGGAGCCATAATGCCCTTAATTATTTTTTTATTAAATATGCACTAAATTATTTATAATTTTCACTGCTCTAAGCCCTTTCAATAACACGTCTTTTTATGTCGAGCACTTTAATTTATTTTCTTTTTATTTTATTATATTTATAACAAATGCTCTCAGCAATGAACACTATAATATTTGTAGCTATCTTTTTTTTGCGATCCGAATATTCGTCGACAAATAATTATATTTAGCACCAAGTTTATAAATGCACTTCTGCTTATTAGCAATTATCCAACAACAATTAATAATTGCAGCTGCTAAGACGAAGATGAGCATCAAAGATCACTACCAAATCATATGTGCATGCATGTGCTGCAGTTAACTTGAGAGTCTGTATGGTCGTATAGGAAAAGTGCACTAACCTATCAACAGACATGCACGAGGTTATGTATGGGCGTATAGGCAAAAGTGAGCTAACCTATATGTACCTGTATGCCAATGAAGCCCTAAGCCAATGTACCATTGATTGTACCTCTTTTCTCCAACTGAGAATTAATTAATTAATTGAAATTCACACACATTAAACTATATACCAAAGCCGTGCAAAAAGATTCTAAGTACACAACGCAGTTTATGACTCACAGTTTGATTCCAGAGATACTGCAGCAGTCGATCACGCCACCAGTTATCGCAGTCTCCAGATTGAATTTTTTTTCAATAAGTTTAGCTCCAGTATTGAGCTACAATAATAAATCCTCCAATAATGAGTTATGCTCCACTATTGAGCTTTAATAGAGTTTAGCTCCAGAAATGAGCTTCAGCCGGGTGATGAACTTTCTCCAAAAGTCCCTGTTCGGGCGCCAATAATTCCGCAGGCAAATCCTAAGGCCAGGCCGGAATCAAATTCTCGGCTGAAAAACACGTCTGTTGCTGTGCCTTACGGAATCGGGAAGAAGACCGATTTTCCTTTGCTGTTGCCCAAAGTGGCCTAATTCCAGACACAATATGGATTTTGCAACTTAATAATACTAAATTAAGTTTATACTAAGCATTGGCTGATTTGCAAGTTATTACATTAGTAACATAGCAGTGAGCTATTTTATGTTCGCTTAGTCATTACAATTTAAATCCAAGCAAGTTAAACAATTCAATTAACGTAATTCG